>CAJNDT010002824.1:617500-801955 GCA_905221615.1 Symbiodinium sp. CCMP2592
GGTGTGACGCTGTGGCTTCACCGAGGCAGGATCTGCTGTCATGTGTTCCACAGCACTGGGCCCGGCCCCGCCCCGCACAGGAGAGCGAGCGAAGGCGGCCTGGCGCTTGCACCTCGTATCCGGAGCAACAGCCCGTGGTTGCCAGGTCACTGAAGTCGGCCGAAGTCATGGTCGGCGGCTCCGCTTCGCTCCGCTTTACGAGGGTTTAGGCTGGGCATGGCAGCTGCTGGCAGCTTAGCAAGTCCTCAGGCGAGGCCACGCGAGCTGAAGCGCTTGGAGAAAGAGCTGCAGGCGCGAATTCGGCAGATTCCCGGAACGGCCAAAACCAAGCCCCCGAGTCAGCTGAGTCGGAAACCTGACGGTTTAGGGTTGAGGGCGAGGGGGAGGAATTTCAAGGCTTAGAATTTAGGGTTTAGGGGTTTGGGGGTTTAGCGTTGTGTTAAGTCTTTCTGAGTCGGGGGTGAGTTTCACTGACTCGACACGAACCGTTTTCGGACTCGTCTCGGGCATTACCGACTCGACGCCGAATTGCAAGCCGGTCCGGGCTTTTGAGCCATTGA
Source organism: Symbiodinium sp. CCMP2592 (assembly GCA_905221615.1). Taxonomy (NCBI): domain Eukaryota; class Dinophyceae; order Suessiales; family Symbiodiniaceae; genus Symbiodinium; species Symbiodinium sp. CCMP2592. The sequence goes on from CAJNDT010002824.1 coordinate 618,061, forward strand.
GTCTGATCTGCCAAGCTCTTGCCAAGACTGGTTGCACTTCTAAGCTGTTCAGGACATTCGCGCTCTTGCGAAGGATGGGAAAGAGGCTCAGGTCTCTGCTGATTCGGCTGGGTCCTGAGGGATCGTAGCTCTTAGTGAGTCGATCGTTGTGGTCGCAACCAGGTTGACAACGACCTTACGCATTGGAAGGCTTGGCTCAAGGGCCCTGAGGGGACACCGTGCGCCAACATCATAAGCCCTATGTCCTTTCGCACTGCGGCCCGGTGCGTCAAATGCGAAAGAGGTACTCGGGAGGACTCTTCGACATTGACATTGAAATTCCGGCAGAATATCCGCACGCCAGAGTGTACCCTTCTGGCAAGGACTTCTGTTGCTTCTGTCCAGCCAGGTACAATCCTCCGAAGATGAAGTTTGACACGAAAATCTGGCATCCGAACATATCTTCGCAGGCCCTGGCACAGGATCTGACTGTGACTCTTGTTGTTTGAGTTCGAAGTGGGATTCGGCTCAAGTCTTCTGCACAAGACCATTGGTCGGATTTGTTTGAAGGGCTCTTGCACTCAGAATCATTCATGTCACCAGTATACACATTCGAAGACATAATTTCAAGATGCAGCTCTGTTGATGCTGCAGGGAGAGATCACCGGTACTCTAAATTGAGCACGTCTTTCAGCAATTCTGTAGCTATTCGTCGAATTTTTCCATGGCCATCAGCTGATGCAGGACCGTTTCACATGTCTCATGCCTGGTATGTTGCACACACGATACCGCTTAAGCCTGCGGTTGCATGAATGCTGATCGCGGAAGGTGCAATTCGGTTTGAATGCCGCTACAGAATTCGTCTGGGCATGCAGAGCTGCGGTGCAACCATCGTCAAGAAGACCGCTGCGGTCGTCTCTCAGATTCTCTGAGATGGTCATGCACATGCTTCAGTGTACCCACGGAGCACATGTAAGCAACCCACAGCCAACGACAACGACAGCCATCTTGGCAGTCTGTAACGCGTGGGCCGAGAGCCAATGATTGTCAGAGCGTGCGAGTGACGCCTCTGGTGGAGAGGGGAATCCTGCGTGGCGAAGACTGCCGGACGTGGAATGCTCTTCGGGGCGTTCCCTGTGCAGCGAACAACCATCTCAGAACTGGAGTGGACGAGGGGAATCCGACTGTTGAAATAAACCGCCAAATGGAGGACAAGAGAGCTGCTGATGGCTCTCGCGTCCTTCGATGGCGACTTCAGTTTTTCCCAGGAGCCGGGTCGTGACACGAAGTACTCCCTTCCTTATGCTGCAGAAGTCCCCTCATATGTGAGACGTCAGGAGTCCATTGCGCGGCTTGGTGACCGTGCAGGATCGTCAAAGTTGACAGAGGCCTCGTCAAGAGTCAGTATCACGTGCAGCTGTGAGAGCTTCGCCGCATCTGTGGTAGTTGTGAAGGAGCAGCAGTTCGGAACTCAGACATTTGCGAAACGCATACACCGCCCCACCCCCCCACTTCTGCGAAGAGTCGCAGTGCCCTGGTGCTTCAAGGAAGCAGTTGAAGCAGAGCAAAGCATTCCAGGCATCGTTTGCCGTGGCAATCTTTCGGAAGCTGGAAAAGTCTCTCAAGTCAGAGGCGCAGCTGCGCCTCGAAGAGCTGCTCAAGGAGTACTCGGAAGAGCGTGCGACCACCTCAGCTCTAAGACTCTGAGCCTGCGCCTCTCTTCGCAGAGAGCCACGCACGTGTGCGACATGTGCTACAGGACAAGAAGCGTGTCACGCTCGACCAGTCCTTCACACCGGATGACGCTTTGAGCCCAGGTTGCTGAAGTCTTTTTCGGAATGCATCAGTCGCAACTTGTGGTCGACTGCACTCAGGCCGACTTCTCTGCGGCTAAAGCCTATGATTATGATCGCAGCACCAACTACTACGAGGCCTGTGGTAAAAATCCTCGAAGCGTGGAAGGCATGACCACTGTTGCGAGATTCTGGGGATAGATGAGTATGCTCCCCTGGACGAAGTGAATCGCGCCTACAAGCGCCTTTCCCTCGCTGGGACCTTGAGTTTGATTCATAGGAAGCTCGAAGAGTTGACACCAGAGACTCGAGACGATGTGCTACAATTTGAGGTGTACCACCCCGACAAGACGAAGGGGATGAGTGCGCAGCAACAGGAGGACGACTTTCTGGATATATAGGCATATCTAATTCTGGCCGGTTCGATGCACCAATCTAAGCCAATCTACACTGTCTACATGCTTCTTCTATACCTGTGTTGTGGCCATGGTCCGCGTTGAAGTTAGGCTCTTAAACTGAAGCCGATCTCGAGGACTACGAGACGATCTTCATCTCAGTGAAAAATGCTCACTTGGTCCTAGGCGGCCCTGCGCTCTTGAGCACTGCCGCACACTGCCCACTGCCTCCAGAGTTTCTGTCACAGGAGACCAGCCCACCCGGAGGCAGTATGACAAGGCCAGGCCGATTGGGTGCCGGCACTCCAAGGGTCCAAGACATCCAATTCAGCTCTTTTGCAAGGATCGCGATCAAGACAAAGCCAAAGAGGTTGTCAGCGGGGTGAAGGCAACTTGAACTGCTGACTCAGCCTCCTGCATAATGCTGGAGCATGCTCGCGATGTCTCCAACCGCACGCCGCGTGCAGCTTCCTGGAAGGCTCCTTCATCCCAGCATGTGGACCTGACGGAGGCATCGAAGCTGTGATTCGGCATCGTGCCGTGACGTTCTCCATTTCTCGCCCTTGTTCTCCACTTTCAGGTCTTAAAGCGCATCAGCGAGATGCAGAGGCAGGGTTTTCGCGGTGATCGGTTCGTCCTCTTCGAGACAGTGCCAGCTCTGGTCAGCTGCAGGCCTCCAGGCAAAGTGGTTGAGGTTCAACTTGAACTGGAGCCTGAAGCCTTCCAGAGCGTTCCTGAGCCTTGAGTCAGCAATCTCATTGCCAGTGGCCGAGGCTTGAGCAGTTCTTCTACGGCGCACACAAGGCCCAAGTTTGTCTGCGGAGAATCACTGATGTCTTTAAGTACGCTACACAAGCTGAACTGGCCTCGACCCATGACGAATGGTTGCACGCATTCAGTCCCCGACCCGTGGGGATCCACTGCGACGGAACGGACCCCGATCCCCGATCAGTGTCACATAAAACGGTGGTCGCATGATTTCGGGTTTAGGAACGTTTCGGGCTTAGGGGTTTTGGGGTTTCTGGGGTTTAGGCTTTACCAGGTGCTCACGAGTTGGAGCTGTGCCGGTGGAGGGTTAAAGGTTCGTCCAGAGTCCAATGTGACCGGCGCAGCACCGCCTGCAGATGTCTTGATATGCAATGTGCTTCTTTGGCTGTTCACATGGCCGGCGTCTGTAAGACCTCACCCATGTTGACAGAGGCCGTTTCCAGAGACAGACGCATCAAGGACTTCTATGCGGGCATGATCAACCAGGAGTCGCGTTGACGTGCTGGGTTTGAGGCTTCCAAGGTTTTGATTGGCCATCGCCCGTCCGTCTCAGGAGCACGTGTACAGATTCCATGTTCCGCGAGGGGCTCGAGATCCCTTGGAATTGACTTTCAAGGAGCTTGGGGACTGGACTGCTTGGGTCTAGTTTTACCGCGCTTGGCGGGCGTTGCGGGCATTGCGGGGCTCTGCTGCAGGAGCAAGGGGACCACAATCCCGACACTAGGCCAGACACCGTGAAATTCCGCAGCAAGCTTAGCAGCTCTACGAGGTGAAGACATCTGATGTGCTCATGCTGAGCGATCAATGGCACATCTCATCGAGTCTTCGAGGTATCACCGCCCGTCCACATGCTGTGGTCACAAGGCAGGAAGGCGACCTCTTGCGACCGGAGGCAAGGGCCAAGTCTTGCTTCCATGCGGGTCGGAGCAAAGACTGGGGTAGGAGATCCAGCTTTCCGCCGGATCCCTGGCGGAGGCGGGTGAAATGCGCGGCACACATGACTCGGGGAAAGGAGCAACCTGAGTGCAGAAGAAGCGCAGAGGCCTACTTCACTGCTCAAGTGCCTGGGCTTCGAGGGCGCAGGCTCTGAACCAAGAGACTGCGGAAACGTCGCTTGCGAAGTTTGGGCCATGACGCAGAAGCTTTTCCGAAAGGCTTTTGGTATGGGGCCGGAATCCTTTCCACAGCAGCTGGAGGCGAGACACAGATCACCAACAGCCCACGGCACAGATCCCGGTGAGCTTTCTTCATGATCTGTCGTGTAACTGCCGTGCAGGAGCCAGCCACCCTCTACGGAAACGCGGCAGGATGCTCAGGCTGTGATCGATTGTCAGCTAAGGATGGCCAAGTGCTTTTCGCTGAGTCTGAAATCCTTGCAAACTAGGCTGGTCGTCGCGGTTCGCGGAGAGGGAATGGATGATGAGGGGTGCCTTAGATTCACGTGCAAGTTTCGCCAGAGTCTTAGCACGTGATGATATCTGTTCCGATTCTGTGCATTGGCAGCTTCATCTTTCGCTGGCCAAGGGGCTCCTGACACTCCAGCAGCTTTTTCATCGCAAACGGCGAGGCAGTTTCTGAAGGACAGCTTTCGGGGGCAAAAGCGACACGATGACACCGCTAACCGCTTGTGATGGGTCTTTGGAAGGAAATGCTCTCTGCAAGCGAGGCCGAAGTTGAATAGTGGCCTTGCGAAGAACTTTGATGTCGCGTTGATGGTGTGCTTGAGGCTCTGCAAGAAGGAATAGACGGCCAAGACCTCGGGCATGTTTGATTTGGGATCATGGCCAGAGTGTGAGCTGCCGGCTGTGAGGCGAACCCTACTGGACTAGCTTCGCACCCGTTGCGGAAGCGGCTCAAGTTGCTACGGATCCAGAATCTATTCGCCGGGCTGCCGAGGGCCAAGAAGACAGCAAGTTCGTCAAGTTGTGCGTGTTTCTTGCAGCAACAGCACTGTCTGAGTAGACTTGCCAAGATTGGGGCAGCTCTTCAAGCTATCCCTGGTGAATGGGCCTTGATTGCAAAGTGTGTTCAGCTCTCGGGAGTGAGTGTGCGCAGGTGCGCAATCCAAGAAGGTCCCCCGTGTCCTTGTTGCCTTGTCCAGGTCAAGCTGCTTCAACGTGGCCTTGGCACGAGCATGCCGAGTCTTCAGCAGTTTCTGCAGAGGCCATCCACACATCTGCTTGTGTCTCACTGCCCTTGAAATGGCCTATATGTACGTACATGGTATGCAGCATGCATGTATGTATGTACGTATGTTAAGCCTAGGTAGCTGCGTTTGTGAGCTACTTGTCCGAAAAATGTGTTAAAGTGGCTTCCCCGCAAGCCCTCTATCATGAAGTAGCTGTCTTGAGCACAGCTACTCAGTAAACATAGCTGGGTTCGTGTTTTGGTCCTTTTCCACGGCTCGCCGCTGATCGTACTCGCACCCACACGCGCTCAATAAATCAATCGATCGATCAATCGATCAATCCACCAAGCAAACAACCCTACATACATAGACAGGGGTATGTAGCTAGGCGGAGGATCGGATAGGTAGGCAGGCAGGTAGGCAGGTAGGTATGTATGTATGAATGTATCGATGCGTGCATGACTGCATGCATGCATGTACGAACGTAGGTGCCGGGTTGGTAGGTGGTCTGCTGTATGTGCGGCTTTGCAGCAAAGCCCATGACCAAGAGAGCATTGAGAAGCTCAGTCAACTTCTCCAGAAGTCTCTCAACTTAGCACGTCTGTTGCTCTGTCATGATTGCAAGTTCACCCTCCCTCGCGATGCCTGAAGTCAGCACCAGAATGCTGTTTGGCGGCGCGCTCGCAGGCACAAGCTGGGATCAGAAAGCCTCGGTGACGATAAGACTGAGTTCCACTGCAGACAGGATGCACAAGGCCCGAGTCTTGACAATGAGACTTGTGTGAGCTCTTATGTTAACCTATTCTGGTCGGGGACATTCCTAATTCCAGGATTTTGTGAATGAGGGTTCGAGCAAGGCAGTCCCTGATGTTCCACCCGGCTCACGCAAGGGTGCAGATGACCCTGATCCGAGGCAGCCAACACGGAAGCCATAGCAAACGAAAGTCCGAGCCTTGCAGAATTGAATAGACTGCGGCAGTGCCACAGTCCAACGAAAGTCAGACGTGCAGCTTCTAATTCCGGTTTCCTGAAGCAGATCTGCATGGGATGCATTCGCAGGTCCAAGCAACTGTCAGGATCTTTGTTGGTGAGTCTGCTCACAACCGCATCCGCTGCAGACTTGGCAGCCTTTCAAGGTCGGTGAAGGAGGAGATTCTTCTTCGTCCGCTCGGCGAGGTGGGGCACCGAGGAACACACCCCGATGAGACTCGCCCGCGTGTCTGCCACGTTCGCACTTCCCAGCGGCGACAGGTGATGCCACTCTTCACAAAGCCGCACAGCAGTCTGTGCCTCAGGTGATGATGCTAGATCGGCACATGCAGACGGGATACATCTGCTTCAGGCATAACCTTCTATTCGAACATGGATGACTTGACACAAGAGCAAGATCCAGGCGATCAGTGAAGACTGCGGCATGATGTGCCCAGCGAGTGACCAGACGATTAGCCATTCACCGGGTTTTGCGTTGCAGTCACCCATGGTAATCCTGACCTCTCTGACATGTGAGTTCTGCAGTGGCAAGCGTCGCTTTGCTCTGCACTTTGTTGCAGGCACCACGAGTGCTGTGCCGGTGTTTGCGGTGTGTCAAGACCCCAGATGGTTGGCGAGACTTTTCAACTACGTCCAGCCAGCATTTCCGTGTTGCGAGTGCCAAGGTCTCGCATCTGCAGCTTGTGCTACACCCGAGGTGGGCAGCTGACACTGCCGGGCAGAGCTGAAAGCGTGCATGCGGTTGCAGGCCGAAGCAGACTGGAAGCAGCTGGAGGAGACCTTGTTGCCGCTCCTGGAGCTACTTGGCGGAGCGGCAGAGGGTTCTTGATGCTTCTTGTGCTCCGTTTAATGACCTCCCTCTCCGAGGGCAAGCATCTTCCAGCTGATGCCCGCAGCACGCATCCAAGTCCCGTAGCTGCTTGCAGCTTGGATCCGGAGTCTCAGTCAGAATAGCGGCGGAGGCTAGATCACAGAAGCCGCTCTGCATCGCGGACTTCGCGGCAGCTGCGACGTCGGCCGTGGGAAGCCGACGCTGCAATGGCAGCGCTCTGCTCCGTTCCTTTGTTGGTCAAGAGTTTTGCCGTCTGTGAGGCCAGCGAGGCAGCGGGGAGTGCACCTTGGAGAAGACTGGGAGCTGCCTCGTTCAGGCCTTGCTCAGAAAATCGGCTCTCCGTCGTCAACTCCAATAACCTCCAAACCTGTGTCAGGCGAAGTGACTTCTGGCTGGCAGCTCACTATTACACGCGGTCATGAACCTGGTTTTCGGACTGTTTCCAATCTGCAATGCGCTTGGCGAGCATTACATCTGCAGGTGGATGGTGGACGTGGGCTCCGATCCCGAACAGGCCGCCCCGGAATCGTGCCGCCGTCTCTTGGCAGTTGGAATGTCCAGGCCGTGGCTCTGTCCAACCGAGCTGCGTGCTTTGCCAAGGCGGGAGGCAGTGCAGGAGAGCAAAGGAGAGCAAAGAGAAGTGTCGCTCCATGGGATGTCCGAGAGCCCGAGATCCCGAGGTCGGCGATTTCCTGGGATCCCTGGAAGACGCCCGAGCCGCCAAGGTGACGACCTCCGTGAGTGTCCGGCAGAGGGGCGAGATCGTCTGCGCGTGAGAGCACCGCGCACCGCTCCTCGCTCAGGAGCTTCGACCTGACTGGGCGAGGCCTCGGAGGGAAGCGATGCGTGGGCGTCTTTTGCGTTGCTTGGGCGCTTCGGAGTGGTGGTTTGAAAGGCTGCACGCATGATCATGCATGCTTCCGCATCAGCAACGCAGCGTTTCCAGGACTTGGGCCAGAGTCGGCTTCGCGGCCCAAAACCTCGGACAGGACACTCTGCTGTCCTGGACCTTGCGTTTTGGCTTTTGAGTTCGGTCCCTTGAGAAATTGGAGCTCCCAATGTTTATACGCTGTGTAAGTCCAGCAAGCAGATATGGACGCAAGCTTATGCAATGAGTACTCGGGCTCGAGGACTACTTGGAAGAGGCGTTTCAAGCCTACCGGCAAGCCGTGGAGCCAGATCCTTGGTACTGATGGCTCGACAACAGCTCTTGCCAGCGCGTTGTTTGATGATGGCTTTGCAGGCTTGATCCTTCTCGCGATAACTTGCAGGGGTTGGCCCAAGTCGAATGCTTACTTTAATGTCAAAGTTGCTTGTGAGAATTTCACTTGGAATCATGCCTTTCCTGGAGCTTTCTCGTCTTCCGGCAAGTTACACGTGATGCTGACAGGTCGCGCTGGAACTCTTCTCAGGCAGGGGCGCTCTTTTTCGGCAATCTTCACGCTTCGTGCTGGAGCCGCTCAGGCAGACAAGCTGAGGAGCGCGAGAATGTTTTAGAGCAAACCATCACTATGACGAAGCAGCCTCTAAGTTTTTGGCCAGGAGTATGCGCAGGGCAACGCATCCTGGGCATCCGAAAGCTTCGGCTACGAGCCCAGCCTTCAGAGGCGATTTCTAGGCCGCAAGCAGGGCGCGAACTGTTGTGAAGGTCAGGCGGTCGCTTGCTACACGATAGCACTGGCCACGCATCCTGTGACTCGGAGCAAGCATTTTCGTTGTACAGCTTTGTGTGGTAGAGCTGCATCATGAGATGCAAGACCAAGGTGTTTTGCCTGTACCGCATAATGTCCAAGTTTCCTTATGGCGATCCCTCAAAGAGCGACTGCCTGAGGCCAAGCTACCCGTTGCAGAGATGGAGGCAGGACAGACACGCGTCAATACCCGCAATTTCGAGCTTACAGCGCTCCAGGCTTTTGCAAGAAAGGAAGAGGAGCACAGCTTGCAATGCCAGTCTATTGCATGACCTTGCGCTACATCGCAACCCTATTTCTTCTCGTCCTAACCTTATGCATCTTTCCCGTTGCCCGACATGAAGGAGCTGGTGGATGCAGAAAGCCGTATCAATGCTGAAGAGAACTTCCGGGAAGCCACGAAGAAAGTCCAGCAGGCGCCCACTTGCAGAGGCCATCGGTCACTCTTCGTTCATCAACTGTGGAGACGGAAGGCCACATCCTCCGAGGACATGTTCAACTTGGCTGTGCCTTGACTAAGCTTTGCGCGCTGTGCATTCTGTGTGATGCGGGTCTTTCGCTGGGTCCCTTGGGTTGCTGGCGGCGAACCGGGGCAACCCCTAAAAAGGAGCTGTTCTGCAATGTTTTACAGGTTATTCGCCTCGGCCTCGGCGTGCCTCAGCTCGCGGTGCTTTTTAGCTGAGGCCCTGTATGCCAACAGAGCAGCAGCGCCGTCGTCCGAGCGACACAAGCAGTTTGAGCGCATTTTTATCTGCAAGTGGCTCAGGCTTTGTCACCTGAGATGCTGGGATGCTGCCTGGGGCTTATTCTCAGCTGCTCGTGCATCGTCTATGCTGCCAGCGCTGTTTCGACGTGGCACGATTGCTAGGCCGTGCAAGATGCACAGATGGCCGCCCAGTTGCAGCGCGAGTGGCCCAAGGACGGGCTTTCGGATGTCAAGGTTTCATCACGTTTTGACCTTTTCATTCAGCCGCAGATGACGCCCACAGGCCATAGGCCGATGAGCGAACCATCCGCTCTTGAAAGCTTTCTAGCATTTCGTAGCCGTCGTAGCACCTGGGTGACTTTCCTGACGTTCCTCAGAAGGGATCCCGAATCACGCAGAGGCATTCGTTGGTAGACCGATTGATCGGAATCAAAGTTATCTTGGGTTTGTGGAACTCGAAAGAAACCGCGCAAGGCAAGGAAGGCAGGCAAACGTTCTTCAGCAGGAACCCTGACCCTGCCACACCCAAGGCCCCATGCCCTAAATCCGAACACACCGGAAGGGGAACCCATTAATTCCCAAAGCTCTACATCCCTGATCTTAAACCCCACAACCCCCAAACGCCTTCGATCCCTAATCACCCACACCCAAATGCTATCAAATGCTGAAGCCGAAATGTCCAAACCATCAAAAACTCAAAGACAAGATGCTACACCCCTGACGTCCAAATCCTGAAAGCCCTGCTCCCTATCTCCTTGCAGCATAAAGCCCTAAACATCAGGTCCTGAACCTAAATCCTGAAGACTGAAAGCCCACCTCTGGAACCTTGAGGTGCTGACACCCTTGACCTCAAAGTCCTGAACCCCAGACACCAAAGCGCAAAACTTATCGACGCAACCCCGGACCTCCGGGTACTTAGGCGAGGTGAAACAGAAACTGGCAACAGGAGGTGCCAGGGTCCACATAGCACCGCAGAGACGGTGGAGAACAGGACAGTGACCCGCTACTGGTAGCGTACCAGTGAAGGCTGATGTCGTGTGCTCGCTTCGAGTGGCAGATTCTGAAGGCTTAAATCTTCCGGAGAGAGCCGTGTAAGACACGTCGCTGAAGAAAAGCACCCCGAATCCCTAAAGCCCAGAACCAAGAAAGCCCTGAAGCTCCAAGCCCGCAATTTCTAAGTCCCTAAACTAGAGCCTAAGGCCTCAAATGAAACAACCAATTGACACCCTACAGGAAGGCCTAAAATCCTAAAAGGCCTGTGCCGACTTGCGTGGCCGGACTCGTGTCTTGTTGCCCGAAAAACACACCGTCCAAGTTCGATCCGCCCCAAACATGAAGTTTCAGGCAATCCCAGGCCAACGGCCAGGAGGACGTTGTGTTATCGGAGCAAAAGCATCCAGATGAGATGTTGGGAGTGGCTCAAATTGATTTTGCGGCGTGGCCACACCGTCAACTAGCCCGAAGAACTGCCGTTTTGAACATGAGACACGCCTAGCCGTAGCCAAACTTCTGCACAGTGATTGCAGGCCAGATGCCGCCTTGGTGTTTCCCTTTTGGGAGCTGGCCGGCCGGAGGACGCGTTTGCGATGAAAGAAAGGCTTTGTGTACAGGGGTCTGTGCAGGAGGCATACGTCCAGTTTGCCTGGGCATTGGCCCGGAAGCTCAGCTCATTGAGCCAGGTCCCTGTCTGGGGACGTGGTGTTTTCGCTCAGGCCTTCGACAGTCACAGTGCTGTGGCTCGACAGGGTTTGGAGGCCCCGGTCACACCGGCCACCGGCACTTGCTCAAAGGGTTCATTTCCACGTCCTGTTGCTGAAGCCTTCTCGGATCTTGCCAGGCTTGCCTAACGGCGATCCCTAGATGGAGGCACCGGAGGGTGTGGCGCCCGGTTGTTCCCGCTTGTCATCAGAGCCCGGTCCCGGCCGAGCCCCGTAGTCCCCCACCAGTCGTCCTCTCATTTTTGGAGTACACGGCTTGAGTCCACACGCTGCCAGAGAGCGGACCTTCCTAGGCGGCACAGTCCCGTCGCCTCGAGAAAGACCGCATTCGTCCGAGAGACTCGACGAAGGAGCTCGGAGTGCTTCGCCTTGATCCCCAGCCATGCCTGGCCCTTTCAGCAGGTCTGGGTGGTCTCCGACTTGTACTTCGATGCGAAGAGCAATGCAGAGTCGGCATCCGAACGTCGCCTGCTTCAGACAGCCCAGAGCTCGTCCTGTCGGTGCTACCAGGTGGTGCAATGCGCTCGACGATGCGAAGTTTCAGGCCGGCTACACCCGGTTGTTTGCTTTGGGAGACCAGTTGGCTGAAGGATGATGTTCTGATCGTGGCCGGCAACGTCGCTGGAGAGCCTAGAGTCTAGAGTTTTTGCCGGGAGCCTGACGCGCGTTTAAATACTCGGCACTCGGTCCGAGGCCGACACGCTCCACAGCATCATCCGCGGACTCAAGGCACCTAACACGCCTCTGCACTCTGCAGACTGCTGCCTGCCCTGTGACGACAGGTGCTCAGGTCCAAGTTCCATCGACTCTTCTATGTACCGGGAAATCGGGATCTTGCACTCAACGCCAGCGAGGCTACGAAAGACTTTGGGACAATCAAGCTCGTAAGCAGCTAGTTGAGAGTCGTGCCGAAGAGAGACATGCAAGCACCAGGTGCGAACTGCTCGATTCCCTGATTCCATTGCAAAGCTTCTGGGACTACTGGCGGCCTGTGACCAAATCGGGGTCCTGTTCTCAGATACCATGCAGTTCGCTTCATGCCTTTCACTTTCCCAGCGTCGTGAGCTGAAGCCAGAGGTGGACATGTTTCCGGCGGCCATCTCCCAGGAGTGGAGGGTATCCCGCTGCCGATCTGGCTTCGATGTCTGAGTCCAGTCGAGCTGCAGAGCAGGATGTGTATGTGGTCCCGCTGCACTCGTGGTACAATGCTGAGTTCGACAAGAAAAGTCGCAGCAAGCTCAGACGGCAAGGCTGGCAAGGCTTGTTCAGATGGGTCCACGCCACGCAAGAGCGTTAAGGTCCAGATCCTAATCATGGCTTCGACGCCCAATGTGTTCACACCTCGAGGGAGAAGGGCTGTGGAGGGTGGAGGGCTGAGGGCCGTTCTCCGAATCTCGCCGGCCCAGGTCTGGCCCCTCGACCCCAACCAGCTTTGGAAGCCTTCAACTCAGTTTACAAGTCAGCATAATAAGCCTGTGTCCATCTCCTACTCTGCACTTTGCATGGCAGATGGATGCTGAAGTTGAACGAGGTTCTTGACTGCCTGCTTCGTTTTTCAGACCTTGCGCCAGCAGAGACCGTGCCAGGTATTCCTCAAACCTCTGCAGGGGACCGCCCATTGCCCAATAAAGTCACATGCTGGGATGTGAGCCAAACCATGCAAGCTGAGGTCCTGACCTGCTCCCACTTTGTGCCTCTGACAACGCTGCCCTTTGACGGGCTAGGCATCAGTGCATGTAGTGACGCTGACACTTCAAAAGGCGTAAGTATGAGGGATGAGTTTGCCGAGTCGCAGACCGGGTGCTGGCCTGTGCTGACTAATCGTTGTCACGGCCACGGAATGCCACCAGGCAAACAGGCACAAGCCATGGGGTGCGAAGAGATCGAGGCTGCCGCCTAGTCTGCTTCTGCCCATGCCAGCAACCTCACTGCTCTTGTGGTTTGTTTCGCGGTTTGCAGGACCAGCTGCGACGAGTGCGAAGTGCTGGTCACGTCACTGGCCAGCAATGCGCATAAACTTGAATTGCTGCTGCGCGTAAGTGCACAGGTGGCGCGGCAGCACAGCACTGAGTACTCTGATATAGTACTGAGGCTTATGGCCACGCCTCCATTCGCACGTGTCAGGCAAGGTTCAGACTTCAGACCCGGGCTGCGATTGAACTGCTCTGGGGATCTTCCCGAGGTCCACGGTGGTGTGACCTTCTTAAACCACGCCCTGGGCGTTTTGGAGGATAGTGAGGTCCAAAGCCGAGCCGAGAAAGGGAGACAGGGTTCAACTTTAACTTGTTCCTTTCCAAGCTGTGCTCTTGAAGGCGGTGCCTTCACCGCGGCTCCTTTTCGATGGTCACACGGTGGTGACCTGAGCGCCTCGGGCGAGCTCCGAAGCTTCTGGCCCTGGCTCAAGAGAGCCTTGTCTTCGCAGACGGGACGTCTAGGTACTGGCGGTATTGCCGGGGCAAACGGCCAAAGCTGCCGGTCCTGCCGTGCAAGCAGAGACTCATTATTGTTTGTGGATGTTTGTGGAACAGGCTTGCCACAAAGTGGCGGCTTTAGCTTCGGCAAAAACGGCGGCATCAGCTCTTGCGTTGCTCGTGATGTAGTGATACACTTTCCGCCACTCTTCATGGCTGGAGATGGCCTAGTTCTATATGCTAGATACCACGGCAGTGACGCACAGCTCTGAGCTCAACTCTTTGTGCAGACTGGTGCCATTTGCCTCGACGTGCTCGGCAAGGCCGTCACTTCTTAAAGCAAATAAGTGCGTTGCAGTACCTGCTGGAGGGGCAACTAGCAGCTTTACTCAATCTCATCTGCATCTACCGCAGGAGTGGAGCCCTGCACTGACAATTCGAACAGCGCTGTTATCAATTCAGGCGCTGTTTTTGCGGGGTCTTCTAAGTATTCTGCAGCTCCGTTGTGCCTTAGCATGGTCCTTTCTCATTGCACGGGGAATTGACGGTTGTACGCTTGCTGTCAACGCTTCCAGTACATCAGCTGGACGCGAAACGCGAGCTTAGCTTGTCCATTTGCTCCCAGCGTCCTCAGCGTCTGCGGGCGCCTCCAGGCACTACTGTCTTCTCCGGAACCAGATGACCCTCAAGACGCAGAGGCCTGTCTGGTTATTCAGCACAGACATAATTCAGTACTACTCAGCGGGTGCGTCAGCCACAGGTTGCGGAGATGTACAAGCACAATCGAGAACTTTTTGTTCAGGCAGGGAGTCGTGCAGCCTGCTCCCCTCATCCATCGCAGCAGCCGTGGTTTGGACAGACTGCCAAATACTGGACGGAGACTTTCGCCTGCGAGCAGAAGTCTTCCAACGATGAAAAGGCCGCCCGCAAGGAAGTTTCCTCCGCACACAAACGTTGTGCAGTACTGAAGATCAAAAGGTGCAAAAGATCGTCGACATGGGATTTACACAGGAGCAGGCCAAGTGGAGACCTCAGAGGGCATAAGCGAATGACAGACCCAGCCCTGGCTAGCTTTAGCAAGGTCGGCTCTTGAGAAGCATGGCTATGACGAGACCACTGCCCTCACCTTAGTCTAAGGTGCAGATTTGACACGCAGTGGCAGTTTTGCAGGTCTGCGTTTCTGAGCGTGTGCTGCCCGCCAAGGCTTTGAACTCCCTCCTGGAAAGCATGTAGTGTTTCATGTAGTTCTGAGAGGTGAGCACAAGTCATAAGTGTAAGCATTGTGACTAAATACTTTCCAAGCTTTGCTGTTGCTCCAGCTCTGTCGCCGGCGAATTTTTCTCGGACTCACTGGCTGCACTAGAGGAGTATCCGATTCGATCTTTGGCAGTCTGTGCTTGCAGAGCATCAGAAATTGTAGGTGCTGGCTTTGCGAGCACGCGATGGTGTCACCAAAAAGGGCTCTGGTTTGGCAAGTGGGTGGAATGTATCAGCGACCTGGAATCCAGGACAATGCAAGAAACCAGCGCTCGAATCGCTCAGTCGAGCTCCAGCTCGGGCATGGCTCTGACAATTTGGTCATTGAAACTCTGTCGAATGTAGATCGCTGTGGCTTCCAAAGCAGTGCAGCAGTTGGGATAACACTCAAAGCCGAGACGTGCCCGGTCCTATCCCTAGGCTAAACAAACTGCGTGCCAGCAGGTACAAAATGTGCAGCCGTTGCAGCTGGACGTAGGAGTTGAATTGCGGTTCTTGTGCGGGGCTCCTTTGCTGGCCAGTCGTCGGCTGTCAAAAGCAGAACTCTCCAAAATCTGGCAAGCTGCTGTATGACTGTATGGGAGATGAGACATGGTGCAGCAGAGTGGCTTAGCGGAGCAGTCTGTGAAAGCAGGCTCCAGCATGGGACCGCGACGCCCGCTGCAGCTTGTTGGCTGTCCGACAATTTCGCACATAGCTCTAGTCGGTTCTATCTGATCAAGTCGCATCATCTCGAACTTCAGCGACAGCCGCCAGAGACTTCCTCAGCCAATTCTACGCAGCATCGGAGTACAGCTACAGACGTCGCGAAGACACAGGAAGTGTGCTAGATTTCCGCGGGCTGTGCTCCGTGGGCAAAGGCGCCCTTCCAACTCTGACCAGATGCTTTGCTGACTGCGAAGCGGCGAAGCGGCCAGGCCTCAAAGTCGTTACCAAGATGGCCGAGAGCCCAGGCGAACCAAGTAACTGCGGATGGTCACTGTATCTTGATGGCGAGGTAGTGACCCTGGCAGAGCGAAAAGCCGCCCAGCGGGCAGAGACCCTCCAGGCACTTGCTGACAGGTGCAAGCAGAGCGAAGGCAGAGCGTCAAAAATGTGCCAGGGCTTGGCCGTGGGCCTCCTCGCAGACCTGAAGACAGCCTGTGGAACTGCGCACGAGCTCGGGCGCCGGCAGCTGCCCAAAGCTTAGTCCAGCCTTTGCACTTGGACGGTTCCTGGCAAGCTGAGAAGCCAGGACTTGGGGCACCGTCGTTCCGGGAGTATTTGCCGGAAGCGACGAGGACATGGATGACGTTCTGGCCATGCTGGCCGCTGCCTTACTGGTCCCTTGCCTGGCAGTGTGCGGAAGAGCGGCCACGCAACGGCACACTGACGTTCGAGATGATTCGACTCAAATGAATGAAACCTGAAGGGGGTCCTTGCCTGTCGAGTGCCCGTAAGAAGTGCTGAACGAATTGACTTGGGCTTACATGATTTGTATACCTGTGTATTCAGGCAGTGTTTGGGTGACCTGCCTGCGGGGTCTACAAACATCTCGTCGAAATCGCGTTGCTGAGTGCGGAGGGTGTGCGCCGGTGAAAGTCTCTTGCACGAACGGTAATTAAGGCTGGTAGGCCTTCATCGTCATGTGATGTGTCGGAACGACTGTTGATCGCGCGAGCCAGAATGCAATTATTGCATGGAGCTAGTGTTAGTGCTTGTTCGTGTCTTGTACAGAGGCGACTGAGCCATGAGAGCATGAACTTTCACACCGAACCAGAAGAATTGCTGGCATGACACAGGATTTAGGTGCTCTGTTCGGATTGATCTCGTCTCATCAATGTCCTGTTTCGAGGAAAGGAATAATCAACCTATAAACGCAGCCTTGAACGCACGCCAGTTGCAAGCCGTGTCGGGACGGCCTGTGCTTGGCAGGCTGAATCGGTTTGCACAGCTTGGGTCCCGACATGTTCCGACACAAGTCTTTTCCCAGGCTGAACACCCTGAGAGATCCCTCAAGCAGAAAGCACAACTGTGCACCTCAAAGCTGAATTCTGCAAGACCGCTGCATCGGTCCCCCATCACCAACACCAGGCCACGAGCAGCAATGTCTTTCCAGTATGTTGAATGAGGTGCATAGGTTTGAAACATAAATGCTGGTCAAAAAGTCAAAAACTGGCTGGGAAGAGCGTCTTCTATCTCGTTGATGAAGCAGCTGCCCAGGTCCCAGCTTTCGAGAAAGCCAGGGCTGTCAGGGGATACTTAGACAAAGGGAGCGCCGCCCTGCCCAGGATTGCGGCCTTTAAGGGCGAAAGCCTTGTTTTTTTGCTTCAACATGTAGCAGGGCACTGCAAAGGGAGTACCTTGCCTCCACGCCAAAAGCTCGCCGAAACTGAATAAACACCCCCATAATTGTAAGACGTTTTCAGGTTTAACTTCAGGCAACTTCTGCGTGTGGAGAAATAGAGCCGTCGGAACCAAACAGTAAGAACTGCAGCACCAACTTCAAACAGCAGGCTGGCGGATCAGATTTTAAGCTTGAGCTTCTGAAGTTCGAAGTGTACGTTCTGATCTGTCTGTTGTGCTTTGGAGGCCCACGGCCCACGTCGCATGCACAAAATGCGGAAGCATGTGGCAGCAAAGCGCTTGGCCAGGCAACTCTGATGGCAGAGGACAGAAAGTCGACCAACCTGGGCTTCCAAAAGATCGAGTGGTGCGCCCCCTCCCCGAGCTCTGTCTCTCTGTCTCTCTGTCTCTGCTCGGCGCTCCCCTTCGCAGCCGCGCGCAGGTGCAAAGCACAAGCGCCCACTCAGTGGGTGTGGGCCCTGAGTTGTCCCACTCAGCACTTTGATGCTGGAGACTGTACAAGAGAGGTGTGGTAGCATTGCGATGCTTCCGCCCCGAAGGTTGAGCAGCCCTCCCGCTTCGGATCTCACATGCACATTCGGGTGCATTGGAGTGACGTCCTAAGTCTTGCACCACTCCACATCTCTAGTGCACCCGCTCTGTTGAATGCCGCCCCACCACCGCGATGCTCGGGTCGTGTCGCATCAGGTGATGCAGACGCGGCCTACTTTGGATGACCGTCACCAGCGCCGTCACTGACTCGGCACTCGGCACGCGACTCCAAAGTTAAAGCTCAGCTTCGCTGCAAGTCTCCGTTTTGAAAAGGGGCTTATCTAACAAAAGACGCGCATATCATGACAATCTGTGCGGACTCAGTCTTGCCAGGCTCAAGCAGTGGCACCTCTGCTGACTCCTTGCGTCTGAAAGACCAGAGGATAAGAATTTACGCGCCGACGTCTTTCATCTGCTTAGCACTAAGTGCTCTTGCAGAAGATAGCCGTGACCTTCAGCTTGCAGACGGCGCACTCTGGCTATCCAGAGGTACCGCCTATTGCATGTCGTTCAGCGGCGGGTATCGACTTGACAGAGTCCTTCTTCAGGATTCCAGTCGAGTTTGAAATGCAGGAGTGGTGTTTGACAGGCGGCAACATGCATACATGTGCATACGATCCTTCACAGCTCGCAGGTGAACTTGTCACCATGCCGCCTATGCGTCAAGTTGACAAGTCTCAGCTCTGAGTCTGAGTTGCAGTATAGCACTTTGGACAGCAGGTGCACACGCCCAAGATTCTGAACCTCCAACATACTCCCAGTTATTCAGCCAAACAACACACCTACGACACAAGCAGATGGCGCTGAAGCAGCATGGCTCCCGTAGGCTGCCAATGATGCATGACGTGTCTTTAAAGTTTTGGGCTGCCAAGCACACGGCTTGCCTGGGTAGTCACATGTGCTACAGGTGACGAAGATGAGGAAGTTTGGGATCTTCTGGCAGGCAGTGCAGTTGAGAGCCAGGCACCCCCGCCTTTTTGTTGACCGAGCGTGTCGAAGAATGCGACTCGGGCAATGTTGCTGAAGGTAGGTTGTGTCAGCGTGTCGCTGGAACCTGAATCCCGGGAAGCTGTCCCTGATCTGCCAGCTCCAAAGCCGCGAGAGACCCAATTCTGCAATTCGCTGCTGATTTCCTAGGTCCTAGACCACGATAACTGGGTCCCACAGCAAGGTCCCCAAAGCCGCAAGCGGTGGAGCCAGCACCTGTGCCGGTCACCGCCCCGTTCAGATCGAGGACGAGCGCTGCTGACTGAGAATCCCCGTGCAGCACATTCTTGCTCTTTGAATTCTTATCTAGACTATGAGGCCAACCGACGCATACCCGCAGAGATTCTCAGTAACGACGAGCTGAATCTCTGCATCGCGGCAAGTCTTCCGCGGACGCACGACTTTGAGGCCACAGCTGACAGCCAGCGCACTCGCAGAAGTCAAGGGCGTTCACGGGGCAAAGTTGCAACTAGTGCGCCCACATGCATGACTATGTGTATCCAGGTAGGAGCCTTTTTAGTCCTGGACTTGTACACGGCCGCTAAAGGAAGCTCCAGCCTAGCGGCCTAGCATCATAGGAAGCATGTTAAAAAGGAATGCTGTGCTTCTGCCAAACTTCAGCTATGAAAAGAAGAAGCCTTCCCCGCAGTCCAACGCGCGAGGTTCACCGCTCTGTTTGGAAGTTGCAGCGTGCCGGTGCGCGGCATATAGGTGCGAATGCAACCGGTTGCGCGGTTGCGTTGTCGGAGTTTTGATTGGTTCATTATCATGTCTCCTTCATGCTGGAGGCCTGCAGCTGCCGGAGGGCTTGCAGGGCTGGGTCGGGTTCTTCGTGTTTATTTTTGGTTTCCGCCTTGTGTATGATTTAGCAGCAAGCAGCAAGGCGACAGCGTTAGCCGACATCTTCTCACGCTTCGTCCCGACGGTGTGAGATCTCAGCTGAACCCCTGCTGGCCGCGAGCAGCAACTTTGCCTTGCAGTCATTCAAGCCGCAAGGGGATCTAAGGTCGAAAGCAGCACCATCTTCGGAGATGTAACTTTCGGTGCCTGTTGCATAGACGACCTTGGTGTGCGCACCTCAGTTTTCCCTTCGGGGTGTCCTTGGTTCCTCAGCAGTTTGCACATGTTTTCCGATGTATGCCAGTGTTAGCTTTTGCACCGAAGCTGGCAAACGGACGTATTGGTTGGATGTGAATGCGTTTGTGCGTAGCACGACATGTTGAGCTCGATGAGATTCAAAGGCGTCTGCGCTGGGAGTCGATTTTCTTATCCACTACGGCTGCAAAGCTGCACTTTGTTGCTTACTACCTTCGCTCGTGGATCCTGCAAGCGACTCTTCTGGTGTACAGTCCTGCATTCAGGTCATTCTTGTATTGCAAGGATCTCAGCAAGTAGTAGCTGGAGCCGCAGCCACGGCGAGCTTCAAGAGCTCATCAAGGGACATATTCCATTGTGCTTGCATGTTGGCACTTGTCGGTTGGTGGGTGTGTGTGTGTGTGTGTGTGTGTGCTGTGCGGGTGCATGCCCAGTGTGTGCTTGAGCCCAGGTGCCCACAGACCAAACGACCGTCACAACTTTGTACGTCCACGTAGAGGCCGCTTGCACGACAAGAATTTCTTGGGACTCATGCAGGGTCTCCGTGACTGTATCTGCGCGCTAAGCACGTGGCAAGAAGAAGCAACAAACGAAGGAGCTCGACGGTTTTCGACGAAGGGCAGAGCATCGCAGAGCCATGCCAAGCGTTTTTCTCACTGAAGCTACGGGTCGAGTGCAATAGGAGCAAGCAAATGAGCACAGACAACGTTCGAGAGCTTGATATGGCGGCTGCCGATCGGGTGAATGCTGGTCATGCACCCATGTACAAGTACCACGCTGTGCCCAGCGAGACTTAGGGCACGGTCTGCTCACATCTCCTTAGGCCTGAAGGGATGTCAACATGGTAGAGGTGAAACACTTCTTCGACACGAGACAGTTTCGCGGTTTCGTCCTGTAGCCTTCTCGGATGCCCTGAGACCACGAAATCCTTGCAGTATCTTGTCGCAATGTCTTGTCTGTCATATTGTACGCTGAGAAGTGCCTCAGCTTGACGAGGAAAGGGGAATTGACAAGACTGACAAAGCAGAGACATGCGTTCGACGTGTGTGCGCGGTGTCTAAGCGAGCTGTGCAGTGCACGGTCATCCGCGTCTGAGAAGTGACAGACGATTCCAGCTCGCGCATCTTCCGCTAGAATAGCCTTCTTAGAGCTGCTTTGTTGCTCGAGCCCTTCGGCAGCTACGGCGCCCTTTGCACATACTTTGTATAAGACTTAGACTTCACCGTTGGAGGTCGAGGTGGACGTGGAGCACTTGGTGGACACCATTCGGCATAACTTCGCACCCGACAAGCGTTCGGGACCCGCAACCAGCAGTGTAGCGAGTCGCACAAGCATGGGATAGCAGCTAGGCAGCTAGGTTCAGCCACCACAGGCAAACAGGCAACTTCTTGGTCCTGAGGTCTGGCCTTCATGAGCAGCGTTCAGTTCTCATCGGGCATGCTGCAGGCAGCATTTGAGCTCATAGCTGATTTCGCTTCGTACACTTCACGGTCACGGTACGGACCGGAGAGGCAGTGGACGAGCTTCGAAAGGAGGCTCAGCCAGTCCCAGCACTTTGTCTAGGACGTGTCTTTGTACTGTCGCCGCTGTCGCAGGCAGATGACGGGATTGCGAAGGCCCCACAGGCCGCCAGCTCAGTCTTGCCACGGCTTGCCATGGCTTGCCTTAGCCACTTAGTCCTAGCTGCTGTTGCTTGCTTCAGTGACGTGACGCTCGTCTTTTTCAAGGTGAAGCCATTGGGTGTTGGAGAAACTCTAGGCTGCACGTCGCCCAATGCTGGCGACGTTGATGCAGCCTGACTCCTACTTGCCCTGAGAGTCGAAAATCTCTTGAACGGGCTCTGGGAAGCTCCATGTTCCAAGCGACGTGCATCTTACACCTCGGATGAAGGCAATTTTCGTTTGCGATGGCAGATTCCATCTTGAGAGCGCCATGATTCAAAATCCGTCCTGCCGGCGAGTTGATGAGGCGTTCTTCTGTGGAAGACCTCTCCCCCAGCGGCAAGTGGCTCCACCACATGGCGTGATAGGGTTAGGAGGCCCAGGATAGTCCAGGATCGGAGAGACGACAGTGGAAGAGAAGGTAGAGCGACAGGCGTCCCGACAAAATCCCCAGAGTCCCCACTAAGCCATTTGCCGCTGCAGCATTGGGCGCCAGGCACTTGCGCGGAAACTTCTTTCGATATGATCCGGCCTGCCTGACGCTAACGTCCGCTCCGCCGAGACACGGTCAACAGAGCCGCTGGCAGTTATGTGTGGTGCGAATGCCACGCCAGGCGAGAGGGCTTTGCGCATGACGAGTTGCACTCGAGCCGACGTGCTGCCATTGCGGCTGCGAGGGATGCGCAGTTGGCGGACCTGCTGCAATGTGGTAGTGTGATTGGATTGCTTTTGGTTGACGGAGCTTGTGGTGTAGCGCACGTGTGCGAGTAGGAACAAGCGTTAGCGATCGACCGCAGCTAGCCGGCTCGATCGCCAAATTTGAGTTTCTCCTCTCGCCCTTACGCCTCTTGTCGCTGTCATGGCATCCTCCTCGCCTGCAGCCAACGCCGAGCTCGCCGACTTCTTGGCGGCGGCTGGCCTGGACGTGGTGGGGCATTCTTCATCGCCCTCACCGCCTTCTACGTCATTGATCGCCGGTTTTGCTTCGCCCACGCCGGGCGTTCATATCGCCACGGGCGGTACGCATGCGGCCACGCAAACTGAGGCCCATGTGTTCATCACGAACTTTGCGGCTGGGGCGTCGGACGGTGAGCTCGCCGCAGCTGTGGGCGCCTTGTCCGCAGTCGACCTGGCTCGCCTTGTGGCGGCCTGTACGGCTGCCCAGCCCAATGCTGGGCCTTCGACTCCGGCTATTTCGTCGCCTTCGTCCGCATCCGAAACTACGCCGCCAACGGGCACGGCCTCGTCGACTATGCCAACGCCCGGGCCGGTCCCCTCGGCATCTAAGGCGGCCCCTTCGGGAGGTACTCCGGCGGA
The DNA here is from genome assembly GCA_905221615.1 of Symbiodinium sp. CCMP2592. Lineage (NCBI taxonomy): Eukaryota > Dinophyceae > Suessiales > Symbiodiniaceae > Symbiodinium > Symbiodinium sp. CCMP2592. The sequence continues at coordinate 640,666 of CAJNDT010002824.1, forward strand.
GGACTGGCTCGCCTCATCTGGGGCGTCCTCATCTGTGGTGCCGGGACCCTCCGTCCCGGAGGCTCGCCAGTATTGGATCGACCAGGAGGCGGCAACCCACCACGTCGACGCCCCTCCTGGCACCGGGCTCATCAACGCCTCCGCCCTTCCAGTCCCGGAGGAGGGCGACGAGGACTTGGATGACGACAACGGGCTGGAGGGATACCTTCAGGGCTTCGACACCGCCGTGCCCAAAGCCCCTCCTGACGCCACGCTTCCCATGCCCTTCGGGGCGTATTGCCCTGCGGGCGCCACGGTTCGGTGGCCGAAGCAGCAGGTGCTGGCTCCACCACCGCCTCCGCCACCGGCTTCGTCTTCCTCGGCATCCTCGTCTGGTGGCCCGGTGGGCGTGACGCCCGCCGCCTACCGGACTTGGTGCTGCCAGCGGTGACGCCCAAGCCCTTCGCCAAGGCGCCACCGCCACCGTTGGTGCCGCCGCTGGTCTTCGCCCAGCCCGCCCAGGTGCCCGCGTTCTTTGTGGACGCCACCGCCTTCGTGGGCGACATCTCCAACGCCGATTGGGGATGGGCGGTCGGCGTGGGAACACCTGCTCGCCGTGGCTCGCCCATCGCGGACCCTCCGGTGGGCCCGTGATCCGAGCTGGGCTTCTCCGCCCCGACGCTGGGCGTGTGGCGGCACGAGTTCGTGGATCCCTACCTGGAGGGCTGGCGGCGCCCACATTCCGCCGAGGTGATCCGCTGCACGCCTGCCGATGCGGCGGGCGACACACAGGCGTTGCATTTGATGTTCCGCCTGGCCCGCCGCACGCGGACTGGCTCGAAGAAGACACCGCCCGCCGGGCGGGATCCATCGACCGCGACTTTGGCATGGACCCGCCCCTGGTGATCTTCTCTCCAGCCTAATTGGATGAGGTACCTGAGGACGGGCCTCCCGACTATCTGGGCCCGCGCCCGGGCGACATTGAGGGCCTCGACCCTCGTCTGGTGAGGCCCTGGACGTTGGCTCCGCGGCGGCCCATCGTCCCCTTCGGGGCGTTGCTTGGGCCCGGCAGCCGTGGTACTTGGTCCGCATGGGGCCTTGGCATCGGCAGGTTCACCGCCTCGACCGTCCTGGCCGTCGTCCCAGGGCGGTGTCCGGCCGCACGGTTGAGCCTGAGCGGGCGGCATTGTTTGTTTGCGTTCGGTTTTGCGATGCGCTCGGCCCTCAGACCTGGTGCCGCCTTTGCTGGGGCAACGGCGCCCCGCTCTCCAGGAGCGATTGCGAGCGGCATCCGGACGAGGAGTTCGAGCTCGAGTGAACCCGCCATGAAGCGGCGGTTCGCCCACGTCGGGCGTGTAGAAAAAGAAGGGCAGGACCGACAGTCGGTTTGTGGTCGTCCCCTGCTTGCACTGCTTTCCGTGTCTTGCTGCCCCTCAGCCCTCTCACTACCCTGAGCCCCGCCGCCTTCGCCCTTCGGCATCCTCGGTGCTGGTCCAGCTCGCCACTGAAGCGGGCGCCGGCGAGTTCCTACAGCACCACGTTTCGCCGAGATCACCATCGACCCGCTCGAGCCCGGCTTCGTCACGGCAGGGGGGGATGAGTTCAAGCTGACCCCGGCCGAACTCCCCACCGCCCGGGCGGTCCTCACCCACATGTGGGAAGAAGCCAGGGCTCAGTGGGACGCCTGGGCGGCGGCCCGCGCGGCGGCATTGGCCCCAACTGCGGCTCCGAGCCCGACCGCGCCTGCCCCATCTCCGGGCGGGACATTGCCTCCCGCCGACAGTGCCGGACCGCCAAAGCACTTCGCCGAATGGGGGACGCTGGTCAAGGCCTACAACTACCGCCTCGTGGACGGGGCGGCCGCGGTCTTTCCCAACGCGCCGCCTGGCTGGGGGGGAGGAAGTGCTCGCAGGATCCACTGGGAGCACACAGTATAAGCTTTGCTTACTCGCCCTTAAGGTTGGGCGAGATCCTGTCGCAGCGAACTTGGACCGCTGCCAACGAGCTCAACCCCCTCGCCGCGGGGCGCCGCGACTCCGCCACTTCGGCCGCGCTCCACCTGGTGGGTGGCAACCTGGTGGCGGAGGAGAAGAAGCCGTAAGTCGGTTATCGCCATCTGCGACGGGCTTGAGGCCGTCAAATGGGCCTGGATACTCGTCCAACTGGGCGCCGAGGAGGACGTAGAGTCCTACATCGCCTGGTGGGACTGTGTCGGGCGAGGGGGAAGAACGCCAACCTCCTCGCCCTCGTGTCGTACTGGGATTCCATGGCCATGCGCCTGGCCATGGACCTCCGCCAAAAGAGGACCTTCAAGGACGTCGTCGCCGACATCATGGCGGACGTCTCCTCGTACGTCGAGGCGGTGACGGTGGCACCGCCCCGCCGGCGGCCGGAAAGGCGCCAAGGGCGGCCGCCAGCAGGAACCCAAGGACAGAGTCAGTGGTACTCGGCCGCGCCTCCGCCTCACAACAATTCGGGCGGCAGCTGACTCCTTCCACCTGGCGGCCTCTCCTTCGACCCGTCGGTGGCTCGTGGCCAGGTGCTGGTAGGACGGGCGTCCCAAACCCAAGTTGGCGAGGGGGCGGACCCCTAAGGACGCTGACGATCGCTGGCTCGCTGGTAATCGGCAGTTCGCCCCTTGGCACTACCACCAGGACGCCAGGGCATCCTCCACCTGCCCACGCCGGAGATTAAGGAGCAGCTCCACGGTGCCCAAGGGGTACACCGCCAAAGGGGGAGCGGACGCCAAGGCCAGACACCGTATGCTGGGCAACGGCCGCCTCCTCGCCATTATTGTGGTCTGGGCGGCATGGCAGCAGCGGCCCGTGGAGCTGTCTGTGTCCCCAGACGCCGGGTGATTCTACGCCACTTCCTGGGCGACGGCCTCTCCGAAAAGGACCATTGGAAGGCGGCGCCCGGCTTTCGCCGCTCGTTGACCTCACCGCCGCGCTTGGAGCCGGCCGCGCCCATTGGCGCCACGACATGGTGCGCATTCGCCGCCGAGTCATCCGGAAACTGGAAGACATGGTGACCGACGCCCAGGACGCCACCTCCGTCTGGCTGGCAGCCCGACCGCCTCGGCCCTTCCAGGGCCCCGTCCTGCTGCACCTGCTCAAGAGGGCGGGCTACCCAGTGGTCCAGGACCTTCAGGCCGACCTCGAGGAGGGCTTTGACATGCTGGGCGAGGTCCGTCGGCTGCCGGCTGGAAGAGCCGGGATGACGGGCGGTATTCCAACCCGGCGCCCCTTGACCGCCTGCGTCGGGAAAACCCGACTTATGTGGCGACCAAGACGCTTCGCCCCCGAGACTCGGACCACACCGCGGTTATCAGGGAGGAGTTGGTCAAGGAGGCCCGGCTCGGGCGAGTGGTGGGCCCTTGTCGAGCGCCCGACAGCTGGGCGCCTGGTTTCGTCGGCCCAGCCACGGCCGGGGGCGGTCACAGGACCCGTCCCGGTCCTGTACGCGGACGCCTTCTTCCTGGAGGGCGACCTGCGCAAGAAGGTGGGACACCTCCAGCCGGGAGACTCGGTGCCCCGGTCGGCGAGGTGGGAGAACGGCTGGGGCTGTGCTCCTCCTCGAGGGCCAGGTGTTCTACGACTTCGGCGTCGTCAAGCCCGAGTACCTCAAGCCTTTCGCGTCCCGCCGGGCCTTTATCTACGTGCTCGAGATCCTGGCGCAGGTGCTCCCCATCGTCACCTTCGCCAGGCGACTGCCCCAACACTGGATCGCCTTCATCGACAATGTCGCCGGGCAGTTCGCTCTCATGAAGGGCTATGGGCGGGACCCTGCCGTGAATGGCATCCTCGCCTCTTTCTGGGGCCTTGCGGCCGACAGGGCGTGGTCCCCCTGAGTTCTACAGGGTACCCTCCGCTGCCAATGTTTCCGACGCCGTCTCTCGGGGTGACGACTCCCGCGCGGCCCGAGAGGGGTGGTGCCGCGTGCGCGCACCGGTCGACGACGTCATGGTGATCCTGCGGCGGGCGGCGTCCGACATCGACTACGCCTGCCACGAGGCTCCTGAGAGGCTGCTTGATCTAGCTTCTTGGTAGGAGTGCCGGCGCCTTGTGGAAGGTGGGTGCGCCGGGCGGACGCAGAAGTGCGCACCCCGGCACCGGCACCGGTTTTCGGGGCGGTGTGCTCGGCCGGGCGCATTTTATGCGACTCGACCATCCAAAAAGGAGCCACTGCACCCTAGTAGGATTTTGGGCTAACTCGTTAGCGCAGCGCTTGTTGTGTAGCGCACGTGTGCGAGTAGGAACAAGCGTTAGCGATCGACCGCAGCTAGCCGGCTCGATCGCCAAATTTGAGTTCCCGCCCACTCCACCCTGGAGGTTTAACTTGACTTACATACGGCCGTCACCCGCCCCACCGGGCGGTTGCTTGGGGCGGACGCAGAAGTGCATTTTATGCGACTCGACCATCCAAAAAGGAGCCACTGCACCCTAGTAGGATTTTGGGCTAACTCGTTAGCGCAGCGCTTGTTCTGAGCTCTTCATCCGTTTTGAGGTGGGTCTGGTCCTGGGAGCGTCCGGCATGTTTTTAGATCTCGAGTGTTTATCTTTGCACACGGCCGTGCTCCAGGGACCCTCGGACGGCAGGGAAGCGTTGGAGTGCTGGAAGAGATTGAGCGACTGCTCAACCAGCGAGGCACAGAGAGGAGTAGTTGTGACTCGTGACACCGTGGGGGACACACAATCTCCGTAGACGATTGCGATCAGGTATTGCGCACTTCACCATTCTTTTGTCGGAGATTTCACCCGAGAGGCTTTCTCTTATGCCTGCACCTTGGTTCGATGTCTCGACCGTCCTGCCTCGATCGCGGTGCTACCCAGAATTGGCACAGACCAGCAGCCTGCCTCAAACTTCCCGGGCACAGCACTTGTGTCGGATATCGGACCTGTTGTGGCATGGAGTTGTGCTTCGACCCCTGACCGTCCACAAGTGGCATTCGGGCGTTCGTCTTCGTCTTTTGGCCTCGGCGGCTTCGACAGCCATGTCCCTCGATATGATGTGTAAATCAGCAGAGGCAGCTGCAATATGCTGCAAGGCTTTTTCAGGCCCCTAGCTCCAGTCCACTTCCAGCTGAGGCCCAAGGTCGAGGCGTGGGTTCAAGTCGCTTGCCCCCGGCTGTCGATGGACTGGGGGACTTCCTACGACAAGCCGCTGCCACTTGGACGTTGCAATTAGAAAACTCCTACTTCCTAAAAAAGAGGGGCCTCGGCCTCTTGAGAGATCCAGAGAGATACGGCGCCCCTGGAGGCTGACGCCCTACGAAGCTCACGTGGCTTACGGGGCCCGTCACTTGGAGTCCGCGCAGTGCTGCTATGATCAACTTCTGGCTCTGAGATGCACACGCCGTGCGCCTTGCTGCAGCGGCTTTCTCGCTGAGCGGGAGCGAGTTGTCTTAAATCTTTGTTTTCCCCAGGCAGCTGTGCCTCCTGAGCCATGTCTGTAGCAGTGGTTACTGGCGCAAATCGCATTCCTGGAATTGGTTACGAGATTGCTCGGGGCCTTGCCACGAAGCTTCCGGAGGGCAGCACGATAGTCATTACAGCAAGAGTGCCTGACATGGGACGTGAGGCCACAGACCAGCTGAAGCATGAGTTTAAGGACCGGGTCAAGCTGGTCTTCCATCAGCTCGATATAGGCGATGCTGCGTCTGTCGAAGCATTGGGTAACTTCGTCCGATCAGAGCTGGGCAGAATCGATATTCTTGTCAACAATGCTGGCCTGGCATTCCCAATGAGCGACCCAACGCCCTTCCAAGATCAGGCAAGGCAGACGGTCGACATTAATTACTATGGAACCAAGCGGATGCTGACCGCACTTCGCCCGTTGTTCAGTCCGAATTCTCGTTCCGTGGGTGTGTCCTCATCTGCAGGACAGCTTGGTTCAGGTTGGTCGCCGGAGCTGAAGAAGCGACTCTTAGCGGATGACCTGACGGTTCAAGAGCTGGACAGCATTGCCGAAGAGTTCGTCAGAGCAGCAAGAGAGGGCCAGCATAGAGAGCAGGGTTTTCCCGGCACGGCTTACGGCACGTCCAAAGCCCTGATGACCCAACTTCACCGGGTCTTGGCAAGGGACAAGCCACCCGGCCTGCTTTGTGCGATCTGCCCTGGTCTCTGTAGAACCCATATGGCCACAGGCCGTGGAACTTTCATGAGCAACATCTTGTGGCTTGCTTCGTTCGTTGTTGGAAGCAGTGCTGAAGGGGGTGCAGACACTCCAGTGTGGCTTTGCACCGGGATAGCTGAAGCAGAGTTTGCATCATACCATGGTCGTTTCCTGAGAGGGCGCAGTGTCCAAGCATACTAGAGTCGTACGACTCTCGTTGGGTCAGAACTGGACGAGAGTAGAACATGGTAGAACCCAAGAACTCTGGAGGACGAGGAGGCCTTTGAGAGCAAGTCACGGGTTCATCCTGTGCAGAGCTCTGTAGACAAAGCACGGCAAAGCACGGCAAAACATCGCGTCTGTTGAATCTTCAAGATATCTACCGGCTACGCTTGTTCTTCCTTGTATGTGCGTTTCTTTGCTCACCTGTCCTCTGGCAAGGGCCTTGCCTACAAAGATGTCGTGGCCCCAGTGCGATTCCTCTTTCGAACTCCTGCTGGCAGAGTCTGAGAATGTGGCAGTTGTCCGAGTTCAGCTCAGGTCTATCCTATGGATTACTACTCCAACAAGGGTGGACCTTGGGCGAACTATGGCGCCCACAACGGCCATGGAGGCTGGACGCCGTCAGCCTAACAGCGCTGAAAGCGTGGAGTGCGCGAAATCAGGAAGCGTCGGGCAAAAGCTCGATCCTCACTGCCACGAGCCCAGGGCATGCTTGCATCTGCACAGCATCCCCGAGGTTCCGCCACCTGGGCCAGAAGAACCGGAGGCACATGGAAGCCAGAAACTTGGATGGAAGCCAACCGGCTGCTCTGTCAGGGGACGTGCATCAATGAATAATCCATTAGTGGCCATCCGAGCAAGGGCTGTCCGGCTACCATAACCCTTCGAAAGGTTGTGGTCCACTGGTAGACACGTCACGTTGGTGTCGACAGGAGACCGTAGACTTAGAACTCTTGCATGCCCAGGTCGAGTATGACTGATGTGGCTGCGGCTGAATGCCGTACCTCCGTGAAAGCTCAGGCGATAAAAAGGTTGAAGGTGACATTTGCTGCAAGAGACAGGCCTGCTCTTCTCGACACACCTGAATGTGCCGATGTTCCGCCGCGAGGAGCTCCGGCTACCTTGACTCGATAGCTTCATTCCTCATGTGCATGTGCTCATGAACCCAAGTCACGTCGTCATTGGACACATGCAGCACTCGTGTCTGACACGCACCAGAAGGCCAATGGCTGTTTGTGTTGTCTATTAGATGCAACGTTTCTATGCTTGCTGATGGCCGCCCCGCCCCGACAGCCGGAAGCTTCACGGCCCTCTAGGTCAGGTGCACGCGTTTGCCAGAGTCAACTTCATCTCTGGTCCAAATGCGCAGGCCAGGTCGCATCCAGCCGGGCAGTGTGTGATGGCCTTCGGCTTACGAATGTGTACCAGGAGTGAGTGTACAAAGCCATGTTGGCGTGTTGAGATCACTTGAGACGCCAATTGTTGCACTGTATGGACACGAGTTGTGGATCAAGGGGCACAGCCATGCAGCAGTTTTCAAAATGACTTAGATGCCGAGGGACCGAGCTTTGATCCTTAAGGGCAATGCGGGGTTTTGAGCAGCCTGGGCTGGGCTGTGCCCTTACGCGGCCTCTGAAGGCTTTGAGCAGCTGCCAGGCGGTGATGGATGATGGACGGAGCCACGTCCTCGTTTGGGCAGTGCCTCTCATGACTACAGCACTGGACGGTGAGGCAATGCCAGCAGCGGGAGCACAACGACTCAGCTGTGGCCAGAGGCATGCCGCAGCACGTCGGCCAGAGTGTGGCTGCCTTTCTCCTTGGACTGTCTTGCAGAGGCTTGCGTTGAAGTGGATGGTTGGGGCGATGGCGGCCCTTTTCTACGCTACCTCGATGCAGAGGTGCAGGAGGGCCACAATTCCTTCCTCCTGAGGGCAGTTGCGCACTTGTAGGTGAGACAGGGCACCTGGGCAAGTGGCAAGTCGGCGCCCTTTATGGGTTCTGCGGTCTTGCATACTGTAGCATTCATGCGGCCTCCGATGCTTGGTTTAAGTCTCGTCAAGGATCTTCTGCAAGGAGCCGGTTACTCTCCAGGCCAGCAGCGCATTCGATAATATGCTGTTCAGTTGCCGACCCTTTCCGTTGAAACTGCAGGCGTCAAGTCAACTCTCGCAGAACGGGATGCAGGTAGACCTGGAAAGGCTTCGGCACCATTCACATACCAGTGAAGTCTGCAGCAGACGTTCATCGATCTCAGAGTCATATCCTCAGCCATTCACGCCTGTCTTCGGAGTGGGTGCGCGGCCCACCAGTTGCGATGACACGAGGCAGGTTCGCTCAGATGTCCCTTGGGGCGAAGCTTTGAGTGCAAGCTCTGGCACTTCCGAGCACCAGGAAAGTTTTAACATTTCGGGATCGGGATCGAGAGACTCAACGCATGGAAGGAGAAAACGGAGCCTCGGCCTGCGCAATCGCGAGGGCTCGAGATGCTCGAGTTCCGACTTTCCAGCCCAAACAGTGACAGCATCCTCAGTGTCGTGCTCGTCACGGCGAGGCAAGAAGCCGTTACGGAAACAGCCGGCTCAGCCGATTTGGTCTGCAAAGGATGGACAGCCCGAGACCTTGCTTGATGCCAGCATGCTGGCGGAGGTGTTCGGCCGTGACCGCTCAGATGAGATCGAAAAGGTGTTGGAACAGTGGCAGGAATATCAGCTGTTGCGATCCGAGCTGCCAGCCCAAGACTTGAAACGAGAAGTTCGCTCACTTCGCAGTGAGCTTGCAAGAGCAGATGCAAAGGCCGGGAGGTTTCTGCAGTTGTGCCGTGACCGCTTTGGTTTCAACTGTTGCATTTGAGGGAGCTGCGTTTGCTTCAGTACTACTTGTAGCTGCACTGCACAGCGACGCTTTCCGCAGCCGCCGGTTTTGGGCAGCAGAGGGTCCTTGGAGACGAGCTCTCCCCACTCGTCAGCAGATCAAGGACCGCTTGGACGACAACTGGGAGTGGTGGAAAGCCTCCTTCTACGCGATCCTTGGCCGCCAGCTTCCGGTGGCTCCTCCTCCTGACATGAAGAGGAAGCTGGAGGAAGAATGGGCTGAGATCCAGCCCGGAGAACGCCGACTTCTTCAGGCTCAGCCGCAAGAAGTTCCGGGCCTTCTCCCGCAACCTTAAGAAGGTCTGTGAGGACAACGTCGACCATCGCCGGGTAGGTGGCGAAAGAGCTGCTTCGTCTTTCTCATTTACCTTATCCGCTTCAAGCACCTCCCCTTGCACCTGTGGAGGCCGGTGCTGGAGCACCTGAAGCTGCACCACATGATGGATGCCGATCTGAGGAGGCGCTGCCTGCTTGGCGCCACCGGCGTCTCAGGATGCTGCTCCCAAGAGCAAGCAGAGGACGATGCTGCTGCTGGTTGACGCTGAGGCATGGTGGGGCTCTGCTGTTGCTCTTGCTTAGGTAGATGTCTTGCAGGTCTGCATGTCCCTGGACCGTAAACCCTAAACCGTCCCCACTCTCCCTATTCTCCCTACTCTCGCTCCTCGCCCTGCCCACTCTCCTCACTCGCCCAGTGCTCGCGGTTCTCTCACTCCTGAGGCACCTCAAAGTGACCACGACCCCGGGGAGGGCACGGTCTGGTGAGAACTTTCGCCGTTTGCAGCTTGGACTTGGACTTGAGCGTCTCGCACTGCTCACTTGGCTCGCCTCGGAAGATCTCGGAAGAACCTGATCAGTGAGATCCTTGCTAAGGTATTGCACACCGACCGCGACCCATTGGTAGGCACGGTCCTTTCGCCGCCTGCTTGCAAGCTGCTCATGTTTGACTCCTCACGCTCCCCACTCTCCTTACGCTCCTCACTCCCCAAACTCACCACGCCTCGCACTCCTCACACTCCTCACTCCTAAAACTCACCAGTCTCCTCGCCCTCCTCGCTCCTCACACTCCTCACGCTCCAAAGCTCACCAGTCTCCTCACACTCCTCACTCCTCACACTCCGACTCCTCACGCTTCTCACACTGCTCCCCGCTCCTCACCCTCACCACTCCTCTCCCCACTCCTCACTCTCCGCACTCTCGCTCTTCACTCTGTTCACTTTCCCCACTCTCGCTTCTCGGGTATGTGACACGACCCCGGCGAGGGCACGGTCTGGGACTATTTTCGTCGCCTGCAGCTTGGACTTGAACTGGAGCGTCTCGTACTGCTTACCTTGCTCGCTCCGGAAGAACCTCAGCAGCGGAATCGTTGCTAAGGTATTGCATGTCGACCACGGCCCTTTCTTGGGCACGGTCTTGTGAGAAGCTTCGCCTTTTCACTGCATGGCTTGTTGTAGGTGTGCAGGGAATCAACTGAGTATGTTCACGTTCATCGTTTAACTATGCTATAGACCTACAGCATGCCCCGAGTGCAGTGCGTCTTACCAGTCTTACCTGTCTTGCGTGTGACAAAGTTCCCAGAACATGCGTGAAGCAAGCAGCGAGAGGCTGGGAGAAAGCATGCGATGGTGGTTGTGCTGTGCCGCTTGTCTAGTAGGTGCCGCATTAATTGTGTAGATTTGCTGCGGAGGCAACAAGAGCAGAGGCAGAAGCTGCAGAGGCACGGCAAGTCGAGGCCGAAACAGCTCAGGCCGAGTTGGCCGTGTTGAGAGCCGTAAGAGCAGAGGTGCTCTCCGAAAGACAGGCAGAGCGAGAGGAATATCAAGAGGAGTCAAAGGAACTCCGGTATTTAAACAGCGAGGAGTCAAAGCAACTCCGTCATGCAAGCAGCGAGCTTGCAGAACTCCAAACTGCTCTCGAAGCCTCAGAACTGCAGCCCTTCCAGCTTGAGCAGGAGCGGGACCAGTGGGCAGATCGCTATAGCGCTGTTTCGGACGAGCTGCACATGCAGAGGATTATGTGCCGGCGCCTGGAGCACGACGGATCGAACCTTAGAGGGGAGTATCTCGAGGAATCGGCCGCTCACCGCGCCCTGGAGCTGCGGGGAGGAGAGCTCGCTCGCCTTCATCAAAACGAGGTGCAGGAGGTTCAGCAGCTTCGACAAGAGCTTCAGCAGCTGAAGAAAGGAGAAGAAGCTCAGTGCCAGGAGTTTCGGCAGGCGCAACATGACCTAATCGAGGTCAGATGCGAACACAGATCGGTAGAGTCTCAACTGGAGCATCAAACGCAGCGCTTGCTGGAACGGCCCGACCAAGCACCGGCATCTCGACTCGGTGATGCGCAGCAGTTGGAGTCGAAAGCGGAGCCTGAGCCTCAAAGACAGCGCTGGCTGGCGCAAGCACAGCTGGAACAACCCGACCAGCGGCCCTTGGAATCTTCCTCTCCTGACCAGCTTGGGCCACATGTGGATCTGCAAAGGCTGCTGATACAAACGCACGTGTTGCAGGGGCCCGAAGCATTGCCGCTGGCATCTTCATTGCACGATCCGGCGTCTCCCGGGGAGTTTCTCCGAGAGCTACGGGCTGTTATAGGCGCATCCTCTCGCCTGGCTGGCGGGGCTGGGGCTGCGGGGGTGGACTACGCCGTGAAGGCCGCGAGTGAAGCGCTGAGAAGAGCAGAGGCTCGCTGCGTCAGGAGCTCAGTGAAGTCGAAGCGGCAGGGCATGGCAGCGCATGGCAGCGCGTCGCACCAATGGAGCTCCGTTGCTCAGGAGATCTCCAGACTCAGAAGCCAGGCCATGGAGGCCTGGATTCACGAAAGCTGCTTAAATTGCGTCTCTGCCGTCTTTGGAGTCTTTAAAGGCAGACCTGGCCGCATTGGTGGAGACCGGGACCGCCGGATCCGCCGGGACCCAGCCAAACCAGGCAGCCGGGTCTGACCCGGAGCTCGAAGAGGACCGACGGGCCTGGGCCCGCCCGGGCGGCCAATTGAAAGAACTTCATCTTTTGGAGTTGCAGGATTTGTAGGATCGCAAAAAGTGCAGCAGGCAGGGCGTCCGGAAAGTAGCTGCCTTCTCCCCAACCGACTTCATGCTTGGAATGGAGATCTGCGTGCGCCTGCTGGGTTTTGCAGACCAAGTTGCTAACATACTTAGTTGCATTTTACAGTCGTCTTCCACTGTTTTGATGCTGTATCTGAAAAAGCTTTGTTTTATGTCTGAGAAAGCTCTTCCTTTTGGCTGAAAATAGGTTTTCTATCTTTTATTATGTCTGACATAAACCGGTATGGTTACTGAAAAGAAGGTTTTTTTGCTGCGAGGAAACCAGTTTGTTTTTTTGGAGACTCCAACATGGCATCAAACATTTTGCCGGATTTCGCAAGGCCTGAGAAGCGGAGAGTTGGATCAATTGATCATCTTCAGAGTTCATGTGCCAGACAGGGCTGCTGCGGGCCTACAAAATTCGCAACACAGGCATTTCGACTGAGACCCTTCCCGCTGTTTTTAGATCAACCTGTTAAGAAGATCTTGCGGAACACTACGCTTCTCACAGCTACTTGAATATGCTTTGGCTGCAGCAGGACAGCCCAAGAAGAAAACTCTGGGAGCAGGAGGAGGAAGACGATGCCAGCGATGCCAGCGAGGCTTCTTCTGATTATTTGTGTAGTCATCTCAGTCATCCGAGTGCGTCACAGCGCCCTCCTGACTCAAAACGATGCAGGGCACGCTCGGAGCAGATTTAGTGCAAGCCGTTCAAATCAGGCAAGGGACGCTTGAAGATGACAGTGTCCCCGGTGCTGCTGCAACTCGTTCCTTGTGAGGCAGCTTTCTCATTTAGCACTTGCCGGTTTGTGCCAGCCTCAGTGGGAGCATGGGGCTCTGCAACAAGATGCGGTCGCGATGAGGCAACTTCTGATGAGAGCAGCTTTTGTTGGGTGGCGCGATCAGCGGCAGCTGTCCGATATACGGTGCAAGGAGAACCTGCTGAAGGCAGAGCATGATGATCCGTGCCTTCATTTGTGCAAACCTTTGTCAATGAGGCATGGAGTTCACACGGAGGGCGCCATTTGTCGTCAAGGCCAGTGCTCCGGATCTTGTGGCTTTCGGACTCTGCTAAAGCACGAGGCTGGCGCTGCTCTGCTGCAGAACTCTGTTCGGGATTTGGCGGCAGCTAGTCGTCGTTTCTCGAGGAAGGCCAGCATCACAACTGGAGATCTTAAAGAGACAAGGTTGGTAAATTTGTCTCTGCCAGGCTTCATCATCTCTCTTTGGGGCAGGCTTGCCGTGTCAAGGGTTTTGCCTTGTTGGTCTGCTGGTCGAAGCTGCATGTTGCAAGGCACCTGGCTTCGTGAGACGATCCTTGCGCCGAACTTCAGGACCGCAAATCCGCGAGGAGCCACGAGTGTTTGCATCTTGTTGGCTAGATTTGTCGAAGGTGCCCTGCAGCTTCTCGAGCGCTCGCGCGAGCGGGTCTGGCTGCTTGGGTTTGCTCGAGCCTCAGGCTTGCTGCAAAACCGAGAGGACCTCCCGCGCCTGAGCATCAAGGTGCTGTCTCTGTGGTCTAGTCTGCGGTGATGGCTTGCAACAGCAGCATGCCCAGACAGAGAAGTCCCAGCGACACGGAGTTGTTCGTTGCACTTGTACAGCACGTGAGCCCTGTCACGAGGCCTGGCCCATCACATGAGATCTCGTGGAGTGCCAACGGATTTCATGCTCCGGCTGGTTTCATCCAAACATAAGACATATGAAATGCACAATCTGCATGCATCCGTTTCAGGCTCAGCTGTCTCATGAAGCTTTGACTTAAGCGCGCCAATGATGCCTGCTTCAAAGCCTCAGCTCAGCTTACCAATGATGCCAGCCTCGGACCAGTTCTTAAATTTGCTTCGGCACTGAAGTCTGGTGCTGAAAAGCGACAGCCGCTGCGATTCGCTCGCTGCCACAAGCTGCAAGTCTCGCTTTATCGCAGGCCTGGCTCGAGCTGAAACCACCGTGGTCCCCACCAGGAACAGCCTCAAAACCACTCCTGAGCAAGTCCTTGTCTCTCCGTCACCACAGCTGTTTCAATAGAAGGAGCGAAGGGAAAGGTGCACAACCGGCGAGCAGGGGCGAAGTTGCGCCCGGCAGAGTTTTCGCACGGCACCATGGCTCGACTCCCAGCACGGAATCAGAAAGGTCTACTTCACAGCACCTACTGAACGATTCTGTTGTCAAGCTGTGACTGCGCTCAGGCGATGGGGATGCCGCTGAGACACTACCTGGGTACCATGGTGCGGCTCACGTCGCGGAGTTCTGTTCCATTCAAATGCCACTCAGGGACTCGGAGAGTGCAAGGCAGCGTCGTTCGGCTCCATGGCCCTCGGCTCCATCTGCGTGCACACGCCGATGGCTCAGATGACATAGACAGCGCAAGGATGCTTCCGAAGCCCCGCTGAGGTACATGCAGCCCGAGATGAACTCGGACATGGTTGCCTCCGACTTTGAAAAAGAAGCACAAGCGAGGATACGACCTTCCCGGCAAGTCACTTTTTTCTGCTTGCACATCCGCAACTTTTGGTGACTTTGCACGGCCGCCTTACAGGAGAAATGCCATCGAGGAAGTGACAAAGCTTGCCATGGACGAGAGATTCGGGCAGTCGCCCGAGCCATTGGAGCTGAAGACTCATGCGGCAAGCATCTGACAGACTCAGCCTGTGAGGCCCGCCGTCGACGGCACCGCCTCGAGGACTGGAAAGCTTTCCAAGCTCTCGTGCGAGACTTTGCGATACCGGAGACTCCAGGCCTCCGAGATGACGCCTGACTGCGTCTTGACAGTGAGTCTGGACAGTGTAGTTTTCGAACCGTCTATCTGGCACATGTTCCAAGACCAAGACGGCGATGGAAAAGACTCTCATGTGCAAGTCTGTAGTCGAAACCTGGCCGTGCGCAGAGAGCTTAGGGAGCCGGCGGCAGCACTCTGCCACGTGTATTTTTCACAGTCACCTTCTCATGGTCGGCTGACGGCTGGTCTGGCTCTGAGAGTCCGTTCTCGCGGTCTCTGGGCTCGGTGCTGCCTGCTCCTTAGACACTTCACTTGATCCTGCCACGTGCAACTATCAGACCCAAGCACAGCTGGAGGCTGCCATGTCCTACTATGTGGGTGCCGAGCCGAGAAATCCGGTTCAATGCGAAAAATTCTGGCGCAATCGCATCGATGCAGAGGAGGCTCAGGGGATAGGAGTTTAGACTCCGCAAAATTCAGAGGGGAGTGTCACGAGCCAGGGTGCAGCTGTTCGGGCCACGGCGAATTCAGTGTGGCCTGGCTCAATGCGACATGACGTCTACCGCTGCCTGCAAAACAGTGCTTCTGTCCTCAGGAGTGAGGGTAGTTGCCCCGTAAGCTGGCGGTGCTTGGCTGCAAGGCTACCATCTCGAGATCCCAGAGATTGCACTGACAGACCCACGCGCAGCCTGTGGTACTGAGGAAAATACCTAGGACGCCCGGGCGGCTAGGCACTGGTGAGCCAGGAACACAGGAAGACCTGAAGCGGCTTTTGTCCGTTTGCACATGGTCATGCCGAGCACGGCTTAGCGTTGAGGCAACATGTCTTGCAGCACCAATTCAGGTCGAGACATTCAGGAAGCTCCTTGGCATGCAGAGGCCCGGCGCCACAGCACGGTCCGAGCATGTGTCTTAATGTTTCTCTGTTCCTTTCGGAGCACCTTCATATTGGAAAGCGCCCCCCCCAGTACATAGCCAAGATACGTTGAGGCCAGAAACCCATGCCTGAGGGTGTAGCATCAATCTAACCCGCGCCAGCCGGAACGTCGTAGCATCTGACGGGATCTGAAGCAGACACGACGGAGAGAGACGATTACGCGCTTCTTTGGATGCTTCTCGCTTGCTTCTTGCTTATAGAAAATAAAAGGTTAAGCCGATTTAGCTAAAGGGTCTGGAGAGCACGGGAGCGGAGCCGCGAATGCGCGATTGGAGGATTGGAACTCCTCTCTGCTCGAAGAGGCGAAGAGGGCGAGGCCCGGCCTTGCCTTAGCTTCCCTGGGTCCCTCCTCCCTGCGCTTCGCTGCAGGAGTCGGTGCTGCCCGAGCTGCAGAAGGCAGCTCTTGGGATGGAGGCCCCTCAGCCTTGGCGCCGAATCGGCGGTTGGTCGGTTCTTCTCGAGGCAAGAGAGCGCCTGGGCACCGGGCGCTCCCAGCGCGTGGGCACCGCGTGCTCAGGCCCGGGCTTTCATGGAAAGTTTGCCATCGGAAGCGGAAGTCGCCGTATGAGCTGCGGGTTGCAGGCATCTCAGCGCGAAGCTCCGTTTCCGGAATGTCATGCCGTTCAACGGTGCTTTCCGTCGTTCTGGGCTTAGCGGATGATGTGACGCCCCTATATTATCATTTGGCTTTTGCGATCTGACTTTCGTTGCGGCTCTTAGCACTTTTGCAGGAGCTCGAGATCGAGCGGGAGCGCCGGCAGGTCCCTGGCCCTGGCTCGGCCAATCGATCCATGTGAAGGAGCATCTCATCTTTCCAGAAAGGCCGCGGAAAAGGAGCTCCAAGAGCTGCGGAGAAAGTTGGACAGCATGAACGGTGCCGAGTCCTAAGCCAGCCATTTTTACAAAGCCAAGTCTTCAAGCACTGTGTTCTTGTCAATTCGAGGCTTCCAGCACTGCTTCTCATGGACGTGCTAAATTGCCGGAGTCATCCAACACGAGCAAGAGCAGGCGTTCCCGCTGATGTGCCACCTTCGTAGTTTATGTAACGTCGGGCGGGAGGCCAGTTTGGCTGCAAGCATCGACATATTTTCATTCAAACACGCAGAGCAGAGATTCCAGACATTGGCCGTCTGTTGCTGTGCTGACTGGTCTTCGATCCCCTTCGATCTCTCCGCTGAACATCGGCAGGGAGGTGTCTCACCAGCCCGGAGAAATCAACAAAAGTCCTGCCAAGACTAAGGCGTTGCTTGAGACACTGCGTCCACATTATTTTCACGAGCTATGGTGGTGTTGGTGCGCGTGTGTGTGTGTGTGTGTGTGTGCGCCATCGTGAACGGCATTTTTGGCCATTGACGCCTTTTCTTCTGTTATGCTCCGCAGCTGAAGCCCCGGCAAACAGCAAGTGAGCGAACGGCCCGTCCTGGACCAAGCAGCAAATTTGAGCACCCCCCCGGACCTGCACCCACAGCAAACACAGCACAACCCAGCAGTGTTGTTTTTGCTGTTGGTGCCCAGGAGGGGGGACCCGGGGGGGAGTGCTGTCTTTGTTCTGTAAGCATTGCTGTAAGCATCCAGCAGCACAAGCAAACACTCCCTCCCGCAACAACAGCAAAGAACAAGCACGCACGCACGCACACGCACACACACACACACACACACACACACACACACACACACACACACACACACACACACACACACACACACACACACACACACACACACACACACACACACACACACACACACACACACACACACACACACACACACACACACACACACACACACACACACACACACACCACACACACACACACACACCACACACACACACACACACACACACACACACACACACACACACACACACACACACACCCACACACACACACACACACACACACACACACACACACACACCCACACACACACACACACACACACACACACACACACACACACACACACACACACACACACACACACACACACACACACACACACACACACACACACACACACACCCACACACACACACACACACACACACACACACACACACACACACACACACACACACACACACACACCCACACACACACACACACACACACACACACACACACACACACACACACACACACACACACACACCACACACACACACACACACACACACACACACACACACACACACCCACTGATGGATTCGGCCAAGAGTACGAGTGCAAGAGGAAAAAGAGAGGCATGTTGTTCATGTTGCAAAAGTTTGTCAGATTGTGGCAACCGTACAACTTGTTTGTATAATCTGGACACCACAGGGGGCCTGTCCTCAAACTAATCTTGGCACCACAGGGGGCTGCCGAAAATTGCGCAGGTACATGACTGAGCGTCCTCAATCACTTCCCTTCCAGTGACCTAGCTTCGTTGGATCAGGTCAGTCACTGGAAGCCTGATCCCCCTGCAACAGTTGATTTGGTAAATGTCCAATGCCGGATTATGTTGAAAAGTGAAATTGCAAACAGTGTAGGAGTGACCCTCTGCTCCCATGTGCTAGGGAGGTTCACACACACACACAGCCCCAATGGGGCGTACATGCTTCAAGTAGAGTGAAAGGTCTGATGCACGGCAATAGGAGTGAATGGCGCACTTTTCTCGCTGTCAATAGCGATCGGGTGATTGTCGTATTTCCTGATCCGAACAGGTTCTAACAAAAAGCACCGGCTTCAACGTGGCTAATGTGGTGACTGAATCCCAATCATGTAGTCGTCGACGGTTTTGTTCGAAGAAGAAAGCTGGGATTTTAGGAGTTCTGCCGGTGATCTCCTTGATGCGGTAGGAGAAGATCTTGCGAGCTTGGAGAACGTTGTCACCCAGACAAAGCACCACGTGTAAGAAAATGTGCTTGTCTCTGGTGATGCGGTCGGGTGGAATTTCAACAGTCATCCGAAAACATTGTCCTGCCATGGAGTACCATGGAAGGCCGGCCTCGGCAGCCTTTCGCTTTGTCATATTTTTGCTGCTACCAACCGACAAAAGCTTGAACAAGGAATGCAAATCAACATGGACATGATGTGTGCTCTGGCAAAACAACAAAGTGGTGTCGTCCTGACACTCGCATGCGCAGGCTTTTTTGTCACGCTTAGCGGATCTTGCAGCCCTAATCCGTCCTGAGAATTAGGGTCCAACAGCGAGTTTGTTGGGACAGTCACTCATGATCTTGAAATGGCATCGACACCTAAATCCTGCACGTACCAGCATTTTTGCACAAGCGGTTTTGGACCGCTTGTGCTGAATAGTAGGATGCACAATATCGTAAGGTGCAATCGAGTCAGAAGACCAAGGATCTCGAGATGGAGACCGGTGTGCGTCCTCAGCCATGTGTGACGTTGCCGTAGGTGACGCTGATGATGTTGAATGCGAAGAGCGTGTCCTCTTTCGTCTTGTAGTATGTGGATGTTGGCGTCGTTGCTGTGTTGTGGATTGGGATGGTGGTGAGATGTTACGTGTTTTCTTTGTTTTCATGACTGTTTTGTCCTTTTTGTCTTTGTTGTCTTTCTTCTTTTTTGTCCTCGTTGTGTGCTTTGTTTTTTGCTTGTGTGTGTGACTGACTGCATGGGAGGATGTGGTGGTGTCATCCTTCCTCAAGAAGGCATCAATCTCTTCGGATCCCCATAGGCTGCTGTCGTCGTCCTCGTCCATCTGTGTGCGATCCTAATGTGTTTCAGCAACTGTAGTTCTGAGAAATGGCTGCGGAGTCACAACTGCATTGAGGCATGTGCGTACGCTAATCTTCAGAAGAGAGAGAAAGGTACACAGAGACATCAATTGATTAACCGCGCAGACCTGTATGACCTTTCGACATGATGCTCTTAATGTTGAACCTCATCAGATATGATGGAGTTCGTAGCACAGCTTTGCTGTGTGGTTGTTGGCTGCCGGGGGCAGCAAATATGCATCTAATTGTCAACTCAGCAATGCTGCTCACGGAGTTCTTGATCGCTTTCGCTTGTTGGATGTAGGAGTTGATGTAGTAGATACTGTCTCCTTTTGGGTAGGAGTCGTTGATGTCGGACGCTGATCAGGTTGCTCCGAATGCTTTCGTATCCACTCTTGAGATGCGATAAAGTCCTCACGCCACCATGAAGAGCCGTTAGTGGCCCAATGCCATCTCCATTGTGATGCCGTCGGAGATCGCGATCTGGTGCGTTGTTCCATGGTGCTAACACAACTGGTTGTTTTTCAAAATGCTGCGGGAAAGAGTGCATCAATCGCTGCATACCTAACTGTGAAGTGAGTGCACTGACTGTAACAATTGGCAAAAACGACTATCATTGTTTTCACCGTCCGCTGCAAAGCGCCCGATGACGGTATAAACATGGTTGATCACCTATTGTTGCAAAGCTTCGAGTCGTTCCACTCGTTGCTTTAGCTCTGTGATCTGCCGGGTTGTTTGCAGAATAAACTCGGCTAATTGGTCGCGTAGAGCCCCGTCACTGAATGTGGAAGGTTCGCTTCCAGTTTCTGAATCATAGTCCCGATGCTGTGTCAAAATCTCCATGAGGGCCTCAGAGAGAGCTTCACGTCGTGCCTCATCGATGGGTGGCGAATCTGTAGTCGCTGTGTTTGTCGGAAGAGATGCTTCGCTCATGGCTCTATGTCGGGATTCCAATAGGTGTCACTCTGAGGCATAAAACTTCAGAAGGCAAAGTTATGGTGCGTATCCGAAAGCAACATGTGTTCAAATGCAAGAGGTATGCACTACCTGGCTCTTTTTATACCAGCGGATTCAGCAGCACATTCAGGACCAGTCTGGCGTGTTTTGCCTCATAAGGCTCTCGAGAATATCAAGTTGTTGTTTGCACGATGCCATAATGGCAGTGGTGGCTTCGTGTTGAGTAGTCAACACCGTTGTGGCCTGCTGTATCAAGCGTTCCAGCTTGGAATTCGATTCAAGCAACGAATTGTGAAACTGTGTTAGTAACTCAATAATCTCAGCCGATGAATCCGGACCAGAATGAGGCGGAGGTGGAAATGGTGGAGTCGCCGGTGCAGCCACTGCTGCGTCCTGCTGTTCTTGCGGATCTTGGTGTTGCTCTTGGTAATCTTGGAAATCTTCGTCTTCTGCAACACGTAGAAACTGAGAGCGTAAAGGTGCCGGCTGTTGGCTGTGGCTGCCAACCGCAGGCTGCTGGTTGTGGCGTCTGCTATGTTTGGAGATGGATGGCCGAGGACGGCCACTCAGCGCTTTGTGGCTCGGCTGCAATCTGCCAGTCATGGCACTTTTATACATGATGATGCCTCAGTTAATCCCTGTAAATGGCTGCGGGAAACACTGTGTTGGTACAGGCGTCTCACATGTTGCAAAGTTGCATGACTCTGGACGCACGCACTGCAACTTGGCACAGTGTTTTTGCTTACAGCTGTTGATCAGTATAGCCGGCAGCGATGTACAGATCGCGCATGGCTCGAATGGCTGATGTGGCCTCGCTGCATGGTGTTGTCACTCTGCGTACCATGCGTGTGCGGGCCTGAAAACTGCTGCGAAGTGTTGCTACAGAGGTCGCCGACTGTGGGTGTAAAATATCCGCCTTGTGCAAAGTGCATTGATGCGTAAGGCTGCTGTGCTGAGGGTTTATAGCGAAACCCAGGAAAATGTTGGCCGGTTCAGTTTCAAGCTGAACCGGTGGTTTGTAGAAAGATGCGTCAGTAAGCTGTGCAAAAGGAGGCAGTCGGGTCAGCTGTGCAGGCAAAAGAAGGACGCGGTTGTCAACGTATCTGGTAGCAAAAAAGTAAGCTTGATCCTGCTTGTTGTGGTCTGGAAAATGCTTGTGGTTCGTGAAAAGTTGTTTGTATGTGTGGTGCCAACACTGCTCTTCTACAGCAACCACGATGTTGCATAAAGCTGGGCTGCAGGGCGAGCCCATAGGTGCTCCACGAAATTGCTCAATGAGTGATGTACCGACAGTGAAATAGTTGAGCATGAGCACTGCAATGATGAGTTGTGGTATGTGTTGTAATTGTATGCAAAGTTTGTTGCCGGAGGAGGCTTCCTGCTGCTTTTGTCTGCTTTTACCTCTGTGGACTCGATGTGTGGGGTCTTTCTGTGAGTGGTCAATGAAGAATTTGGAGGAGTGTAGTGGGTTCTTCTCTCTGTACCATCGAACCATGATGCTGTATGCTGAAAGAAACCGGCTTTGATCGACCGATGTAAAGAAGCCAGCCAAATCCTGATTGTACAGGATGTAATCTGTTGGATCGTGTAGTTTCCTGCGCTGATGCAAGAAGAGCGCTGTTTGTTTGAGCTGTGTTATCCCGTCTCCTTGGTGAAAGGAGTTTGGGCATGCTTGAAAGGTCATCAGCTGCAGTACGTCTGCTAAGGCTTCCCATAATTTCCTGCCCATGGTGTCGATGAACGCCACTATAGGACGTCCTTTCGTGAATTGCTTCTTTCTTTTCGGTAAAATGTATGCACGTGGGATGCGTCCCCATTGTGGAAACGCCCATGTGTAAGCTGGTAGAAGATTGCAGATGTCTGTGTAGATATCGAAGTGGTGTTGTAGAGGTTGGTGCTGCGAGATCCGAAAGATCTCTTTGTCTAAAAAAGTGTTGTGTATGGCAGTGTGGTATAGTGCTGGGCAGTACCACGTGAGTCGGTTCGGGAAGTGATCTTCGCAATGGATGATGCCCGTTGGTATTTTGTGTTGGACTTGCTTGATCATCTTGACCTGTAGTATGTTGTTTTGAATGCAGTGTGTATTGTGTTGTGGTATTTGTTCAGAGACAAACTGCTTTGCAGTTTGATGGTTGTAAGGTAGTCCATAGTGTCGGTGCCATGTGCGTATGGCTCGGCATAATTGTGACGCCAACTGTGTGGGCTTCTGAAGGCAATTGATTTTGCCGGAGTATGCCAAAAACTGGTGTTGTGGTTGTAGTTCTGCAAGTTGGATAGCAATGTGATTGTGGAAAATGTGCTCCTGGGGTACTTGTGACTGTAATGGTGAGCATGTACAGGGTGGTGGTGTATCAGGTTGCCATGTGGTGTGGGCATCGCGCCAATTGTGTAGGAGTTGTTGCATGGGTGGGTGCTTCTTGTAGACCGGTTTTGTGCTGGGTAGGTGGAATGGTGGAATGTGTTGTTTGTTGCTTGTTAAACGAGAGCGTAAATATTGTCGTAGGTGTTGGGTGAAGGTGGGGTGTAAGAGTGGTTGTAGGTAAATGGGTTTTGTGACAGGAGGTGGTTTTAGTCGTCGCTTCTTAAAGACGGTGTTGAGAGCTTTGTGAGCGTGTCTGCGGTCGCGTCGTGGTAAGTTGTTTGAGAGTTTGTGTAAAGCGTAAACTGTGGCTGCTGGTGTGTCGGAGCAAAGCAGTTGTTTTGTTGTGTCGAATCTGGTGCGAGTGTTGGAAGTAAGGTGTGAGACTGTGGTCCATGCCTGTTTCCTGGTTTTGAATAAGGTGGAATTGCTGAAGCTTCGAATGGAGTGGTGTAGTTTGCCTCGGCGCTGCTTCGCCCATAAGGTGGCTGTGCCGTTGTGCTTGTTGTTGGCTGCTTTGGTGAAGCCGGAAAAAGCTCCTTTCATGTGTGATGTGATGTAAGGAAAGTTGAGCTTGGATTGGTGGTGCTGTATAAGAGTGTTCTCCGTGGCTTCCAATTGCTCTGTGGGTATGTTGGCTTGTAGTACAATTGGTGTGTATTGGTGGTAGCATTTGTGTTTACGCCACCATCGTAAGGCAAGTTCAGCTTGTACAATCTTGTGTTGTTGAAGTTGCTTGAATTTTCGATTGCGTGTGCCCTCTCGTTGTGTGAGAGAGTGACTTGTGCTGCCGATGTAGACGTAACCACGAAAAGGTTGTTGTGTGGTGACTCTGCAGTATACCACCTGTGGCTGACGAAAGAAAGAGAGTGTGTACGATGGAAAAGAAATGTTTGAGTGTGCGAACAGTCTCTGCAGGTTGGAAAAATGTCCTTCCTCATGTTTGAGGTAGAAATGCTGTGTACGAAGTAACAAAGTCAGGCCTTGAAGCCAAAGTATGATTTGGAGGAATTGTGTGGAGACTGGTTCTGCCAATGGTGCGACAAATTGTAAGATGGATCTGCCTTGATCCAGAATGCGTATGATGTTCTTGAATTGCTTTTGTCGGAAAATTGTTGTGTGATCTAGTGTCTGCCGGTGTTGAATCAAGTACTGCCTGAGTCACTCTGTCATCTGACTGATGATAGCGACAAGTTTGATCAGTGCTGGGGAGCCAAATTTGTCGATGGCTTTGGGCGGGACACCCCAGGCGACTGCAGCGGTTTGCAGTGTCTGTTCTTGTGAGTTGCTGAGTGAAGGGAATTCCGAAGCAACAATGTCAAGGTACTTTTTTACCTGTGTTTTTTGTTTGTCGCTGATGCCTTTGATGGCACCAAACCATCTGGTGATGCCGGATTCAGAGTGAACGCCCGTGAAATGATCCTGAAACCAAACACTGGCTTTTGTAGGCTGCTGAAAAATGCGTTGGGGATCCATCTTGGGATCGAGGGGTGCCGCCTTCGTTGGTGTGAGAGTTGACTGCTTCTGTCGCTTGGCGCCCAGAAGGGAGCGTCCCGGAAAATGCATACCTGTGGTGGATGACGATGCTGGGGAAGCATGTAACGCGTTGGTATCTTGTTCTGCAACAGTTGTGGTGGAAGGGGAGAGACTACCAGTGGTAAGCCTGGTGTCGGTGTGTGTAGTGTCATCTATGGTAGCTCGTTTTTGTCCGCGAGAGGTTGTGGTGGGGGAAATCTCAATTGTGGAAATTGAGTGAGGTGGTGGAGAGGGCGTGTTGATGGGAGTGCTGGGTGCGGTGGCTCGTCTTGGTTTCTTTGGTGCTGGTGTGCTGGGTGCCTCCTTGTTTGCATCTGGAGCACGGAGAGTTTCGATTGTCTCCAGTGCTGTTGAAAGTCGTGCTTCCAGGTCGCTGATGCGGTGTGCAGCCAGAGTGTCTGCTTCTGTCGGCTGCGAAGATTGAAGTGGAAGATGAGGTTGTGATTTGCTGGATTGTGGTGGTGTTGGAGATTCGGTGGGTTGCGATTGTGTGTTGTCTGTGTCTGATTTGACATCTTGCTTGTCCTTTTTGTTGCCGTCGTTGTACTGGTCCTGCAGCTCTTGCAGGTATAACACCAATTCCTTGATGAGGTGTGACATTGCTGGCCGTTTTGCGAGTGTGAGCTTCTCTTGCCAGCAGAATGCGGTGGCTGCTTGGTCCAGATCAATTCTCCGTGCTCGGAGTTGACCCATAAGTTCAGTGGTAAAAACGGCTTCGCTGATGTGTTTGCTGCATGTGAGATGGATGTCGAAGCCGTGTGCGGCGTAACGTAGCCAGTATGATGACCAATTGTGTCGCAGAAATGCGACCAAAGGTGCTGTTGCAATCGGCATGCCTGCCGTGCGGTTGTGCACTGAATGTGGTGTAGATTGAATGTGTTTGGGCAGGTTGAGGCCATAAAGCTGTCTGTTGTCCCAATGCTCTGGTGTTTGAACGAAGTCGTTTGGTATCTGGGGATTTGCAGGCGTGAGATTGGTGTGTTGTTGTTGTTGGGGTGTGACGGTGGCCTGAGGCACTGTATGTGAAGAAATGCTGGGGTTTTGCGTTGGGGAGTGGCAGGTGTGGGGGTTGGCAGTGTGGTGGGTGAAGTTGGGACGGAAAACTGCTGGGGTGGGGGAGGGGGTGGCGGCAAAGGGGGGAAAGTGGTGTTGTGGCTGTAAGCGTGAGCTGAACTCCAAGTAGTTGGGATCAGGGGTGAGTTGTGGGGTGGGATGTTGTGAATCCCTGGTGGTGGGGAGATCGGGTGCATTGGGGTGCTGCTGGTTGAGGCTGTTTGTCGCTGCACCGTACTGATTGCTGTACCGATGATGCCTGTTGGCATTGTTGTATGCCACTGAGGCTGTGTCGGCTTGTACATGGTTGCACAATGGGGCACTACAATTGCCTGTGACTGCAAAAGCTGCAAATAGCACGTGCATGGACAACATAGTTGGCTTGAGTGTAAACATCTACTTGTGCAATGCATCCAGCATGCAGCTGCATCGTCTCTTCTTTGGCTCAAAAGCGGGGTCGGAGCAAATGCTTGATTGCATACAGCTATGTGCAACGGGATTCAGGCCTGGAAGAGAAAGGATACTCGAGAGTGAAAGGTAGACACGGAAGAAGAAAGAAAGCAATACAGAACATCACTGAATAAGGCCGAATCCAACGATGCTGAAATGCCCCGAGTGGAATCCCCACTTCTCTGGGGTCCGCACAACACCCTTTCGCCCCACGATGAAGGCCTCTCTATACATGTCCCGATACTTCATCTTGTAATGCTGATACTTAGTCCGTATTGTCCCGATGACGATCACTCCCTGTTGGCCCTTCGGCCGCCGTGTACATTGATCGGTTACTATATGTACCGTGCTTTCCGATACATCTCCTGGGGTCGCATTCCCGTATATGACGCAAGAGGGAATGGGGGGGTAGGACTTGTCGTCGAAGCAGTGTCTGACTGAACTTGGGCGGACCAAGTCCTCGCGCATAATGCGCGCGGCACTGGCAATGCTCGTGCCGTGTCCGGCGGTGTAGATGTATGTCTCTCCTGGTGGGTCAGTGGCACGGGTGCCGAACGCTCTGCGCTGCTCTCCAGCCCAAGGAATGAATAACATAGTATGCACGCCGTCCGATATTGGCGTCAGCACTGCCCCAAGTTCGTTGCACGCTGATCGCGTGCCTGACTGTAGCACGGCATGTGCAAATTCGGCTAAAGTCTCCTGCCTGAAATCGCTGTCAGCAGCTATCTCGCCCAAGGTTTTGGCGAGATTGTGTGCTTCTTCCATGTCGACGGCGTGAGGGGTCGGCTTCTCATGTTCGTAAAGCTCAGAAAAAGGCGCCACATCAATCTGTGGTGGTCTGCTCTGTTTGCCCAGTTGTTCGAGGGTTGGCTGACACGATGGGGCAGCGGCTGTTGATGCATCGTAGGTCGGGGCAGGTGTCCGAACGGAGCTGGAGGGATTGTGCTGAACCTGTTGGCGGGAGGATGTGCCCTGTCCGGCTGGGGGCTGCTGTTGTGCTGCTTGGCTGCCCTTGATGCGGAGGGCGATTCGCTGAACCTGCGCGGCCAATGTCCTTTGTGGGACCTTGGGTGGGGTGGGTGGCCTCTGGCGTAGCTGTGTGGCTCTGTAATGCCACTTGTTGGTATCAACGTCACGCACTGTAGAATAGCTGCGGAGCACAACCGAGTTCCGCGGAGGTGTCGACGAAGATCGCCTGGTGTCCCTGCGAGAACGACTTCTGCGGGTGTCGCGGGATCGGTGGTGTCTGCGTCGGCGGTGCTGTCTCCCGCTGCTGGCAGGTCGTGCTCTGCTGCGTGTGCGTCGTCGGCGTCTAGTGCTCACGGTGCGGGTTCTGCTGCGTGTGGGTGAGTGCCGTCTCCTGCATGGCAACGGAGGATGGTGGGAAGAAGCACGTGCTGCGAGCCGGTCAGTGTCTCCCGATCCCGTAGCCGGTGGTGGTTGTGTGGGTGGCAATGTGCTGACAGAGGGGGTGTTGGCTGTGCTTGTGGGCTGGGGTTGGGGAGTGATTGCCGGTGTCTGCGGGGCAATGTGGGTGGCATCGGTAGTGGTAACATTGGTGGGGTGAGATTGTGAAGCTTGTTGGAGGGTCGTTGGCGGCGGTATATGGGATTGTTGAGCGGGTTGTGTGGAAGGGATGTTGCAAGGTGCAGGTTGGGGTTGTGGAGCAGGTGGGGTGAAAGGAATGTTGTAAGTGGCAGGCTGGGGGTGATGCGGTGTCAGAGGTGATGGGCTTGTGGGAAAAACTGTTGGATGGGCAGGTAAAAGAGCAGGGTTCAAGAAAGTGGGGGGATGTTGCGACATGAATTGCTGGGGTGGAGGTTGTTGGGGCATCTGGGGTTGTGGTGTGTTGAGTTGTGTGTATACCGTCGGATGCTGTGGTATAGGAGCAGTGTGTCCACACGGCATCATGGGGAAGCTGTGCGTCTGCTCAACAGGGATCGTAGTGGGTTGCGTCGGCAGTATGTGCTGCTGAGTGGCAGCAATGCCAGTTGGCATCATTGCTGGGTATCCTTGTGACTGCGGTACCCAGGTGTTCGGGTGAAATTGATTGAGCACCGGTCGGGTTGTTGGTGCGTATGGTGTTGCTGGTGGCTGCGTGGTAAAATAGTCCGGCCACATAGCTGCAACGAAGTGGGTGAAACAAACACAGTTGCACAAGCAAAGTGCAGGCTGTCCTGGTTGTCTCTGCTGGACTGATTTGAGAGGTCGTAGACGGAGAGAAGGAGGAGGGCCGATTATTCCCCGAAGGGAACACTGTTTCACTTGCAGTAGACACTGTTACCACGTCTGCCCTCATGTCAGGTGCACATGCCCTTGCGGTCCCTGAGGAATAAAGAAGCGGTAGAATAGAGGACAGACTAGCGAGGTAGCACCTGCTCACTAGACGCACTTTACTGCATTAGCCGTCCCTTACTGCACCTGCACTCATGTCAGACTCACATGCGAGCATCAGAGAGAGAGATATAAGTAGCATCGGGAGATTCTGAACGATCTGAACGAAGGCTGAACACCCGGTTCATCACCGGTCTCCCCGGAGGGTCACCACGGCGCCATGACGGAAAGCCGTTGCTCTGGAGTCTCAACGACCCACGCTGATCACACTGATGGATTCGGCCAAGAGTACGAGTGCAAAAGGAAAAAGAGAGGCTTGTTGTTCATGTTGCAAAAGTTTGTCAGATTGCGGCAACCGTACAACTTGTTTGTCTAATCTGGACACCACAGGGGGCCTGTCCTCAAACTAATCTTGGCACCACAGGGGGCTGCCGAAAACTTGTGCAGGTACATGACTGAGCGTCCTCAATCACTTCCCTTCCAGTGACCTAGCTTCGTTGGATCAGGTCAGTCACTGGAAGCCTGATCCCCCTGCAACAGTTGATTTGGTAAATGTCCAATGCCGGATTATGTTGAAAAGCGAAATTGCAAACAGTGTAGGAGTGACCCTCTGCTCCCATGTGCTAGGGAGGTTCACACACACACACACACACACACACACACACACACACACACACACACACACACACACACACACACACACACACACACACACACACACACACACACACACACACACACACACACACCCACACACACACACACACACACACACACACACACACACACACACACACACACACACACACACACACACACACACACACACACACACACACACACACACACACACACACACACACACACACACACACACACACACACACACACACACACACACACACACACACACACACACACACACACACACACACACACACACACACACACACACACACACACACACACACACACACACACACACACACACACACACACACACACACACACACACACCACACACACCACACACACACACACACACACACACACAGACACAACACACACACACACACACACACACACACACCACACACACAGACACACACACACACACAGACACACACACACACACAGACACCACACACACACAGACACACACACACACAGACACACACACACACACACACACACAGACACACACACACACACAGACACACACACAGACACACACACACAACACACACACACACACACACACACACACACACACACCCACACACCACACCCACACACCACACCCACACCCACACCCACCCACACCCACACCCACACCCACACCACACACACCCACACCCACCCACACCCACACCCACACCCACCCCCACACCCACACCCACACCCACACCCACACCCACACCCACACCCACACCCACACACCCACACCCACACCCACACCCACACCCACACCCACACCCACACCCACACCCACACCCACACCCACACCCACACCCACACGCACACGCACACGCACACGCACACGCACACGCACACGCACACGCACACGCACACGCACACGCACACGCACACGCACACGCACACGCACACGCACACGCACACACGCAGACACACACACACACACACACACACACTCACACACACACACACACAGGGACGGGGGGCACCAACAGCACAAAAACACCAACAGCAGGAAAACCGCAGTGTTACCGAGTGTACGAGCGCGTGTTTGTATGGATATGGATATATATATATATATATATATATATATTTATATTATATTATATTATATTATATTTGTTATATTATATTATATTATATTATATTATATTATATTATATTATATTATATTATATTATATTATATTATTATATATTATATTTTATTATATATTATTATGTTATATTATGTTATGTTATGTTATGTTATATTATATCATATTATATTATATTATATGATATTTATATTATATTTATATTTATATTTATATTTATATTTATATTATATTATATTATATTATATTATATTATATTATATTATATTATATTATATTATATTATATTATATTATATTATATTATATTATATTATTATATTTTATATTTTTATATTATATTATATTATATTCTATATATATCTTTCTATCTACACATGTATGTACCTATGTATGTATAAGCTACGTACATATCAATAAAGTTAGATAAATACCTACACACATTATGTCTATACAATGTGTGTGGCTTTGTGGCGGCCCGAACATGCAAGCTTATCGTGCCTTCGGCAACCAAAAAATTCCAGTTTACGGTACTCAAGTGTCGGTTGGTACAGATGTCAGTCTCCTCGGAACAGGAAATGACACCCTTCACTTCAGCCCAGTGCAGCGCTCCCATTGTAAACATTGCAGCTTCCCTATTCGCGTGCCGTGCTGAGCACATTGCGCTTTCGTGCGCTTGGTGGCTGAGATGGATGCAGCGGCCCTAGTTGAAACTACGATGTACTTCGATGCGCATGCTTGAGAGAGCACGGACCTGCAAGGAGAGACGTGTGCTGGTGCGGGTGAAGAGGCCTCCGGCACAAGTAATTTGTCAACACACACACAGAGATGCACGCTCATTTGGACTCACAGGCGTCTCGATGAGGATCCGCTCCCGGAAATCCTTCTTGAGGACACCTTCTGATATGTGGCTTCGTAATCCAGGCAAGTACTTTACGATGATGGAGATGGTTCACGCGGCAGGAGCCACGAAAAGATTCTGACAAGCGTCTGCTGCTGAGACACGAAGATCCGTATGGTGAGAGTGACAAAAGCCGCTCCCTGGGAGCCTGAGCACTGGAAAGAAGTCTGAAGGAATTGCACCTTTCTCAAGACGACATTCATGAGTGCCTAGTGAGAACGTCAGCATCGAGGATAATGAAAGCATGTGGCTGCCATCCTGCAGTTTCAGGAAAAAGACCCGATGCCACGGCTGCAGCTCTAAAGCTGGTCGACACGGTTGGGCTGGGCACGCAGTGTCAGCTCCGAAAGCCGCGTGAAGATCGTGACGCTTTTGCCTTTCGTGATTCTTCCGGTGAAGCCTTTTCAGGTCCCGACAGTGGCCCGATGAGGAGTCATCTTCCGGAGTTCAGTTCAAGCCACTTGAAGCTGCTGTGCAGTGTTGCGTTGGAGGAATACGGCCTTCCTATAGCGTGGTTCCATGCAGCCGCAAACGCGGCCTGGCCAGCGATGCCTCAAGGACATCCCTTCCCTCCATCCAAAGCGCGAGTTGCGAAGCCGGCGTTTCAGGAGGCATGTCGCAACAGCTCGAGCCAATGCTGGAACTTAGAGAGGTAGCGCGCATGGCCATTGCTAATGGCTATCGACCATGGTCGATGCCCACAATGCGTGCAGGCATCCCGTCGTCTGATCGGCGGGCCTGGGGCTCAGAAGAACTCAGATGCAGCAGCACACTTGGGCTCACTGGTGTGCCAAGAAGGTATGCCGGCGAAACCGTGCAGCTCATTGACGTGGACCGTTCCGAAAACTGCCCGATGCCGGTGGTGAGCCCGGTGGAACGCTCTCTGCACAGCAGCGAGACTTGCCGATATTTGCTGATCTCCTCAAGGCAGTGTCAGCAACTTCTGGATTCACGGTGAATGGCATGGAGCTCGTTGCTGAGCGAGGGCCCGAGGTGGAGGTGGATGTCGAAGGAAGTCCCTTGACCTCAAAGAGTAGCCCAGGCCCAGACCTCCGAGTCCGAGAGAGGATTTTGTGTGGGACGTCTATGCGTCGCTTGGCCCCTCATAGACTTGTTTAGGCAGCCTGTGTCGGCCCCTTGGGCCAGGTCGAAGAGCTCAAGAGAGCTGCTTTTCTCTGAGGCTCAGTGATCTCCAACATGCGCCAGCGGCTGCGGTGCAGCTCCATGAACCACGGCAGCAACGCCTCATGCAGTGGCTTATGGGCAAGTATTGAGAGGGGTACCTCCGAACGAAAGATGTACCAAGGATTCAGTCCTGGGTCCGGAAGAAACGGTCTTACCGTCACGTGTTGTCGAGTGCTGGATGCTGGCCGCACACCTGACCATGGCAAGGACCTGGATGAACTGGAGTCCATGGACTCTTCAGACGAAGGCCAGAGAATGGGGCCTGCCTGTTGTTAGCTTGCCGCGTCGGCATGCGGATCAGGCGGTGTTGAGCCATGGTCACGCAGAAGCAGCTCCGATGAAGAATGCGATGAGCCGGAGGTGTGCAATGGCGGAGCATCTCTCAGCTGCACAGACTGCCTCGGCAGGACGGATCGCAATGGGTGAACACGCTGGACTAGTGGATCCAGTGCTTCCTTCCTCAGTACAGAGCCTAGAAGGGAGCCAACACTTCAGCTGCCGCTTGAGAGTTTGCCAAGTGGAAAAAGTTACGCACTTATGGATCAGCTTCAGAGATTGTGCAAATCTGCTAAGAGCCCAGACTTCACGAGCATCTGGGCTGATCGAACCGCACAAGTTTCATCAGAGTGCCGCCTCTGGTGACTGTCTGCGTGAGGGGCAGGTTCTCAGTTCTCAAGTGTAATCATTCCGGGATTTCGCGGCTCAAGCCTGTCCACGATGATACTCCGGTGGCCTAGAGTTGATCGCCCCGGCCAGAGCAGGGTGCTGGCCCCAGTGGGAAGCAGCACGAAGCTCGAGCTTACGTGAGACACTATGCCCCAGGCGCCTGACTGGTGGCCTGATGGCAGCAGGGCTGAGCTCGGAGGAATTTGTCCGCCTACAGCAGGAGGGTGGCCGCAATGCAGACAGACAGACAGAAGAGGCGGACGCAAAACTTGAGGAGCTCTTGTTCCTGAAGATTAAGACCGAGGAGCTTCGAGAGGCAGGACCTCGACGCCACGAAAACGGAGTCTCTTCCTGTCGCCGGTTGGCCCGTTCGAAGGAGAACGCAAGGGCGCTTCGACACTTTCAAGCACAATCTGCACAGACTGGCGTAGATGCTCTGCGAAAGGCCGGAGCAGGCGCCATTCGTGTTCTCTGCAAGTGATCCACCCTACCATTCGACTGTCTCGTTGCGCTTCGACTGTCACGCGCAGGTGCCGTTTCTGCGATTGGCCAGCGAGCGGCATCCTTGAAGTCCAGCTTGTCAGCAGGGGCCCTTGAGACAGATGTCACAGGGAGAGGAGGAGAATCCTGTGATAACGGATGCGCTGGCGTGCCACTGAGCAGGATGGAGCATCTTTCCAGGCTTTCCAGGCAGTGTCGACCTTAGCAATCTCGCTTTTAAATCCAGTTTGCACGGCCTGTACTTCCACTGCAATGCCCGAGGCCAAAGACAGCATTCTTCATCCTGAGGCAGGTGGCACTCAGATCATAGCATACTGTGAGTATACGGCGAGATGTGACGAGACAGAGCTTTCTTGGGATTATCCTCAAGGCTGATGCTGCAACTACGGAAGCCCGTGAGGAGGCAACTTGCGATGGCGTTGTGAAGTCAGTTTATCTGGTTGAGCTGGTGTCGGAGGTTCATTCATTGCAGGAACGTTTGAAGGCTGCAATGGAGGCCTCCAGTCAACTTCTCATTGTTGGTCACGTCTTGCGATCCAGAGCAGGAGCTGGCCTCTGCAAGGAACGACGCCATGACGGCACAAAGAGCCCCGAGCCCAGCCGAGCCGAGCCATGTGATGCAGGTCGTTAACGCCCTGTAGCCCGAGCCTAGGCCGCGACTGCATGCGAGGAGGATGACCATGGCAGCCTCTGGTTGAAGCAACAGAGTCGCCAGCTTTTTCCGGTGTGACTGCATGTCGAGGACCCTGAAGACAGCGGCTCCAGCCTAATGCGTGCGGAGGACTCTGTTTGTTCTACGTTGGAAAAACCTGGCAAGCCCGAGGTTCCAAACCCCAACGCGGTGCAAGGCAAGCAGAGGACACGCAGGGATGTGGCAAGTGTCTGCTATAACATATCCTACATGTGAGAAACACCCCATGCCAGCAGCACACGCTAGCTGGGCAGCGCTGGATCCTCGCTGGTTTGATCAGGGTGACGGGCGAGCAACGGATCGTGCACTGACGCTAGCCTGGTTGGGCACACAGCGGCACAGAGCAAACACTCAGGAGACAAAAATCGACATAAGCATAAGCAATCTAGTACGGATGCCAGTAGGGGGAGCATTAAGCACAGTCCCATTCTGATAGGCTTTGGGTTAGTCAGTGAGTCTTTCTTTGAAGGTAGCCGCATCGAAGGTTTAGCCAGGGTTCTTAGATGTAATATATGTGCTCAACATGCGTGGTGAGAAGACCTTTGATTGTCGCATGACGGGTTGTGCAGCAATTCACGACTCCATACTTCGACAAACATCTTTCTTAACCATTGTGTTGAAGAAGTCATCGTAAAGTTTACGCCACGTAGACTCTTGAGAAGCTGTGGTTTCCAGAACGTCCCAACTTGGAAGGGCCGAGGCAGGCGGCTGAGGCAACAGAGCAGCGTACTAGGGCATTGATTTAGCGGTTAAGTTGTTAGGAACCCTAGCCTGTTGTTGGTTCTGGCCTGAGGGTATTTCCTTTCGACGACGGTTTAAATGGCGTGTTGGTGAAAGCAAATCGCATCACCCCTCAGCTATATGAAGAACACAGCTGCAGATTGGTATTTCGAGCTGATTCCTGCTGTGCAACATACCCCATACGGGATTTCTTCATCCTGACAACACGTTCGGAAAACCACATAACAGTTGCGGCAGCAAAGCCGCTGGTCAACCTTGAAGAGGACATTGCACGATACGGCAGGCGTAGTGTGAGTCAGCCTGAAAAGATATGCGAACCCCAATAACAAGCAGTCTCTGCCCCGCAGTCCGTAAACCGATGATGACACGTGTAGCCGCAAGCCCTTGTCTCGTTTCAGTGATGGCACTGTGGGTAGGCGGAAATCATTGGACAAATTTGCTTATGTGCTTCTTTGGGCCCCTAAACACTTCGCAGTATCGGACACATGAGGCAGAGAGCCGCAGAAGGCACTTCGCAGAAGGCATCACGCTTTCCAGGGGTCCCAGACAGATGACCGAACAAGACATAATACCTCCCATTTTGAGTTCACCCAGCACGGTGAGACCTCTACGTCTACACTAGCGAGTGCGAAGCGGTGGGGAGTGGCGAGAGATGCGGTGGGGCTTAGCGTATCTTTGGAAACGGGATGTGGACCAGATAGGCCGACTCAGCGTGCCTCCTCCCACAGAGTATAATATGGAGCGTGGGGTGCAGTCAGGATGGCATGACGGTGAGCCCGACATGTTGATTTGACAGCTGATCGCCAGCGCTTTCCGTCTTTCTACCGTTTAGCCACTGCAGGTGCTGTTGTTCAAAGTACAGCAGCAGCCAGCGGCTCAACAATTGGCTAAGGGTTAGTGAGGGCTGCTGGATGAACTTCGAGCTGAGGCAAAAGGAGCTAGAGCGGGTTCGCGAAGCAGTGGACCAGCAACAGGAGCCATGCTTGCAAACAGACTGCAGAAAGCGCTCCCAGACAGCACAGGCGCAGATCGGCCGTCTGACAGAGAAGGCGTCGGCTGACCTCGGCCGGTCCGTGAGAATCCCAAGCTCTCGTTGAGGCAGCCGCGGACAAGAGGCCAAAGGGTTCGCCAAGGCACGAGCCGCGCAGCCGCACTCGCATGCATTTTCGCCGCCGAAAGCGGAGCGAGGTTGTCCGACTTGGAGGAGCAGCTCCGCGCCTCTGAG
Source organism: Symbiodinium sp. CCMP2592 (assembly GCA_905221615.1). Classification (NCBI taxonomy): domain Eukaryota; class Dinophyceae; order Suessiales; family Symbiodiniaceae; genus Symbiodinium; species Symbiodinium sp. CCMP2592. Next base: position 676,433 of record CAJNDT010002824.1, read on the forward strand.
GGCAAGCTTGACGACTTGGGCACCGGACCCAAGTTTCTCCGCGTGCGAGAGAGCCCACCCGGCCTCCTTGCAGCAAAGGTCGCCGGCTGCAGTCCTCGCAAGGAAGCTCCCGCGCCTCGTCCCATAGTGGCACGTTTTTCGAGTCCCAGAGCTTTGGCCGTCAGGTTTGACATACGAGCTTCAATGCCACTTGGAGTCTGTGCTCAGTCAAGTCAGGCTCCGAAGGGTCGGCAATCGATACGACAGTCGAAAACGACAATAGGCTGATCTGTTGCGGCTTACCGTGCATACAGAGAGGAAGCGTGACGCTGCCATCGAGTCACTCCTCGTGAGGACGCGAGCTGAAGTTTTCCCACTAGCCTTTGAGACAGCTCGCTTGGGAGGCAGGAGAGAATGGAGAACAGGAGCGTGCTGCAACGTGAGCGATTGGCGTTCGCCCAGGACCTCAGTGACTTGCCCAAACCTGCCCTCGTTAGCAATGGCTCGTTTGCGGTGAGCCATGCAGGAGGACATCATGTCCAAGGTGATGGAGTATCACCTCGAAGAGCTTCCACAAGTGCTTGATGCTACAAGCCCTAAATTTTCCGAAAATCTTCGACAAGGCGCAATGGCGCAATCTTAAGTGTCAGCGATTAACACCAGCGTGTGATTCGCCGCTTGCAGTTGTCTCCGAAGAGCAGCTTGACGAAGATGCCGGCAACTGTGCCAGCAATCAATCTCAGCAGGCAGCACAAGCTTCTGCAAGCGATCACGCATGCTATCGCATGCTCAAGCTCATCGGCACCGTTGGTGCTTTGTCGTAAATGCAGGACGCAGGTGTGCAAGTGTCCAACGAAGACACGTCAGACCTGCAGTGGGAGGTGGGCTTGAATTGCAGCTTACTTTATCTGTCCGACAAACCCCGACCAGGTCTCGGGGCTTGCTGCAAGCCCAAGTTGGTCCTCCCGAGCCCCTGAAGGTGCACAGCGCCTTGACAAGCAGACAGCTCGCGGAAGTTGTATCAGGCGATGGGAGCTTAGTCGCTCTGCAAGAGGAGCTGCAGGCAGGCCTTCGGAGACCTTCGTCTAATTTGCAGAACAGATTGGTTAGTGTCGTGAGTGTCCTCAGGGGCTGCGGACTGCAGCGGAGGACGCGCAGCGCCGTAAGGCCGAACAGGCCGGTTGATGTCCTGCCGGAAGCCCAGCTCCTCCGGTTCCTCCGGTCTTCGAACTCTGAGGCAGAATCACTGCGTGCTCAAATACGGCAGCGGCAGCAACAAATGGCACTGAAAGAAACTGCACACACTGAGGCAAGTTCTACCAGTAGCTGGGCGTCTCATCAAGTTTCACACGCGGATTGCGTCTCGCAGGCCGCGGCCACGGAAGCGACCCAAGCAGCGGCAATCCAGGCGCTCTGTGGGACTTGACTCGGTATCAAGTGCACGTTGAGTCGTTGGGTCGTTTCATGTCGCTTTCCGTGAACTTCCCCGAGGCCGTTGGATCCTCTGGGTGGCTGTACGTGCTGGTCTTGGAAAGGGTCTGGACCACTACCTGTGAGATGATCCGTCCAGACGAGGTGCAAAAGATTGAGGAGCTAGAGCAGCAGAATGATGGCCTGGAGCAAGACCTCGACCTGCTTGCATCCAGCAAGTTTGAGCCTGAACTCGAGCTGCGAGAGCCTGAAGTCATATTGTTTATTGGACGGCGCAACTTTTTCTTCTTTCGCAGGCAGTGCCTTCTCGACGACAGCAAAGAGAAAGAGGAGTACCAGAGAATCGGCTTAGCCTCTACGCAGAGCTTAGCGCAGCTTCTAAGTAAAGCTCTAAGCAGCGCTTTCAGAGCGACAGCCATCCTCCGTGCCTCTCAGGAGCTCATCTCTTTCCTGATGCGCACCGTGCGCTCTGATGGGAGCGAGTTGGAGAACCCTGCTTTGACCTCAGCTTCTCGAGAATTTGAATCGGTGCAAGCTTGCGGACCGAAGGCAAGCATGAAGAAGCCAGGACACGGATGTCTTTGGCACGAAGGTCTGCAGAACTTGCCTTCTTGGTAGGAGCTGGTGCCAAGATCTTTGGACTTCTGCGGGGCCCGGGAAGGAGACCTGCAGAGATGGACGGTGCCTCACACTCGAATTGTCTGCAGCCAGGAGCCAGCGAACACAGCTTGAGGAGCTCCAAAAGGTGGCTGAAGAAGCGATGATGGTGCGCTCTCTGCACTAGTTTGACTCGCTCCCACAACCTCTTGGACCAAGCCAACCATCCAATAACAAACTGCATGCCAGGACAACCTCCGGCTGCGAAAGGATCTGCGGATATTGGCGGAAGAGTTCCGGAAATACATGCAAGCAGATCCCTGTCGCGATCCTACTTCGGAAAAGTGTGGACGGCGGCAGAGGTTCAACGGTGAGCATAGTGCTTCCTAGCTTGATGAGGTCCAACGAACGTTTCGGCCTCCTCCTCTGAGAGCTTGGGGAGAGAGCTGGAGCGTCAAAAGACAGACAATCTGCACACACGGCAGCATCAGAGCATTGAACGTTGTCCCTGCCTATGCTGCGGCCCATCAGCTGAACCCCCATGATGCCATGAATCGATAGGTGTGACTTCGCATGACTTCCCACTCCAGCCTAGATCAGCTTGGCACACAGGTTCTGCCACCCTGCAAGAAGATGGCCACTTCGCCAGGTCGTGAGGGCAAGGCCCCCACCCAACCCCAAACTGCAGCCTCACTTTCTTGTCCCTTGCCTCGTGAACATCACACAAGTCTGGAATCGGCCTATCAGTGTGAGAACCATGGCTCCGCCGAAGGGTCCTGGCGGGTCCTGGCCTTGACGGTGGACAGTGGACTCCTGCACTCCGGGACAGTCTCACATCCCTTGCGATGGTGAGGTCCGCAATCACAGCCGGCTCGGAGGTGAGGCTCATAAGCAGCCGTGGCCCAGGGCAGGGCTTCAGTCCGACTCTTCCGCCTTCGAGCTCTTGCTGAGGCCTCTCCAAGGCCATGCGCCTTTGTTTGGGCCAGGGTGGCTGGGTGCCCCAAATGGAAGCCACGCTGGGTAAGGCCTGGGTTCTGTGAAGAGACGTGAAGCTGCTTTGACCCACTGATGCGCGACTCGCCAGGTTGGCGTTGTGGTGGAGGCAGTGAATTTGTAACCTTGGGTGACTCCGCTTCTACTTACCAGTGCGTTTATTGCTGGAGCCGAGCACACTTGCTGCGCAGATAGGCTAAAGTTTCATTCGTGCTGCTCCACTTGTGGCCGACCTTTGTTTGTAAGCCAAGCCAATCCAAGGCCTTTAAAATCAGAACTCCTAGATTCTATCGAAACCTGTGTCAGAAAACAAGGTGTCAAAAGAATCTTTGCGCTGGAAGGTACATAGGCACGGAAATAGCAACTTGTGGGGGATATCAAATTCACAAACATTTTTCTACATCGGCCTCAAGAGAGACTCGTGGATTGCACATGTGCAGACTCCACATGGGTCAGATGTAGGTGCTTCCTTCGGGAAATCTGCGCATTCAGTGCGGCGGCTCCCTGCCCGTGTCTCAACGAAGTGACCTGTTGCGATTTCGTGCGTAGGGCCTATGCATATGCATCGAGAACGGTTTGGCTGTTGGTGCTGGGTGCCGAGGCGGCCATACATCTATCCACCGGCATTGATTGCTGAGCATCTAAATGCACAAACTGGACCACCACTCTTTGTGCTTGCGCCTTAGCACTGCCAGCGCTGCTGGACAGCCGCACCGTTGCGATTTGGGCATCTCAGGTTGGATCTTCACCCACATAGCCTGGTGCGGCTAGATCACGGTGGCCACTGTGTAGCCAGCCCTGCATTTAATGGATGCGAACAAACTAGCAGTCATGATCAGCTTGTGCAAGTGTTCAGCGGAGTCGGGGGGTTGCGCCAGACATCAGGCCGTGTGCAAACGCCCCTTTGAAGGGATCACAGAGGCCTCAGCCGCAGCCTCCTTGCGTCCTCTGCTGGAGCTCTGCCCGGCAACTCGGCCAGGCCGAGAAAGAAAACAACGCGGCACCGGACGAGGACATGGCTTGTCTCTTCTGTTCAGAGTTAGGTAAGAAAGTACGAAAGCTCCCCACACCTGTGCAATGCATCGCGGACTGCAGAGACTTTTAGTTAGATCGCCTGGTGGCGCTAGAGGCTAGAGCTGCAGTCCAACATCCGTTGAGCCCTGAAGCACAGGCCGCCGAAGATGCAGCACCCCAGGATCACGCAGTGCTCCCTGTGATGATTGATCGAAAGCTTGGGCAAACGTGTGCGCGGATTGCTTTCCATTGCCAGGCCATGGCAGCCTTCCTTTCAGGACCCGCAGCCAGAGGTGTGGATGCAAGTGCCGTGCCGATCGCCGTGAACTTGTAATGCCCAAGCGACAGGCGACAAAATTTGCGGCTTTGGCTGCGAAGCTGCTGAATTCTTCATGTGTGAGCTGTGCTGTCGGCAGGGAACTGAGGACACAGAGGGTGCATCTCATGCAAAACAGCAACTGCCGTACTTACAGAGTTAATGATTGTGCGAGCTTCACAATGCATGTAGAGTGGGGAGGAAGTCTTTTGTAGTATTTTGTAGTGTCGCTTGTCCGTTCTCCCTTGTTTGTCGAAACAAGCGAGTTCAAGTGCGCAAGTCGGGCAGCAAAGCGGCGTTCTTTGCTGTCCGGGCCTTGACATTCACGCACCCCAGACCAAAGGTTTCTAAACCTCGACAATCCTTCATGCTAAACCCAGACCCTGAATCCTGCTCTGAATCCCGAAACCTCACACCGCCCTGAACACCCGAAACCCTCCCAACACCTAAAACCCTCAACATCCCTGGAACCTGCGGAGCCCAGAACCCGAAAGCTCACTGCTTAAGCTTAAACTAACAAAAGAAAGCCCGTAGCCTTTGGACCCAAGCTCCCGAGATCCAAGACGGCACACCAAGCCAGAAAGCCCTCAACCCCCCCGTCGATCCGAAGCCCGAAACCCGCCTGAAACCCCCTAAACCCCAGACCCCTGAACTCTTCAATCCTTGAACCACCCCATCCCAAATCCCTCATTCCTGCAAGTCTTTAACCCTGAACCCGAAACTAAACCCAGCAAGCCCTACACCCAACAAGATCCGAAATCTTCAAGTGACCTATAGAGCCCAAACCGCCCAAACCCTACCCAAAATCTCTGAGCCCTAAACCCTGAACGAAGAACCCCTATAAGCCCTGACCCTCACACAAACTCTCCTGAAGCCCTAGACCAGAAACCTGCCGAGAAGCGAGGGTTTGCCAGCATTGCCAACAAAAGCGAGGCAAGTGACGTGCACAAAAGGACGCAAGTCAACCCAGACCCGTGTGCTGAGATGGGTGCAGACAGCGCCGAGGCCATACCAGTTAGAACCACTGCGGCAGCACCAGGACCTGGATGCAAGTGGTTCCGCCCTCAAGGTGCCCTTGTCTTTGAAATACGATTCAGCACACGTTTGCTGAGGCCAGGCTCTGGCAGTGGCCGAAGCGTCCTTGCGCCTGGGGGCCTTCTCCTCAGCTCATTCGGAAGCGCTCAAACTCGTGAGTGCGCGTCAGTCTCGAGTCTTGAGTCCTGAAGGCTCAGTGCAAACTGCAGCATGGCCCTGGCAAGTGGCTAAACGCAGTGGTTGTGGAGACCCTGCCGAACTCAAAGGTTCGCGTGCACGTGCCTTGCCTCCAGGAGAAATCGCTCAGTAGCGAGTGGACTGCACGTCTCGTGTCTCAGGTTCCGATGGAAGAAGTTCCTGACCAAGAGCTGGAAGTGACCTCCCCAAAGCTGAAGCCGACCAGAACGGAGGCGTTGGCCGACAGCCCTCCAGTATATTTTATCGCTTGAGCCGACGTGCTGTAGTTGGGCGTGTGTCCACCGATGTTGACCATTTCTGCGTGCCGATAGGCCGATAGGCCATCATGTTTCCGGGGGCTGAGCTGAGCAGATGACTGCGAGCCTGTCCGCAGGCCCTTGAGTTGTGCAGGCCCGCATGCTACCCAGAAGGCGGAGACACACGGCAAGACATTGTCACGAGGGACGGGGTAGGCGTTAGTCCTGAAGCGCCAGGATTGCACCGAGTGTGCTTTCCACATGGCTTGCGGGGTACGCTGTTTGGCGAGCGCGTACACTGCTCCTCAGATGACTGCATGACAGCTTCTCAGTGCATCCGAAGTGATTGCACTTGTGAACCTAGCAGCGTCGCGCTGTAACAGGCCTGGAGGCTGCAGGGGAGGCAAGTCGCAGGAGCCATGACAGAGACAATGAAGAAGGTTTGAGGTACATGTATCGTTTTGGTTTGCAGCATGAACTGTCTGGCAGGAGTCGAGCCGCGTGGTGGCATACTTCTGTCCCCGCACTGCTTTCCTGCTCTGCGAGACGTGCATACAGGCCAGTTTCTGCGCATGGAGGATGCACCTATGTTGACGGGTTGCAGGCACCCGATCTTGGACAAGTCACAGTGCCGAGCCCAATCTCTGGCATCGGCGCATGAGAAGCGCATCACTTTGACACTGCCCACGATCACCCCATGGAACTCTGTCTGCCGCAAGGCTGAGACGTGCCAACAGGACATTCAAAAGCTCAAGGATCCGGAATCCTGCGCGGCAGCTTCATCTGCAATTTGGGGCAATCTGCATTCAAAGCCGGCAAAGCATTGCTCTCAAGTCTCAAGGTTGCTGCGAAGCGCATACTTGGACTTTGCAACCGGTCGCAGCAGGCAGTGCGACGGCTTTAGACTTGTGAAGTTACGCATGTGTCAGCACGAGGCTAGAATACTGTTCTTGGATGCTGGACTTTGCACGGGAGCCTGGATTGCTCATTGCAGCCTTTCTAGACGAGGGTGGGATGTGGGAGGTAGGCCCTGCCCTAAGGCTCTCCAGATCTGAATTTCCGAGGTAGTGCCGTCGCGACTGCTGTTCATGCGGCTCGTGGCAGCTTCGACCTGGTGCAGTTCTCGTCCCTTGCGGGATCTCCGGGAGTCCAGGCAGATCCGTGCACGGAGAAGTCAGTTCCCCTGCTTCTTCTTCGTATCTGCTGCCACTTACAGGCTGATCCTGCTTTGGTTGCGAAGCATGCTAGCTGGGCTGAGCTGCAGGAAAAGCTAGATGAGACGCGTCGCTGCAACCTCGACAGTTTTCTGCACGCCTTCGCCCTTGCCCGAACTATTCTTCACATTACTCTTCCTCCAACCAGACGTCAAGCCACCTGCTTGCTTCATGCTGTTTTCCGCACTCTTCATTCCCTGCTTTCAATCCTGAGCCGACGGTTGCAGCGTCTCGAGGGTAGGCTGCCAAGTCTCGAGAGCCAGGAGTCCTCCTCTGGCGGCCAAGGCAAGATGCGGCAGCTGATGAGTTGTCGAATCCTTTGCAGACGGTCTGACCTGCCAGCTCTATTGCAACTCCTCACACGACTCGCTCAATGGCTCTATCTGGTGTGGGGCTAAGCACCATAGCACTGGAACCGGTGAGCTGACGCATGTTTGAGGCAGCTCCCTTGAAGAGGGGCAAGCTGGGGCGCTTGTTGGTCAACGTGCCTGTCGAGTCGCGCAGCCAGCTGGACGAGGCTCGCTACGTGGTGCCAGGAAAGGTCCAAATGATGCCAACAACAGCAACATGGCTAAGGAGAACTCTGATGCCTACTCCAGTGCGGCGCACTTGTACGAGGACTTCTGTGACACCCCGTGATGTGATAGTATTGACAGTCGCGGCGTCCAGCATTTCGCGCCTTTCGCCAGTTCTTGACTGGGCGCAGCAGAAAGCCGGAGCCAAGCGAAGAAGAAGAGGAAGACGATGTGCGGCCCCCATGTTTGCGAGGGTGAAGGTGACTTGCAACCAGCACTTTCCCAGGACTGGCGCGAAGCTGAACTGGTGGAAGACGAGCAGGAGGCGGGAGTGGGAGGTGACAATGTGGACCTAGCAACATGTGAATTCAGAGCGGCAGTATCATGTCTTGCAGGAGGTGCAGGTGAAGATGCTCCACGGAGGCATCCGCCTTTCTGTGCCCAAGGCCAGCCAGCGAAAAGCACAATGTGTTTCAACATACAGCTCGTTTTCCTTATTTATTCGATGGGACAAGCACAGGATCTTCATTAACGACTGAAGGGCTGGATACATCCTTGCTGTAGCACTCGCGAATCGCAACCAGCACAATTCTCAAGGTAGGTGACAGGACAAGTTGATGAACCCAGATAAGTGGCTGCCGCCAACGAACCCCTTTGCATACTGGTACTCATGGTATCTGGTTTGTCGTCTTCTTGTGTCATGAATCATGATGGGTCGGTTTTGGACGAGTCGAGGCAAGCACGAATCGCGGGCCGGCCATGATACTTCCGCCCGCTGCGCCACGTGGGCCGGCACCAGCTGGGCTGTTCCTGGAGAGGAAAGACGAGTTTGACGAGCGGCTTTTGGCGGCTGCCGACTTTGAGCCTGGCAGTTTGGTTCTTCGTGAGGAGTTCCTGCTGCGTGGGCCCGCAGAGCTTCCACCGCTGGGCATGTTCCGGCCCGTTCCGGCCGAAGTTGGGACGGTGGAGATCCAAGGGGAGCCAGGTTTTCCACGTGCTGTGATCTTTGATAACGAGCACATGAAGCTCCTGTTCGAGTTCTTAAACTCAGAGATCGAGGTCCAGCAAGAAGTGCTGGCAATGCAAGACTCGATGCACCCATCTTCTGAAACGATGCAGTCAACGAACAAAGTTGCAGAATGGCTGATCAGCCAGGATCTTCCATGGCTGGAGGACTTGGATACTTCCTCACTGTCTCGGCTGTTGAGACTTTTCTGCGTCAACAGCCACCCTTGCAAAGCTGCGGGGAGTACCAGTGGCTTGCTGAAGTGGGGGACGATGATCAACCACTCTTGTATTCCTAATGTCGTTTATTCCTCGGTGGAAGCAGACGGGATCTTCGAGGGCCACTTTCGTGCTTGTCGTCCCATAAAAGCAGGTGATGTCTTGGGCGTCTCTTACATGAAACTCCAGGTGAGCTTGGCGCCCCTGGCGCTCCGCAGACGCATGCTCTGGTATTTGAAGGGATTCGTGTGCGAGTGCGACCGCTGCCGACACGAGGTCACGAACGGAGATCCAAGAAGCTGTGGCAGGGAACCTTCTGCCTCAGAAGTGGAGCTCGAAAAGGAGCTGTCGCATGCCGTGTTGGGTGCGCTCTGTGCACGAAACTCGTCTTCAACATAGTCCTAGTATGTCCTAGTCTCACCATATCTCAACTGGGTTTGAGCTGGCTGTAGGTTAATGGCTGGGCTTGGAGATCTTTTCTTCGAAAGGCCCAGGCTTGAAGCTCAAGGCTTGGCGGTTGACGACGGCAGCTGCGGATTTCGGACTTTTTGGGGAAGTTGTGGGAGCTGGTGCTGGTAACTACTTGTACTGGCTAGTACGGTAGGGCAGCTAGCCACTCAGAAGTAATTGCTCGAGGCTGGTCTGGGTTTGCTCCGGCGAGAGCGGCTTTGGAGGATCTGCAGACGCAGGTGGTGAAGCTCCACAGCGGCTCTTTCGCTGTGCAGGGCCTCCGGCTCCTCTTCCTGGCGCTCCAGGCAGATGAGATCCTGTCGGGCAAGGGTGAACATGACGAGCAGGAATGGTTGTGCACCTTGGTCTCGGAAGTAGCTTGAACTCTAAATAAATTAGGAAGCCCGAGCCGAAGACCTAAACCACCAGCACCAGCACCACCAAACCACCACCAGACCACCACCTGCAAGTCAGGGCCTGGGCCTGGGAGGCCTAAGCCAGGGCCGTCCACTGGTTCTCTGCAGCCGAAGCCAAGGTGCTCTACGTGAGGTGAGTGGCTGGCAGGAGTCCATTCGACCTGGGCAGAGTGGAGATTTGCTCCTAATGCTATCCTTCAAGAGTGCCTAGGCAAAATAGGTTTTCGGGGTCCCACACAGCCGGCATCCTGTATGTCATGTAAGCTCCGCGAGAGGCCTGGCACCGACCCTTCGGAGGCTCCGAGAGCTCCAGGGTGATGCAGAAGGACCAGACCTGGCTTTGAACCGTTCTGCCTCCGTCGTGCTCGCCATGGACGATGCTTGGGACACAAGTTGATTCGGAGATGCTGAAGGCTAACGGACTCGGTCGACTCGGCGGAGCTTCGCAAGCCGCAAGCGTCCGCATCGCTGCTCGGACTCGAGCTCTGCGAGCTCTGATGCCCTGGCCGTGCGGCCGTGCTGCGGCTGTGCCTGGCGGCATCTGACACAGTTGCGACTTGAAACCTGCTCAAAGACAGAGACGGAGCACGTGCTCTGGCATCTGCAATCGTTTGCAAGGCTGTAATGACAATCGGCAATCGTCTTGATACAACGTGGTGAGAAGAGCCCTCGTCAGCTCCTCGGATCGACGCCTCGAGCCCACTTACAAGTAGCAGGCTGACCTTCTGCGGCCTACAATGACTTACGCGACACCGGCTCTGAGCTACCAGATCATCCACGCCACAATTCAGAGCGGAAACGGATGGAAAAGGCAATCACCTGGTAGTTTGCTGCATTTGGGACAGTTTTGGGACTCAGGCTCAGGCTTCACGTCACAGACGTTGAAAACATGCAGATACCTAAGCTTTCACTTCCCATATTCGAAGCGCCTCGCGCACTCTCAGTAATTGTAAACGTGCAACCCTGCACCTTGGAAGCTCTCATGCTTTGTGAGATGTAGCTGGGCTATCAGCCATAGGAATGATCTTACAAAGTCCTGCCAGGAAAGAGTGACGACGCTCACTCTGCCAGAGGTGCTTCCAGCTTGCGCGGGTGCCTCAGGATGGACATGGTGAGATGTCTCGTGCTGACTTGCTGCTTCAGTCTTTGCTACCGGTGCTTGCTGACCAAATTCATTCTGCCAGCAGGTGCCTTTGCCCAAGCGGGCGAACCTACCATCCCCCATGGTCCTCACACAGGACTTGAGCATAGGATCATGCCATCAAGCCTCTGTCCCATTCGTGCCAGTGAAGGATTGGTTAATGAAGCATGCGCTGCCGCGCAACGACCTCTTCCTTGCGAAGAGGGTTCTTATGGCGAGGGTCTCGCCCGTTGCCACGGTGGGCCTGGTCGCAGACACCTGCTCAGGACAGAGCAGACCTGACCGCCTGCGACCGGCAAGGCGTGTTTGCAGCTTCTTGCGTGCTTATCATGTGCTCTGCACTCGCAGTGTGAGAGTGTGTGTGCCTGTGTGTGTGTGTGTGTGTGAGACTGAGAGCTCTCAAGTTGATAACGTGGTCTGTCTGGCTCTCAAGGCAACAGTGTGCTTGCCGTGGCCGGCTCCTTATGACGGACCCGCGCAGCGGCTCCCGAAGACTGCTATGACCAGGCCGTAGAGCACCAGTGCTCACAAGAGATGGTGGAGCTTCTCTTGGAGCGTGGATGCCAGAACCACAAGTCTTTTCGCACCTCGCAGCGGTCCTTTCGCAGAGTTCCCTCGCCTCGCGGCTTTTCGTGAAAGGTCCGAGATCCTCCAAGGGACCTCTTGGACCTCCTCTTTCGATCGCAGCCCGAAGTGGCCGACTCGAGGCCAACGCCATACGCTCCACAGCTCCACACGCATGGAAAAGGCCGTTCGTGTCGAAGTCACGCGTGTTCTCAGGTTGTGCGGGTGCTCTTGGATTTCGGGTGCGACCCGTGTGAGATCGAGGCCGTCGTGTTCGATACTTGTAGCTTTAGCTTCCGTTTTGGTGCCGTTGGATTTTCCTACGGAGGCTTCTGGTAAGTTGTCCGAAGCCGCCAAGAATTTGCTGGGATACCTGGCCAGCCACTCGATAGCCGACGCCGCCATGTGCGACGGAAGGGCGGCTTTCCTCAGGTCCCGCTTCCCGACCCGGTGCTCCGGAGAGGCAAAGAGGGCTCTCTGCCACTGCGGTGCTTGCGCCGACAGTTGGCAGTGGAGACCCTCTTGCCTTTGGTGCGCCCGGCAGCCTTTAAGTAAGCACCTGTCTGGCAGATGTCTTTGTAGATCAAGATGGCAGACCATCGCAGAGCATTGTGCGGCAGGCAAGCTCTATGCTGCCGTCCTTACAGGGCGGTCAGCGGAACTTGGATGCTCAGCTGGTGCAGGCAGCAAAAGCTTCTCGATCTTGGTCGGAGAGCCGTGCTGTCTTTTTGGAAGGTTCTCGTTTTGGCATGCGAGCATGCGGCTCCCCTTCCGGCAGAAGCATTGGAAAGCCTCGTGCAAGTCTGCCGGAGTTTGCCTGGGCCCTGAGTGCAAGCGGTAAGTCATGGCGGTGTCCTTAGGCGTGGCTTTGTTTATCGCAAGGACCGCCGTCTGTTACTAGGCTATTGTCTTACTGTCTTCGGAGACCAGCAAACACCGAAGTTCCACTTGAGGCTGATGTCCTTCGAATCATCCTCGATGAACTTGGGCCTTCGCTTGGCCAGCTGCCTTTGCGAGGCGGGGGAGAAGCTGAAACGAAGCCAGTTTCGGTGACTGGGGACTAGGGGGGGTCTGGGGGAGAAGGACGAGGACAGTCCCTGTAAAGGCCGGCCAAGATGGAGTCGAGAAGCTGCGTAGATACGGCATCTTCAAAATGCCCGGAACTCGGGGCACCTTTCGCATTTCGCTTCCGAATCCGCCTTATGAGCCTCGTGGAAGTCGGCAGGCTGCCAGCCCTCGCGGCAGCACCAGAGCTACATCAGCCGTGCCTGTCCCAGTCACCATGGCTCAACCATCTCAGGCCCTCTGTTCCCGAAGAACAAGCAGGGAGCAGCAGAAACTGAGGGTCACCTGCCGACGATGCTCGAATTGCATAGTGATATAGAGAGGGGACGCCTTCTCAACTACCTTCGCATGTTCTTCCAACAGATATTTGCGGAAGAAGTCTGACCGGGAGTTGAAGGCACCAAGAAGAATTGATTGATGTACTGAACGTATCTCCGGGACAAAGCTCGGCAAGAGGACTCTCTAACTTCTCGGACTCAGGCCGCTGTAGGCAAGAGTCCCTTTGTGCAAAGGCCTTGTTGTGCTCCCAATGTGATGCAAAGGCCCAGGCCGCAGCACATACGCCAGGCTGCGGTGCTCGCCTTGGCAGTGATAGACTGACAGATAGGACCTAGGAGAAGCGAGATGAAGCGCGAAGATCTGCGAGCACCGAGGCGAAGATCCTAAGCCGATGGTCGGAGGAGGTGGCGAGATCGGAGCCTACTCCCTGCTTGGTCTCTGCCTCAGGATCTTTCAAGGCCACTCATCGCTTCGGGCTGTTGCCTGCACAGGCCAGCGCCGAGCGATGGCAGGAGCTCCAACATTTGACGCCGAGCGAACTAATCACGCTGAAGGCGGCCGGCGGGCAGGGCGGTTGTGGGCATCAGATTTCCAAAGAAGCTCAGAAAATTCGTAATTGCCGGCAAGATACAACTTCATGGAATCCGTAAAGTTCGAACTAGCAATACAGTTTCTGTTCCAGTGTGGGCCTGATAATCTATGAATATCATTTCCCTTTTTCGCCTTCTGTTTACTTCGTCAATTTTTTGAGACTGTTGTTCCCCCAAAGTGAATCATGGAACTCAGATGAGCAACCTACCAAACGCGTGTTGTGTTTACGGCCGAGCGCACGAAAGGAATGGGAAGCACAGCAGCCCAGCACTGGCGAGGTGCCGCAGAAGCTTCTCCGGGACGCGGCGTTCCGCAGTGCCATGCCAAAGGAGCTGGCACCGATGCTTTTGCAGGCCGACAAGTCAGCTGATTTCGGCGCTTCTCTTGCTGCCTGGGATCTCTGGGCAGGTCGTTGAAGAAGAGGAGAAGTTTTCTGTGCACGTATATCGCGAACGGCAAGATGTCAGCCTTCGTGTTCTGACGGAGCCTTTCTGGCTATTTTGCCGGTCAGCCGGCTGCTCAGCTTTTGAGGGACCCTTTCTCTACAGCTTGTCGCTGCGCTGAATGCAGGCTGCCACCGGTATTTTACAGGGCTCCACGAAGGATGTTGCCAATGGTGGTGAATACGTGGCCGGCACTTCAGATATCTTGGCACACGACAGCTGCTGCTAACAGCTTGCGTTCCTGCTCGTCTGAGGTGCAAGCAGAACCCTTAGTGACTATGGGCAGTCTGGCGCGCTTGCTTCTGGTGGCCGGAGGTTTTCTGGCCATGCAGGAGATTTTAGCAATAGGAATAATTGGAATGCTGGCTACACAATTCTGGCTTGGCTTACTGCTCAAAGCATGCGGCCTGCAGGACTACCTCAAGCCGCACACTCAGTGCCTGTGCGCATACGCATTTCTTATTGATAGTCTCCGATGATCTCAGCGGCCGTCTGCCTGACATGCCAGCCCCTCAACAAACTCAAAGTGCATGCTAGAAAGGGCAACGGCAGGATCGCAACACATCAAAACCATATCAGACAGGCGGGACATCCATTCTGAGCGCATAGCAGCATCATGGCACCATCGGCACAAATCCGCTTCCTCCCGCCTGTCAAACTTCTGCGCCAATCTTTCCCATTGCAAAGGTCTCGAAATGTGCAACGGAGATGTGGGAATGTTCTGCCATCACCTCTGATACAGTCAGGTTCTGCATCCGGCTTGTCGGCTGCAAAGTCTTCCAGGGCAACAGCATGTACCACGTGGAAGGGGTTGTAGCAGCAAGCTGAGAGTCCGTGCGGTGTGGAGACACCTGATGTTGCTCTCTCACCTCTGTCGTGCTGAGGCACTGCCTCAAGTCGGCATCCCTGTACATCTGCTTCGGCCATGCTCCCCTGAGTGCCCCAAAGGCTCTTGCGACTGCTGCTATTTCGAGAAGTGGTCAAGCTTGTGAACTACGCATGCCGGACCAGCATGCAGGTGACAACGGCTTTGCTCCTCATGTTCTGGCCTTGGGGGAATGGCGCTTTGAGGACTTGGAGGCCCTCCGACTCAAGTGCGAGCTGCACTAAGCCACTAAGCCGACACGCGAATTGCAAGTCCTCAGGAGTGTAGTGGTGCATCGAACGACTCGATCGAGCGGAATGAGGACCTTTGGCCTTTGGTTTTATTCTGACAGCAGTTCATTCGTGCTGGTTGGCCTTCCGTCCAGGATGTGCAAGGTTTGGTGAGCGACTACAAGGAGGTGCCAGCCGAGGCATGCGATCAGGATGTCGCTTTTGTTGGAGGTTCAGTTCTGATGCGGAATTGCAGCCTGCAAAGGCAAAGGTATGGAAAACATCGACGCTACAGTTTGAGCCGGACGACGAGGCAGTCTGTTTCCGTGAGCTGGACTGGTGCAATGCAATGCGTATGCCAGAGGCGCTGTACTTGGAGCTCCTCCGAATAGAGGCCAAGGCACGATACCTTCGGCCTGCAGATGTCATGTTTGCACACGCCTGCACATCACGCAGCTGCTTTCCTACCCGCCGAGGCTGACGTGCGCGAGACGTTCGCGAAGCTTTGTGAGCAGTGCTGTGTGGCAGTGGTGTCGACAGAGGAAGGGTTGTTTCGGAGCATCTGAGTGAGCCAGCCTTTTCATTTGTTGCACTGTGGTATGTCCGTGCCATCATGAAGTCCTAGAAACCTAAACTACGTCGAGCGTCTTGGACTTTGCAGGACAACGAAATTGTGGACGCCATTGACGGCACCCCAGCAGGGCGTGTGACAAAGCGACTTTTACAGTGCGTGCACATCTGGGGCCCGAACGGGTGAACGCAATTTCTTCAGGTTAGGCCCCGGATTGCGATCTGACGGACATGCACCTAGCTAACTCAGATGCCTGGATGGCACCTGAGGCACAGTCCGTCGACGGCATGCTGCTGCATGAGGCAGCCGTTCCGCTGCCCTCGTCTCAGCTGCTTCAGCAGACAGATCCAAGCGAGATCAAAGATTCAATCAAAGGCTGACGCAGTTCGGCTGGTGCCGCAGAGACATGGAGGAGCAAGATGATGCCTCCTTCACCCTGCGGTGGGCTAAGCTGAGCTCCTGTCTACATGACGCTTCTAGTCTGTAATCCTTCAAGCAATCTTCGGATCTCAGTTGGGATCCGCCAGACGCAGCTCCTGTCGACAACTTAGAAGAGTCGCATGGGGCATGATCTCTAAACCTTGCGTTTCGACATGAGCGCTCATGATCGCCTGCTGAGGTGCTTCCCGGATTCTTCCGCTTGTCCATACGACCTCCTCCGTCTTGGCTTCAGCTTGTGTCAGTTTTGCATAGCCCGAGCTTGGTGGCTGCGTGCTGGAGGCCAGATCCGCCAGGACTGACGGAGGCTCAGAAATGGCTTATGGAGATTGAAGATAGCACCCTTCGACGTGCCAAGGGTATTCACGTTCGCCGCTGTAACCAGAAATCCTAGACTTGCAGATGCGATGCTCAGAAAGGCAGCCAGGGAGATTCGGAGATTCGAAAACTGCGCCGCCTTTTGTTGTGTTTGTGCGAAAGCCAACGATCATGTGAATTCAGCTCCGGCTTGGGAGCTTCGGGCCTTGGAGCAGAGAGGACGACGGATGAGCCGCTTTTGCGATCACAAACACCTGTAGAAAAATTATCAGGCCGCTGCGGGAAAGTGAGCAAAACAACGGCATGCTACTCAGCGCTCTCAAAGAGTCTTCCTGGAGAAAGTTCGATACCTCCTGTCCTGAACATCCTCAGCCACGGACTACCCAAGATGAAGAAAACCACAAGGACAGACTGGGAGACTGGCCGAATGCGGAGCAAGAAGCTTTTCATTTGTGCCACGACTAACAGCATGCCGTAAACGGCCCAAGCCTACCCGTACCAGAGCTCCATTCTTACCTACTCTTTGCCAGCCTATCGACTGTCGAGGAAAACGACATCCTTCGCGATTTGCGAGCATCTGTAGCTCCTTGTTGCGATGAGCCTCAGAGCTCTCAGAGCTCTTCGAGCTTATAGATGTTGTCGCTCACGACCGAGAGTCGGACCGACCTGGAGCGGAGAAGATCATCAGACAGAAGATCATTAGCCACCAAGCCTTCAACAGTTGGCAATGCTTGTCGAAGAACTGGAGGTGAGATGTGAGAGTACATAGAGCGAGGAAGCTTGGTTGACATCCGGTCAAATTTGGCATGTGGAAGTCTGACAATCGCAACTGCTTGAGATTACACTGCAGACTCGAAGGGAAAGGGGGAAGCATTGGCAAATCGGAGTGCATCGGGATCGAAACCATGACGGAGAGGCCTGCGCGCTCTGTATGCCCAGCCCAGGTCCGACACCGTGTGGTCAGCCGATTCCTCAGAGCCCTCGCTGCCAGAGCCTGAAGCTGGAGCCCAGAGCAAAGTAGGTCATCATATCCTTTGATGCAGAGCTGCCCTTCGAACTGGTCCACGGCTCGGTGGCTAACGCCGACGCTTAAATTGGGTCGGGCAGGAAGCTCCAATGTGTCAGAAGTTGAGGTCTGGCAGTCAGTCGAGCGGCAGACTCGGCAAATTTTGTCCAACAGGAGTGTAACATGTTGTTGCAATTTCGCCACTCGCCCAGAAGCTTGCAGATGCCCCAGGCTTGATGTGAAGAATGCATTCACAAGCGTCTCCAATAAATGGTCTGAGTCATGCTGGCGAATTGCGCGATCTGGATGGTGCTGATTTCTTTTTGCATCAGTGGGTCGAGAACAGGGGCCGAGATCATCCTTGTGTGCGATGCCGCCAGGATTGGCTGGCCTGGTGGAGAACAAGAGATGCTGGAAGTTGTGCACAAGGCCTCGGCCAGTCAACAAGTCCGCGATCCGCGAAAGCACCGGGTCCACTTCTAATTAGGGAATCCGTGTTGCGATTTCGAAGCACGGACTTGGTTCCCTCGGCCAGCACGACAAAACGAAGCTAGCTCATCGAATCTCCTTGTGGTTCTGTTGCCTTTAGGATTTGGAGTGCTTCGTCAGTCCCGGATGCACGGGTCCATAAGCCGTGCACGGTGCCCGAGCATTGGGCTTAAGGAGGGGTTCGGGCCACTCCAATCCGCCTGTCGGGACGAGGGCAAATCTTTAACAATGATAGACATGACGAAACACAGACTCCTGGCCTTACAGCACTGAAAGCATCGAAGCGAACCGTTTGGCAAAAAGGTATTAGAGCTTTGGGAGTGTGTCTGACTCCCAGCTCCCTGGAACAGGCAGTGGCATCAAATGGCGAAGCCGCAGTTGCTCGAGGGCTGACCCACAGTCAGATCCTTGGCAATCCCTTGTCATCTTGACTGTTCCAAGCTGGCCAGCTGGTCTGCTGCCTGTAGTGAGATGGGTCAGCAGAAGGTGCTTCGTAGAGGCGGTTGAGACAGACAAGTCATCACAAGGCCCAGCGTAAGCTTTGTAATGAAGGCTCGGCCTCGCGCATCGCAGATCGGCTCATGGCCGCCGTCGCCTGCCGTGTGCCTGCCCTGAAAAAACTGCACCTGCGAAGCGCAAAGTCTGCATGGTCCAGGTAGTGGCTGAACCCGAAGCAGCACAAGCTCAAGGCAGGTTGCGCTCGACATCGCTCGATTAAAGATATAGAGTTTATTGCGATATGATTTTGCAGGCTCAGCCAGCCGCGGAAAGGCAGCCCCCATTGAAATTTCAGAAGTGCTGTGTTGATCGCGCCGTGAGACTGAGACCGTTCGCTGGCAGTCACCATGGTCCAGTCTTGTAGACCATCTCGCAGAAGTGCAGGGCAATGCGAAGAGTGCACTTCGAGACCTCGTGGAGATAAAAATGCAAGATGCTTCCGACTCAGCACACGCAAGTCTAGCAGTATTGATTACTTGGAACTTCCTTGCTCATTTGCCTGTTCTGAAGAAGGCATGGATGCCAGCAGTTGTCGTCCAAGAAGCTCCTCAGACTTTGTATGTATCCCTTGCAACGGGGGCATTGGCCAAAGACTTGGCGCAGACGGTTTATCATCAACATCAAGCTGCAACAGCAAGGTTTTCATACTGACATGCATTGCCAAGGCCACTGGAAAGCATCGCAACATGCCTGGATTCGAGGGGCTGGTGCCTCAGATCCAGTTTTTTCTGTGCAGAAGCCCAGGGCTCAAAGAGTTCAGGCCACGATTGTACCCTGTTCCGCCGGTGGAGCCGCAAGTCCAGACCCGCGCAGTCCAGAGCCAAGAAAACATCGCAAAAGAGCTGGCTGAGAATCCGTAGCATATTGCCATTTTCTCTTTGCCTTGTCTGTGATGGGCGAATCCACTCCTCGGAGGATCTCCAGGCGCTTGAGCCTGTGGCTTAGCTGGGGGGTACACGTATTTGCTGTTGTACGAGAGCCGGCAACTTTAAGCCTTTCGTCGAGGCGCGGAGCAGAGTCCTCGAGGGTCACACGTCGATTCAGTGTGAAACTCAGCAAGGAAGCCGTTGTGCCATCCCGTGTCTAGTCTAAGCTAGAGTGCGAGACTTCGCATCTCTGCCCCAGATGTCGACGCGGAATGCCAAGAGGGCGCCCGGACGGAGGAGCCAGCGGCGCCCGCTGTAGCTCCTGTCCTGACGCGGGGCGCCTGGCTGCCCAAGCCAACCTTGGCCTGCCTGGCAAGCTTCACTCCATTCCGAACCATGGCGTCGCCGGACGTCGTATGACGATGACAGGCATACGAACTCGGTGGGAGCTCGAGCAGCACGAGCCCACCTTCAGTCAGCACAGCTGGCACGATTAGTGCCTGTGCAGCATGGCATCCAAGTCGCATGCCCGAAGTGAAAGACGGACAGGTCTGCTGCGAGGAAAAGAGGTTCGAGTCGACGGGTGCTCGTGGGTCTCGGCTTCATGGACTACGGTTGGTCTTCCAGAGCTCAACAGCAGTGGAAAGGCCATGACATTCCTGCAATGTGCAAGTGCAGCCGGCAGTGATGAAGACGATTTCTGCACGGCATACTCGGTGGAAAGGTGTACTATGAGCTGCACATCGAGTCGCATGACACCCCGCAGATAGGCCCCAAATCTGCCTTGTTCTCTTGACTCTTGATGTCTTTTGTTCTCGAGGCTGGGCCTCGGAGAAGTTTCGCTTCTTTGGGGACACCTGGCTTTACGGGGTTGGCAGCGACCTCGTCCTTCGCTCTTCGCTCTGCCGCACGCTTTCGCTTTCGCTACCTTTCGCTCCATGGTGTAGCCTGGTGAGGTGATGACCTTGAAAGTTGGGGAGTGGATGGCAAGCCACTGAGAGAAGTCGCTGAGATTCGTGACCCTGAGATGGACCGATTGCCTGTGAGGCGCGAGACAAAAGATTTGGCACGGCGGCGAGGCTCGCCCTAAATACCCATCATCTCGGCTGTCGCCAGCGACATGTGGACCTGTGGTAGCCAGAGACATATAGACACATATGTAGCAGGCCGGAAGCTATCCTTCTTCCTGGGCGAAAGAGGTGCGAAATAGCCTGCAAACGGCAAAGACATCTGCCGTGCAGAAAGCTCTGTGGGCAGCAGGTGGTTGTGGGCTGCGCAGCCGACGTGCCTGCCGGGATCTTGCAGTTCAGCACAGACGGTGTCTGGGTGACCCCTGCTACATTCACGGGTGTGCAGTGCGCCGGGACCCCGGCCACGGTCAAGTAAGAAAGCAACGTTGGACGATGCTCGCTATATGCAAGGCCTCCATCTATCCCGCGGTATCTGGGCAGATGACGGCAACTTTCAAGATCCGTCCGGAGGACAGTTAGATTCTGTCGTGCTACCGCTACTGGTATCAAAGCTGCTACTACAGCCTGCCGACTTTCTTGTGCAGTAAATGCCCATTTCGAAGCAGGAATGGCTCCATGGCCCACCGGATGACTCGTTTGCCGCATTGTCTGCTTGTGCATTGAGCCCAGCCATGCCCAGATGCAACCATGGCACAGCTTGAGCTCCAGCCTCACATAAGGTCCGAAGCCCGCAATCTCTGTCTGCTCCATTGCGCTTCCCACCGGAATGGGTCGCAGCCTCTTCTGATTTTGAATCAGACTGGTAATTAGTATCCTCGCAACATTGCAACATCCTGGAATGTAGACGATCCGCTTCGTTCGGTCTAGGCCAGGAAAGAACGAGATTAGACAAACGAAGAGTTCAGCGAGCAAGGAAGAAACTCCCAAGAAGGGGCTTATTGAGCATTGCGGCGGCTCTTTGCCAAAGCATTCGATGCAACGAGGAACTGACTCTTTGACTAGTCAAGACATTCCAAATGACCGGAGGGAATCGGTACTGTATCTGTCTGCATGCGCAAATAGATATGGTGCATAGTCACACCGAGAAGTCGCACTGAAATGCCGGCAGCTGACACGACTCCACGGGAACGATTTCTGAAGCGGCATGTCAGGGGAGGCTCAAGCGAACCTTAAGGTCCTCGAAGGCCCCGAGTAGAGGATCAGATCAACTTCGCATTCAATGCTCCGAGCTTTGAGGCTCTCGCAAAGGGCTTGCAGCATCTGGCAGAGCGCCAGAAGGCGGCTTCTCGTTCGATGGGGTGCCAGGGTACCAGAATGTCGACAAAGCTCAATTCCAGGTGGACCTGCTGACGACACTGCGACTGTCCTGCTCAGTGGTTCTGCAGACAGCTTGGAGACTGAAGTGACTGACATCGTTTTCCCTCAGCTGTTCTTGTTTCAATACAGGCCAACTTTGGAAGACTTGTACGCTGCACAAACAAAGCGTCGATTGCCTAAGTTTCCGTGTACCTTGTCTTTGGCTTCGAGCTGCTCTGGTACCTTCGACAGACTGCGTGAGAGGTGACGACCAAGCATCACCGGCTGTGGAGGTCCGACACATGCACATGGATTGCACTGGTGGCGATTGTGTTGTCCTCATCTTGGATCCAAACTCTCCAAAAGATCCACGCATCATTCCAAAAGACTTGCAGGATGCATCGGACGAGCTTTTCGACTTCGTTCTCGATCAGGCACCTGCGGAAGTAGGTTATGGAGCTCAGCAGAAAATGTTCGAATTGCCAGGACGGACAGCCACGTGCCAGCGAGGCATGGGAGGAGACGCCAGCGGCTCAGGAACGCTTCGAAGAGTGCACAGTGCTAGCTTCGGCCGCGACTCCAGGCTGGACACGCTGGGCCTCTCAGCAGAGACGGCTGCTGGCGCAGCTTTGCGGCTGTCCCACCGGCATGTGCCAGTCATGTCACATGTCGTTGATGAACGGGGAGAGCAAGATCGCCCGAAACGGTATTCACACATCATGTGCAGGTGAAGTGGCGTAGGAAATGGTGGGACAGAGAGATGGTTTTGCAAACGTGTACCAGATGCGTTTACATTTAAATGCACTTTTTTGATACGTTTACAATTTAAATGCACTTTTTGCCGGCTTCGGCTGCCACTGTGTCATCTGATTTATGCCACTTCCTGCCCGTTTTAATCATGCAGGTGGTCAGTCAGGGAACTCACCGCTCTTGATCGACATGAAGCTGCTTGAGTCACGGGGTCGGACAGCTATGATGAGTGCAGATGATGGATGGAGGATGGAGGGGCCCCATTTTACCAATCGAGTCTGTCATACCTTTATGTCACATGCATGTGTGCGTCTGTAGTTCCACATCGTCATATACCTTCGTAATCCGAAGCATTGCTTGCATGGTTTCAAGTTTCTGCCGTCTGTGTTCTTCAGCTTGACTGCCGAAAGCTGTGCTGCTGAGTGTATCATCGCTTCTTCGTTTCGCTAGCCTGCTTGAGACAGTACCTCTGCTGCCACTTCGGGCGAGCACATGGAGTGCCTCTACATGCTGAGACGCTTCCACGGGCAACTTGCTGTTCAGCATTTCAACATCGAGTCGTAAGTTTCGCTTTGCCTATAAAAGCGTGCATTGATGTGTGGAAGCCTGTCTGCGATTGTCTACTTGTCAGTCGGAAGTGTGCTCTTGCAGTGAGAGTTGCCCAAGCAGGCTGTGGCAAGCAGACGCAGACGTTCAGTCGACACGCTTGTCTGCCAAGCTGCAAGACCTTTGCTCCCACCAGGCCTGGCTGGAGTCAGTGTGAGAAAGAGGAAGGAACCGAGCTCTGGAGAAGAAAAAAGATCATGCCCAGTGAAAGAACGCAGAGAAAGACAGTAAGGGGGAGTTAGGTCCAGTTAGGTTTGGGGGTAGGCAGGTCTAGGCAGTGAGTTCCCGAAACGGAAGTGGGGGAAAGAAGTTCACAGAGCCCGAGCGTGTTCCTGTAAGTCTTGCACCTAGTGCCCCCTTCTCCAGTGCATCGCCGGAGTTTTTCTTCTTAGCAGCAGTTAGCAAGATTCTTTGGAAGCTTGTGATCGTGTTGCAGACTGTTCCGTCGAGGACGCCGGACTCATGCGTGAGGGATCATGAGGGGGAGTTCACTCATCGGGGTTGCAGCGAGTCTTGGACTCTTCCGCAAAGAGAGAAGGAAGGGCACTCAGACAGTTGCATGGGGGGCGGGGGGCTCTGGCCTCTCTGCATGGGACTTTCCCTGTCCTCAGGAGGTCCACCATAACCAGCATCTATCTCAAAGCAGGCATCAACATACAGGATCTTCCAGACTTTGAATACGTCTTTGATGCTGGCAGACTTATCACGGCTACCTAGAACCCTCACGGGGCGGTCGAACGGTCCCCTATGCTTGGGAGGGAAGACGGGTGCCTGTAGAACGACGCGTAGTCAGTGCCTAGAGCAACGACAGCTTCTAGTCGAATTGAGACTTCCGGGTGCGGTCGGATGTCACGGGCTTGAAAGCAGCAGTTGAGTCTCTTGTCTTGTTTCATGCAGACCAACTCGAGATTTGACATGGTCGCGTGGAGGGGGGTGTCGGACTAGCTGCCTGTTCCGCTTAGACCGGTGAAAGAAGGAGAGGAAGAGAGAGATACCCAAGAGCCACTTTCTGGCATAGGAGCCATGTTGCCTGTACGGGATTAATTAATTTCCCAAGCTGTCATCGGCGACGCAGAGAGGCTTAAGTGATGCTGCTGCTGCTGCTGCTGCTGCTGCTGATGACTGACACCGACAGCCGTGCAGATTTCGGGCGGTCAATGCTGTATCGCGCGGGCAATCGTCGGTGCATACCCCGGAGACTGAGAATGCCAAGCCAGGAAAGGGGTGGCTCGGGCAAGCTGCCGGCCACCCTCTAGAAGACGTGCGTGCTCACAGGGTGAAGCACGACTGAGGGTGCACAAGAACAGGAGCAATCGGCACAGGGACCTCGGTCAGCATTCCCATATTGCGTTGTGTAAGAGACCCCTCCCTGTGCTTTCCTACAACCCAGCGAGGAACCTGGCAACGGATCCCTGCAAAGGAGATTCCAGAAAACACAACCTTGAGATCCCAGCACTTATGTGGCCTTCTGGGCCGCCAAGAGAAGAGCAGTGAGATGCAGTGAGTATAGAAGACGCATAGAAGCATTCCTCGCAAGTGCCAAGTTTCTCTTTGCTACGCGCTGACAATTGTCCAGGTTGCTTTGGTCAGCGACAGCATGCCTTCGTGGGTACTTCGACTTGGCACCCTGATGAGCCTCGTCTTTCTGGCCATGTGTGAAATTACGCAAACTGGAACATTTGAGACCGAGGCCGCAGCTGTTCGATCGCCACTGCCGCGAAGTGCTGCTGAGGCTCTCCTTGACCTGCCTGGCACCTCAAACCTGCGCTACATCATTCGTAAGCTTACAGGCTCGCCAAGTTTTGGCAGTCGGGGTACATTAGCATGGCACAGAGAGCTCGTGGATGTCGTGTTCTAAATTCACAACCAATCCCGCGGTGCCTGAGCCGTTCGTCCCTACTGTACCATCCGTCTGGCTGCATGCCTGTTTCTTGATGCGTTCATTTCACCAGCTTGCCGGGGATTTGGTCTGCGATATTGGAGTAGAGTCCAGACATGGCCAGACTCGTTGGATTTTTGGACCCGTGGCCCCAGGGACGTGGGAACCGCAATGTCACTCCTCTTCCCGTTCGCTCCCCTTCACATCACGGCCAGGGGCCTCGCTGGAAAGACATCACAAGAAATTACAAACTCCGAACGCCCCTCCCAGAAGCCTACCAGTACCTGGCAAATCATTCCTTTCCTTGCCCAACATAGCTTATCTTCCATTTCGTTGCGCCGTGGCGACATAGACATGGCCGGCGACGAGTTGCAAGCGATGACTCGCATTTTGTCATTGACGCCTCTGAGAGTCAACATCACAGAGATTAGAGATCGAAGATTTGTCCGGAATGGTGAGTTGCCGCTCCACTGCACCAGGGCCCTGTGGCCCTGGTGGGAAGTTTTCGTTTCAGCCACCTAGGAGGGGCTAGGCAGGCGGTCCCAAGGTGTGCACGTGCGATCCGGTGCTACACGCGAAGATCTCGACACGACACACAGTCTTCGAAGTCCCGGGACAGGTCATTAGCTTTCGGCTTACCTTTTGCGGTTCATGATCGCCAGACGCGCGAGGTGCTGCGGAGCGCTCTGCTGTATCTGCATGTCTCTGTGTCATGTGAAGCTCCACCAGGTGGACCGCAGGTACAGCGAGGCCGGCAGAAACCAGCGGTCCTGCGCGCATTTGCTTCGCGATGAGAGCTTCTGGAGGTCATGAAGGCTGCAGAGGGGCGGGTAGCACAAGCCAAGAACCTCGGAGATTCACGAGCACTGTCTGGCTCGCAGCATCTCACAGTTCGTTGCTGCCGATGAGCAGCTTTTCCTGCCTGACAGCCCGCAAGGTCGCAAGCCTATGAGCATCTCTTTGAGTTAACGAAGCAGATCTCACAGGACCCCGAGGTGCGATGAGACAGCACGAGTGTCTCCAGAAACCACCATCTTTCCCAGCTGAGCCCTGCAGGTGTGGATCGGATCTTTGACATCCGAATTGGCCAAGGTGGACAGGCCGGGATCATGCAAGGGTAGTGGTATGCGGTGGTCCGGAGCCGTGTAGAACTGGATCTGCTGTGCTCATGGGCTTTCCGGAGAAGTGACACGAGCCGTGCCAGGGAGAGGATTTGGGATCAGGCCACAGCTTTGGCAGAGTGCTGCTTGGTGCGGGGCTTTGCAGTTGAATCAATGCACGTACACTTATGTCAAAGTACAGCAGAGAACATCCACATGCCTTGCGGCCGCCGAGTCATCTTCGGGCGTGGTGGAGGTCCAATTCAAGGTCTCCGATCCAGCTGTGTTGTGAAGGCTTCTTTGAAATCCGCGAAGTACTGGGCTGCAGATACGTCAGGACGAAACAGGATTTGGTCGGGGAGTCACCCAAGGCAAGGAGCGCAGGAATCTGCATCGTAATCAGGACAGACACTGTGACACCTGTGCAGGATTCTTTAGTGATGTTGCCAAAGAGCTGCAAAGAACCTCTCACAATAGCCACGTGCCCATGTGGGCCAGACACTCTGAGTCGTGCTTGTCACCTGTTCATACCTCTTCCAGCCACTTTCTCGGCCAAGGCCGAATGTTTGGAATCGGAGGGCGAGTTCCTGCGGAGTCGGCGTGGCCTCATGGCCGCCTGCCTTAAGTTTCATGCAGATCTCAAAGACTCAGCGCCCATGAGGAAGCTGAGCTTTGCCAGCTTAGACTCGATAGAGTGGCTGCTAGGTAAGGACGAACAAGATGTGGGAGGATCAGAACCCGCCGATAGACGGCACCCACGGGAGATCTAATCATGCTAAATCATTCATGTTGTACGCTCACTCACTCGATCAATCTATGAGCTAATATACAAAAATGAATGATGCATGCATTCATTTAGTCAGTCTGCCAGTCATGCGTTCATTCACCCATTAATTCCATTTCGTTCACTCGTACCTTGGTTTCAGAATTCCTTCCTTCCTTCAGCATGTCCTTCTTTCCTTCCTTGCTTCATACCTTCCTTCATGCATTCATTCCTTTATCGATTATTGCATTGATTCCTTCCATCGCTCGTTGATTCATTCGTGCATGCATGCATACATTCAGTCTTTCATTCATTGTTGCATTCATCATTGCATTCTTTCCGTCATTCGTGGGTGCGTTCATTCCTCCATTGATTTAGTATTGCATTCATTCCTTTATTCATGAATGCATGGACTTTTGGTTCGCTCATTCATTCAGTCAGTCAGTCAGCCAGTCAGTCAACTCATTCAACCATTCAGTCAGCCAGTCAGTCAACCGCTCAATCAACCATTCATTCATCCCTTCGTTCTTTCGTTCCTTCGGGGATTTCTTCGTTCATTCATTCATTCGGTCAGTCAATCGCTCAACTGTTTGACCATTCAACCAGCCAACCAACCAACCAATCAGTGAGTAAACAAATAATAAACAATCAGTCAAGCAGTCAGTCAGTCAATGAATCAATCAGTCAAATCAACGACAGGCCGCATGAACTGTGTTTTTGCCCCACGCTTATTCCTTCAGTATTAAGCCGTGCAATGTGAAAATTGTTTCGGCCGAAAAACACCTAGATGAGACTGTATGTGCGGAAGCTCGGCGGAAGCGGCTGGTCTGAGAAAAATCCGCGGAGGCTCAAGCTAAGCATAGGTTATATGCCTAGATATCCCATAAGCCTTTCAGGGCTCCAGAGTGTTGGCCCGCCTCCCTAAAGAACCCTACAGCTCTAAACCCTAAGCACCCAAATTGGCCGAAGGCACGATGGTAAACCCTGACAGTAAACTCGAGAAGCTCACGGGATGCAGTCAGCTGAGCACAGGTACTGCACATGGATTGGGGAACCGACCCAGTGCCACACCAGTGCCACAATCAGCCAAAGTTCCCATTAGATCCCAGTAGCAAGAGACACACGCTTATAACATTCGTGTATGTGACCGCAGACCTGTACGTTTATAGCTTATCATGGGCCAAGCCATTGCTTCATCTCCATAATGTTCAGCTAGGTAGGGAACGTGCACGGAAGCTCCGCGGAAGATGGGTGATCCCAAGCCCAGTCGTACTCAAACAGCAGTCATCGCAATAGCATGTGGTCGGCAAGCATTTCTTCTTAAGTGGCACTTCTGTAATTTTGGATGGGAACCTCAAAACAAGTTTCTCGGATGGGAGTTTGGAAGCCGCCGATTAGTACCGCAAAGGCCTTCAACCGATGAACAGGACCCACTACCGATTTCCTCACCACGATGAACTTGAGACTTGTCGGTTGGTTTCAGACCGTCAAGAGTGGGTGTAGTGCTATACGCGAAGTTGCGGAAGCAAAGCCCGCAAACTCATGGAAAAGCCACGGTGGAGGGGCAACCGCTGCTTCTTGCATCCCAAACAGAAAGGAGTAAAGTGCAATCACTGCTGACATGGGCATGTGGGAATGTTGGGCTTGTGGTTGCAAACTCACAACAAAGACTGCCGTGAACATCTCCGGTTGATGGGTGTGACGAATCTCAAGTCCGGTAATGAATGACCTGTTGTTCGGGATGTGAAAAAGCTCGAGAGCTCTACTTGAGGTGCAGCCGCTTCGAGCGGAGGATCCCCGGCTCCCGGCCGTCTTGGCCCGTTTCCGCTCCCTAGGCCGCCCAAGGGCCGCCGGATGTGTCTTTCCGCTTTGCCGATTTACGGAGATCTCTGAGCTGCGCTTTGCGTTTTGGAGGTCGCCTGCTGGCCTTGGCGCTGCGGGAGTCCTTCGTCGTTCCTCTTCCACTCGCGGCACGCAGCTCAACTGTCAGCTGTCGTCACCGCCAGACCAGAGCCTCAACAACGAGGCAACTGTCCTGCGACAGCTTCGTGGGGAAAAGGAGCGCCTGGCAGAGCTAGAAGCGACGCCGGTCAACCCACACTGGCGCGAAATAGGTTGGCTGCGAGCATCTGCCACAGCCTGGAGATGGACTTGCTGGAGAGTTCGTAGGAGCTTGTTGTGGCCTCAGTGAGAAAGCATTTGGTTCGGATCGAAAAGTAATATGTGTAAGACTCTTGAGGTGCTCGCTTCCGTGCAGACATAGCTGAGCAGAGCCAGGAGCAAAGGCAGGCTGCATGTTTTGGCAAAGGCAGTTGTTCGCCGAACTTTGGGCACGCTTTGCCGAACGGATTTCCTTCTTTGACTCTGCGGCTGTTTGGCTTTCTGCCCCCTCAGCACCTATCCGACAATGTGGTGATGTGGCCCATGGCCCATCTCGGTCCGCTCTGTGCAGCAAGGGCCGCCTGCCACAAAGGGCTCTCTGTCGCGCAAGCTTGGTGGTCTCGGCTGAATGGGACTTCCCAGAACAAAGATCCTCGGACGGCAAGCAAAGTGCACAATCCAATAGCTTAGGATCCCACACACCCCACTAACAGTTAAATACAGGTTCCTTATATAACACACAGGCAGAAATGAGCACCAGGGTTTGAAGGCCCCATTGGATAAAATCTTAGCAACCTGATCGCGCTTTCAGAAACATTCACTGTGGTACTGGCGTCGCTTGGGGCTTGGGCTTGGTCAGGGCTGATTTGGCTTCTGGAATGTGGGTCTCAGTGTTTGTGTGTTTCGGGCCAGGGGTTGGAGTTTGGGGCAAGCTTGTCAAGCTTGTCTCAGTGTCCGGATGTGGGGCTCAAGGTCTCGGGCTCGGAGTTTAGAGTTTCGGCCCTGGGGTTTAGGGTTTAAGGCAAACCTGTCAGAGTCCGGATGCGGGGCCGAAGGTTTAGGGTTCGGAGTTTAGGCCTGGGGTTTCCGGGTCTGTACGGAAGAAGCCTAGGCTAGGCCCGCAGGCTTCGCAAACTCGGGCTGTTTCGCTCTCGGTAGTTTGGGGCGGGGCGCACGGCTGCCGGGTCTGTCCAGACGAAGCACAGGCCGCAGCTTGGCAAGCGCGGGCTGCGCGTCGAAGCAGCGCGGAAGGACAATCATGAGCACAATCTTGAGCACCCAGAAAAAGCACAATCTTGAGCACCAGAAAAAGCACAATCATGAGCACAATCTCGCGCACCAGAACAAGCACAATCATGAGCACAATCTCGAGCACCAGAAAAAGCACAATCATGAGCACAATCTTGAGCACCAGAAAAGCACAATCATGAGCACAATCTTGAGCACCAGAAAAAGCGCAATCATGTGCACAATCTCGAGCACCAGAAAGAGCACAATCATTAGCACAATCTCGAGCACCAGAAAAAACTCAATCTCGAGCACCAGAAAAAGCGCAAGGTTTGACATAAAGCTGTAATGACAAGCACAAGAAAGAGCAGCAGCGAAATTGGCCAAAAGATCCAAAAGTTTGATGGAGGCAGTGTGAGTAATTGAAACTGGACCAAACTGGCCAGGGTCCTGGCCGGGGAGCTCCGGCAGGCAGGCAACTCCAACAAAGCCTTTCAGCAACGCCCCTCAACAAAGATCTGCAGTAACAGGTTGGGGGCGTAAAACTCGTCGTTGCAGCCAATGCCTGGATCCTGACAGAAGCCGCCCAAGAGCGATGCATTCTGTGTTCTGTACCAGATCCAGTCCAATGCAAGCATGCTATGACAGAGATCTGGCGATGGTTTAGAGCTTAGGGTGGGTTTCGGGTTTGGGGCTGAAAGCCTAGGGTTTTCCTGAGGGTTTAAGGCTTGGGGGTTGGGGTTCGGGGTTCCGCGCGAAGTTGATCGGATGCAACCAATGTTTCATTCATTCTATTCCCGAATTGGAGGTTGTGATCACTACCTAGTCTTGTTTTTGCGGCTTTGCTGGTGCTGTTTTTTGTGCTTCTGTTTGTGCTCACTGTTAGTAGGCCGGGTGGGATCCCAACCAATAGCCTTTAAACTTTAACCGTTTCAGTTGGCAGCCAGCATGTCATGTGGTAACTGCGTGAGACTTGGCAGGTGTTGCCACCGCCTGTGCAGCGACCACCCAGTGCCGAGGAATGGATGGGGCCGACTAAAACAGAAACTTGTCATAGCAATCGATGCCAGGAGCAGGTCAGCACCTTGACTGCGCAGATCAAAGCCGTGCGCGGCGAGACTGCAGCGCTGGCGGAAGTTATCCGCGTCAAGGACTCTGAAGTCTGAAGGATTTCTCCCAGCAGACAGCAAACATGCTTGTCTCTCATCAAATCATATCTGTCATCAGAAATGGTCTACCGCGACTGGCACCTGTTCTGACTTCAGAGTTATGGACCAAAGATTGCAAAGCTCCATGCATCTATGCAACCCTTCCATGCCCCTGCCTGTCATTACGCCGCCATCCCATCCCACGCAGATGCAGGGCAACCATAAGAAACGCATCTTGACATAGCCATGCTGCTTCAGGACCTTCCCTTGACGATCGCGCAGAAACTGTCCCAGAATGAGCGGGAGGCGGGGCCGGTGTGAACTGGCTGAGAAGGGCGCTTGACTGTCCGCCAGGTGCAGAGCCAGGTCCTCAGAGCTGAGGCAGAGACGGAACGGGATGTTGCTTTAGCGAAGCTTGAGCTGCTGGACCATCACAGCCAGCGCGGCTGGGTCGTCAGCAAGACGGCACCCCGTCTGTCATGTCAAAGGCTTCGGAACTCCAAGTATGGGCTCAAGCACAGGCAAGGGCGTTCAGGGGACTCAAGGCCCTTCTTCGGCTGGGGATTAGAAGAATGTTCTGCTAAGCTGCCGAGGAGTTCGAGAAACTGGAAAGTCTCTGGAGCGAATATTCCGAAGCGAAGTCTGGCAGAGCCGCCGCGATCGCCCACTCGGCAAGAAGCAGCAGTACCTGGAATGCTGCACAACTCTCTGAATATCTTCCGGAATTCTGGGTTTTACCATGGTGCTCAAAGATCGGCACCCAAAGAAGGAGCCTGGAGTCCCTGGAAACGTTCTTGAAAGAGTCGCTGACAGAGCTGCCATCAGCCGTTGCTAGGGGAGCCTTACCTGGACTCTGCCGAGAAGATCCGTGGCAAGAGCAGTACCTGGGCGAGGTGGAGAACGTTCTTCGTGTCCTCGGCTGCCCTGAGGGCAAGGTCGCAGGGCGTGAGCCATTCCGCCGTCTCGCAGGTCTTTCAACGCTGGGTGTCTTGGCACGGGTCGTCTTTAAAGCTTGCCTCGATTACCTCGGGGCCTTGACGACAGCATCATGCGTTTGCGGTTGCTGTTACAATACTAGCCTGTAGCATAGCAGAGCTGCGTAATGTGGTCTCCTGATTAGTAACCCCCCTGCCCCCCCGAGCATCCCGAATCGCATTGGTGGCGAGGGGGGGTCCGCCTCCTGATCATCTGATCATCTTTATTTGTTTGGGCCGGGGTCAAAGTTGCTTGGAGGCCGGGGCTCTCAGTAGTAGTACAGTAGTAGCGTAATGGTACAGTAGTACAGTAGCACAGTAGTAGTACGGTAGTAGAGCAGTAGAGTAGTAGTACAGTAGTAGTACAGTCCAGGGTGTCACTTCGTTGTAGGAGTGTTGATCCTTGGAAATTAAGAAAGCAAAAGGAACGGGAATTACGTTTATTGAGGGGGAGTTTATTATTACGTGCAGGCGAGTTCAGCTCTATTGAGGGGGCCTTTCCTGCCAGCACAACTAGTGACTAACCTAGTGGGAAGAATCTACAGTTATGCCTTGGAGATAACTCCTGAAGCTTTCAGCGCCAGGTGCCAAAGAAGCGGCATCACGCTGCGTGATCGACAAGGTGATGTTTCCCTTGTGTGCCGAGCTGGGCGTTGAAGTCACTCTGGAGGAGTACTTTCGGACTTCGCCAGTGCCTGTGAGTATATGCGACTATGTCCTGCGGAGAGGTGGCCAAGTGCTGGGCACTCTGGAGGCCAAACGCTGCTCAGACGGGCTGCTGGCGCAGGGAGCAGTGCAGTGCACCTTGCAGCTGCTGGCTCTGTGGGACGGGCGCATGCCGGCGTCTTAGATGGTGGCCCCAGCGACACTAGATTGAGAGTGATGGACGATGTTGAAGCTAAGGACGAGGAAAAGGACTTCCCCCTTGCTAGGCATTGTCACGGACGGTCGCTATTGGCTGTGCATTCAACTGCATCAACGTTACCTGGCCATCACCCCCTTATTGGATGCCTCCCATGAAGCCACGTGGCTGAAATCTATTCGAGTGCTGTCGCAAAATCTGGATGCTGCATGCCTGCTTCTCAGAGAGATTTGGAGTGCAAGGAGCAGTTTTGGACGCTGCACGATCCTGAGCTGAGTGAGCAGGGCATGCATACCATGCACTCTTGGCTCTATCAAGACCGCGGTTGCTGCGAGTCTGTGAGGCTTAACTTCTTGGCAGTGAACCTGGGCCAGCCGCCGGTCCGACAACCTGCACGAGCACAGCCGAGATCAGGGCGAGAGGAATGACCAAATTATGTTCGGCTAAGCCGGAACTCCACGGCCAATTGCACGCCTGAGCAGTCGCCGGTTTGTACAAAGCTTGAATGCTCATGCGGAGAATCCACTAAGCGCTCGGTGCAACGCGTGCTGGGAATGCTGGTCCGGGTTGGAATTGCAAAAACTCCGTCACAGTCATGTGTCGCTTCTGCGCTTGCTGCAGAGGCAGAGCTTGGCGAAGGATCCTGGTTGGGCAGCTCAGTACCTCGAGACTTCGGAGACCGTCGGCTCCTTCGAGGCCCGCCGGGTGGGGGCGGGGCAAAGAGTGGCTTCTTTCTCTCTAAGCGCTCTACTCGGCCCAGCCTTAGAGCCTTAGGAGTGGGCAAGCAACGCCGAGTTTCTGGCGACGGGCTTCAGTGGGCCATCGCTGCCCGCGCTTCGGCCCGAGACTTGCGAGTCGAGGCTTTTGCCCTCACTGATCACTTCACTTACTTCACTTCACTTCGCAGAAGGCCGGAGTCAAAGGACCAAGCAAGATGCGTGAGCCTGGAGAGCCCCGAACTCAGATCCAAAAGGGAGCCCTACCGTATACTCCGGTTTGGCATTCGGCCAGTGCTGTGCGCGAGGGTCAATACAGCAAAACCTGGCTTGCTGTGCAAGGCTTGGACGACTTTGTGGATGCTGCGTGCTCCTTCTGGCTGGATGTGGGTGTTCGAGAGCAGGTGCCAGTCACTGTCAATGCTGTAAGAGGCAGCATGCAGGTAGTCAGCAGAGCCGCTTGTGAGCACTTCAGGTGCGTTCACTGCGCCGTGGTCTCCATGATGTTTTAGGCCCCAGAACGGGTGCCCTTTGGCTCTTCTCGCCTCTGGAGCCCGACGCTTAGTGCTTGGACGTCGCCATTCGTTAACACGATCTTACGATGCTGGTCTGGAGGCTGCGAGAGCTTTTCTGCGGCGTAGAGTCCGTTTCCTGGACCAGCCAGGACTTGTCTGGGAACTGTACTCCGTGCGATCGCAGGTCGTGCCTGCAGTCTTTGCGCTGAGCGGCAGGATCTGTACGACCACCTGCATCCGGCCGGCGGTTTGACTCGCGACGATGATGTCATGGCTTGGCTTCGTGACGAGCTCCTGGAAATGTCGCAGGCCTGACTGACATTTGCACAGTGGGAATTAGTGGGAATGTGATTTCTTCCAGTGCTCAACACACTACCGTGCGGTTCTCAGGGCTCGTAGCCGTTCAGCATGGTGGATTTATTCTTTGATTGACTGGCTCAAAGCTGCAGCACACTGCTCCGGACAAAGGACCGGGGTAGGCCGTGAGCTTGAAACACAAATCCGCATGGGCCTAGATCGCACAGCAGTGTTGGCCAGTGCACTGCTGGCTCTGCTGTTGGCCTGTCTTACCGCCCAAACAGACGTATTGCCTGGAGCCTCGTTGCACAGCATCGGCAACTATCTCTTCGCTTTACATGACTTGAGCATCTTCTGTCCGGCAGTGCCAGTCATGTTTTCCAGAATGGTGGTGCATCCTGGAGAGTGTTTTCGGCAACGCGCGCTGGTCAGCTTGATCGTTGGCGCGGTGGCGACATTTAACAAGCACCTCCTGCTTCAGGGACAAAGTTCCAGTTACAGCTTGCTGATTGGCAGTCAAGTGGCTTCCTACATTGTCGCACTGAAATGGAGGACGGCATTGCAGTCCACGTTGTTCACAGGTCTCAGCCTCGCAGTGACCTTCTACATCATGGAAGCCAAGTGTTGGGTGGTGTCCGTACGCGCCATATGCATCTTAGCGGTACTTTGCACAATCCACTCAAAAAATTTCCAACCCGCTCTTGGTAGGCTGTCCTCGTCCCAAAAAGTGGTTGGTGGCACGGCAGGGCTGGCAATTGCCTTCATGCTGCCGCGCCTATTCAATCTGTGCTTGCCTGTTGACGAAATCATGGTTGTGTATGCCACAGTATCGAGGATTGCAGATGCAGCTTTTGGGAACCTGGCCATTGAGATGCTCCTTGTTACGGCAAATGTGCAGATCTCTTTGGGGTATCAAAGCCTTCAATTTCTGAGGTCCGTACAGGACAGGCAAAACGCTTTGCTCACTGTGGGAGCAGGAACATCACTCTCAGCTAGAGGGTATGCAGCCAGGGCACAGCAATGGGTGTTTTTCGTGTGTCTGCCGTATCTCCTATCGAAAACGGTCATGACAAGCGTCCAGATGCACCACTTCGGGCGCTTTCGACATTGGGCAGAGCGTAGGCTACGACTCCATAGTTTCTTTCCCGACGAAGGCATTGCGGGCACCATGCTGAAAGCAGCTGCTCTCTCCAATTTCACTGTGGAGCAATATGCAGATGCGATCAACGGAGCTCTGGAGATGAGTTTCGGGATCATTTCCACCAAGCTGTTCTCGCTCCCCAAATTGATGCTCCTGCCTGGCGTTGTCCTAGCTAAGCCTTGGCTGATGTTATCAGTTGTGCCCGCCAGTATGCTCTTGGACACTTGCAAAGCGGGGATCACAGCATACCTGACGGCAGAGGTGGAAATGCTACACCGCCATCTGCTTGAGCTTGCGAGTAAGAGGCGTCGCCTGGAGCTGCATGACATGAAAAACGAAGATCTGATGCAAAGGGCGCGCGCCTCTCGTTTCGCTCAAAGACAATGGCGAAGCATTGGGGATCAAATTGAGGATCATGGCATGCGCCTGAAGTCGCTTCAACTGCTGCATAGCACGGCGGACCAGATGTACCGCCAGCTTCTTTTAGGACCTGGAATCGAATGCACACTGGCCTTCCTGATGGAGACGGGTTACATATGCAGCACAGACATCTACCTGTACACGTCTGTGTTGGAGCACACGATAGACACTGTGCTGACTCGGCAGCGCGAGCAAGCAACCCTGGCAAGCATCCAGACCAAAATCTCTGTTCTGCGCCAGTTGATCGATCAGCAAGCCGCGCTTCATGCAGCAAAACGGCCGCAGTGCAGAACGACCAAGTTTAGCCAATTTGTGCACATAACCTCACTGGAGTATACACGAGGGCAGGCCCATGTTGAAATCCCAAGCTTGGTTTTGCCCATGGGCCGCATCGTGGCAGTGACTGGTGCAAACGGATGCGGCAAGAGCACTGCCTTGGCATATGTGGCTTCCTGTCGAGACGGCACTTGGGGTCCAGCAGGAGCTGAGCTTACGGCCGACACGATCATGGACCTGCCGTCAAGTGACATTGTAGAGATTGCACAGCAGTTCTATTGGCCAATGTTTGCCTCTCCAATGTCCTGGCTCTTGTTTCAGGACGGCCGGGACGGCGGCTCTGAGCTAGCTCTTCGAGCGCGAGCACAGCAAATGCTCAAGGAATTCGGTTTGATCCGGCCGATTGGCTTGGAAGCCACATCGGAGTTGTCTCTGGACAACGTCAGGGAGGACTGGTACAGTGAGCTTTCGGGCGGAGAGCGTTGCAAGGTTGAGTTCATCCAGAAAGTTTTTCTCAGAGACGAGTGCCCACCAATTCTATTGATCGACGAAGCCTTTGCTCCTTTAGATCCTGCATCTAGCCACCATCTCAAGCAAAAGTTAAAGCTATTCTGCTTCAAGTCTTTGGTGCTTGTCGTTGATCACGGCACTGGCACACTGGATGATTCATTTTTCGACGACGAGCTGCAATTTGCCAACGGAACGGCAACTCTCCGGTCACTGCACTAGACTCACGGCACCGACTCCGATTTGCTTGGAAAATTTGGTTGAGGGGCTGAGCCGAAGGGTGGTTAAAGCTGTCAGATGTCGTGCGAAGGCATTGCGTGCCCGGTTCCTCGACTTCGCGACTTCGTGCCCGCGTTTGCCACCAGGAGGCTCTGCAGATAAAGTGTCTTTTGAAGCCGGCACAAGCTTTAAACGGCCTGCCGAGGCCTCGCTAGCCTGAAGTTGACGGCCTCCCCAGGAGCAGGCGCCCCCGCATTCCATGAATGCTTGAATTAACTGGAGCTTGTTTCAGTTTGCAGGACGCTTCCCCCGAAGCCGCGCCTGTGCCAACCAGCTCTACCTGCCAAAGTACGAGAGCAGACAGGCCGAACTTAGCAGTCACCGACTTTGTTTGCATTCTGCGCGCCAATTTGGAGGAACTGCACGAGAAGCTGACTGAAGCTCTGCTGGCCTGTGAGGGCCATCATGACGCTGATCACTAATCTGCCTAATCTTGGTTTCCCTTCAACATGTCGTGAATCTGTTGTCCATTGCATGCGACCTCTGTGCAAAGCACCACCTGCCTGTGTGCACATTGCTCCTGTGTTCCGAAATGCATCCGTCGCTGATTTTCCAAGTTTGCAGACGAAGACGTGCAAAATCTGACATGCTTTCGCACCTCAGCCACACAGCAAGAGAAGAGATACATGTACGCTCAACCGCTGAGATGCGAACGGAGACTGTCCATGGCACAATTGCGGAAGCCGTGCAGGAGCAAAACAAGGAGATGCCGAAGCGGATCAACTGCTTCTACTCATACTGGCCCCCTCTAGCCTAGGGCCTATAGGGGATGGGTGATCTAGCGCTTCTTGTACATCTGTGCAACAAATGTCATTGGAAGATCGTATGAGACTACAGCTTAAGCACGACAAAGCAGGAATCCGCTTGGTGCACCAAAGACTGAGGCCCAAGGCTGTTAAGTCGAGTCGAGGAGGCTTTGGATCCAACCCTCGTGCCCTCCGATCTACACCGGCTCTCAAGAGTCGAAACGGCTTCGGAACCAACCATGCTCCGGCTGCTCCCCGGTGGAACGCAGGTACTCCGAACCACAGCATCGCCAGGCGCCAGGTCAGGTCTGCGCCGCCGGTTCCCACCCACATCAAGCTGTGCTCCCGGTTAGAATGACAGAAACAGTTGCAAGACTGTCTCGCTGGCATTATTAGTCTCGGCGTTTGTTCACAATGCCGAGTTTCCTCAAGTGAACGGAGGACTGCACGATGGCGAAAGTTTATGTGCACGTGGCCCCGTGCAGACGGAACCCCCCTTTGCCTACCTCGGCGCTTAACGGTTTGACGACCGCGGCGCCCTGTCTCGTTCGGTATGCACTTGCGCTTGGGTGCCAGGATGTTCGCCTTCTTGCATCGGATTTGAATTTGCAGCTTCCAGGTGCAATCCAATCCTCCACCTCATCCCGCAAGCTCGCAGCCAAAAAAACAACGGCACTCGAACCCTTCTACAACCCAACAATCCCAAAATTGAAAGTGCTCCCCGGAACGATTCTGAAGCTCCGGCAGTGCCCCACATGCTTGTTAGTCTTATTGGCCGCCACGCAAAAATTAAACGAAGGCTGATTCAGTATTGGACGATGCACTGAAGTGGAGGCCAGGCTGACCCGCCAACTTTGCTTCAGCCTTGGCTCCACAACCTGCCGTTTGCGTGCTTCGCTGTTCCCCTCTGTGCTTTGCCACTGAGCAACATGGGCGCTTTGCAAGTTGGGATCTGGTCGTGCCAGTTTCGCAGCCGATCAAAGCTCGGCGCTATTTGATGTTTCGATCAGTCGCACTTCGAAGCCGCCCCTGGCCTTAGCGCATCTGACCATCGGTTTACCGAAATCCTTGAAGATCTTGCAGGGCTCTGCGTTGCAGAGGCCTGCTCGGGCTTTTGGCATTTGGACTCATCCTTGTTGCTGCAGAGCAGACCTGCCATGGGATCCCCAGTCGCCAGCGTTGCATCTGCATGCATCTGCAGCAGGCCCACGTTCCGGGGATCCATGCTTGTCGGGCTCCTTGCGCAGCCGGCGCTCCAAGCCCCGTTGTTTCACACCCGCAGCCCATGAGGCAGCAAGGAGAGGGCGGTGAAGAAGTGCTGGCCGTTTTACTCCGTCGCGCCGCACGAGGCCCTAATTTCCAAGCCCAACTCGTCCGGTCGGGAGCGGGGATGAAAGCGCTTCTTCCTGAGCGCTATCGGTTCACCGCTTAGACGCGGCGTTAGCATCGAACTTTCACCGACCTCGATGCCGACACCAACGAGTCGGCGGTTGTGTGCGTCGCTGAGCTCACGGTAAGTGTTGCCGAGGTTGTGTCTGTCGACTGTGGCTACATAGATGGCCTGGGTAGATGACTAACCGCGAGCATATCCCTCCTCGAATTCCAGAAACGAGATCCTCGCGTGGACTGTAGCAAGGATGCCCACCTGCTCTCTTCGACGGGCTCCTTCAAGTCCTGGGAGCCATTCCACAAAAGTCACAAAGTTCATCAGACCCGGGCCTCCCGCCCTTGAGGCCACAGGCTTGGTCTGGTGGCCTGGTGGAGGTTCCAAAAAACACGTGCTGAGGACAGCAACTGCAAACACCTG
This sequence comes from Symbiodinium sp. CCMP2592, assembly GCA_905221615.1. Classification (NCBI taxonomy): domain Eukaryota; class Dinophyceae; order Suessiales; family Symbiodiniaceae; genus Symbiodinium; species Symbiodinium sp. CCMP2592. Next base: position 715,576 of record CAJNDT010002824.1, read on the forward strand.
TGTCAAGAAACGAATCTTTCCACGGCAGCCACTTGGGGTCGACTAGGGCCCGAAGAATTCCTGCTGAGGAGCACGTACAAGGGTCTAGACCTGCCGCTGAGTTATGCAAGCATGAGCCGAGAAGTCAAGCGGAACCCCGGGGACAGTCCACGGTCCTGCGACTGCTCACTGCTCACGAAGACCCAGGATGCAGCTGGTCCAGCCCAGCCCATCTGCGTGCGCTTGCCCGTGCCGCTTGGGTCGTCACTGAATAGCACTCTACCAGTTCAAAACGGAAAAAACGCCGTTCTGCCGTTCCCAATCATGTCGCAAAGAAGGCCGCGTTAGGACATGTGCTACCTCAATATGCTTGGCATCGGTTGTCTTCGGTTCTCTACGTACACGACAGCGCGAATTTGCAAAGTTATCCAAGGAGCATAGCAGGTACCCTATTAACGAAATTTATTCTGGTGGGATTGAGTCCGCAAGACCGGGGCCCCGCGCGCACGGCTCAAACAGCTGCTGCAGCAAGTGTGCTTCATTTCTTCAAAAATGGATCCGTCCTGCATGCTTCCTTCCTTCTCTCAACAAGCAAAGCTGCTTACAGGAAATCCCTCTCTTCATCCGAGATCGATCCTTCCTGGTCCAAGAAGCAGAACTGCTTTCTATAGCAGGGCGTCTTCTCCAAAAGTTGAGGGATGCGGCAAGCTATAGGATTTCTACTTAGCCCGCTTATCAAAAGACAGACTGTTTTTTTTTGAAGTTAAGCCAAGGACCGAGCACGGCAACACTCCGAGCCACAATCCCCAAAGGGACCACTTCAGAGATGGATCCCTTCTTCTCTCAAGCGCCACGTCATAGCCGATTGAACTACCAGGTGTGAAGCGGAGCTGGTTTCCGCACCGGTGCCTTTTCCACAACTTAAATAGGTGCTGCAGAAACTTGGGCGATCAACATCGGTTATGAGAGAATCATCCCTTCCTCAACACCCACTCGGACCATTTCGGACCTTTGCCCTGGCAGCACTCCGAACCACAATCCGGAAAATGACCACGTTGCAAGCAGGCCGCCGACCCGGGGCCCGGCCGTGGGTTACAACACATCAGTGATGCCGCAGCGGCGCTGTAATTACGCAGGCTCGAAGCAGGGCGTTCTTCAAAAAGTCAGACGTGTTAACAACTGTTTACAAAGCCCTTGTTGCCTGGCAGCATCCGCCAGGGACTATATCATAGCACATCGCAAGCAAACCGGCAGGCCCATTGCCCTGGGCCGCACACATTTTTTGAATTGCTTTAACTTGTTTTTGGGTTCTTGTTAGCATGAGGTAAAGAATGCACCTCCTCAATACTACCATTGCCTCTGCTGCTACCACTGCTCCTGCTGCTGCGACTGTTGCTCCACCTGCGCTGCTCCTGCTCGTCCCAACACCGCCGCCACCATCACGACGACGACAAGTACCACTATTTCTGGTTTTGTTACTAGAACTACTTTTTCTACGCTTAGGCTCTCACGCATGATACTGCTTTTTGCTAATATGACAACTATTACTACTTTACTACCACCACAACCGTACTACTACGACTGCTACGACTACTACTACGACGACGACAACGACGACGACTACGACGACGACGACGACGACTAACTACTACTACTACTACTACTACTACTACTACGACCACGACTATTAATATTAGTACTACTAGTACGACTACTAGTGTTACTACTCCTACTACTACTACTACGACTACTACGACTACTACGACTACTCCTACTACTACCACTACTTTGAGGACGCTTGCTTGCTCGCCTCATGGTACACCTACTACTATTACTGCTAGTGTTGGTACTAGTATTATAGTACTAGTACTACCAGTAGTACTAGTAGCAGTTAGCCTGCTGTCCTGGCATCTTACCGGCAGAGCTATCACCTCTGAGCGACATCCTCGGCCACTCGCCTTCCCAGCCCCCTCTCGCCAGCCATGTGGTGTGTTGGCCTTGGGCTTGTGCGCTGGGTCGTCGTGGTAGTGGTAGGTGGCACTAGTCGTAGTAGTCGTCGTCGTAGTTGTTGTTGTACTTGTTTTCGTCGCACTGCCAGTGCCAATTACAATTACCGTGCTAATCCGTGCTAGCACGTGTGGCATTAGCATTAGTACCTCGTCCCGAGGGCTGCTGCTGTTCCAAGCTGGGTCTTTCGACTCCCGTGTCTTTGACGTCCCGTGCACGCGGGACGACGTTACAAGGTGAGCTGTTGCGCGTTCTTCTGCGGCGCCGCTTGCGGCTCCCATTGCAGCTCGCGCCGCGCAGCTGTGCAGCTGTCGGGGGCAGCTCGACTTCGGTGACCACCGCTCCGCGTGCGCCTGCCCAGGGCTTGCCCTTCCAGCACGCCGTATCGTAAGTCTGCCGGGATCGAGGGCTCGCCCGCAACCTTCGGCCGGCATGAGTAGTGTGCATGTGGCGGCTGCCGATGCAAAGCGCAGCATCGGGGACCGACAAGTATACTGTGCAAGCTGGCATCCATACAGCGGCCGCCACCTCGCTTGCCCCCGCACGGGCCCGCAGCCCCGGCGTGGTTTCGTCGTTGAAGGGGCGTGGTTTCAGGTCGCTCGCGAGGCGGTCGGTCCGCACGGTCGGGTCGTGCCGCAACAGTGGCTGTCGCGCACAACAGGGCCGCAGGTTCACTGCCTGGGTCGCGCGTTGGTCTGGCCTTCTCGCAGTCGCCGTGCAGCGCGCCCTGGCCGCCTCTCTCCTTGAGTTGCCTCCCGCCGGTGACCTGGGGGGCGGGCCCGAGCCAGAGCTGCACGAGCTCCTCGCTGAGGCGCGCTGACAGCCTCAGGCCGACTGCGTTGGGCCCTGCCGGCAGAGGTAGTCGTAGCACGCAGCTCACACCGGGACGTTTCGTACACTGCTGCTGTAAAAAGGTCCGGGAAAAACAAGGAGGAGGAGGAAAGTGGCCCACAGATGTTACTGCGGCCGTCAACCCCCTTCCCCCCAAGCATCTCAGAGCAGCTCCGATGCCGTCATCGCCGCTCTCCGCGAGGGGTTCGAGAGGGCGGGTAAGTAAGCTAGCCAAGCTGCACAAAGTAGACAATACCGAAAATACTGAAACGACTCCCCTAGAGCCCGAGTGAAGGAGGAAGATGCTGTAACAATGTGTCGCACGGGAGTGACCCGAACCTAGTGCGCCGGAGCGATACACAACGACGGAAAGCGAAATGGAGAAGCGAACAGCAGTGCCGAGCTGCGAGGCGTGGCTGTACTGTAGGCCGCCACCCTACACAGCGGGGAAGAACCAAGCACGGTGGCAAGCCGCTTATCGCACGTGAGGGCCGCACCTACAACGGCGCAGATGGGGTGAATATGGTGCCGTGCTTGGAACGACACGGCAGTGGCTACCTCACGAGCCCACTGCAAGCCACACATTCATTTCTGGCCGGCCCAGACGTAGGAGGTTTAACGCAGAACAAGGCACTGAACCGAGTGTGGTAGGAAGGCACTATGGCGTGGCTACAAGCGGAAGGAAACTGGAGGTGGCGGGGGGGGGATGGAAGCGGATGGGACAAGAAGCATGGGGACAGCAACAAAGGACAAAAAGCCGGACGGCCAGAAAACCGGACCGACAAGCAACCGAAAACGACAGGAGCAACGAGCGACGATGCAAACAGCGTGCAAGATGCATAAACCCTCTTTTACGACTGGGGGCGAAACAGCTCGACTGCATCCCTACGGACCACTATGCGCCCCTCCGCACTTAAAGCGCGGATGGCCCTCGTCAGAACGATGGGAGGCCAGTCGTCAGCAACCGTGGGAGCCCAAGCTCGCAGTTCCTGGAGAAGAGAGTCGATGGAGATTAGATCGCGACCCTCCAACTGCCGGAGGAGCCACCGTCGCACTTTGCGAGTTGGGAGTGACGATGCCGCAGTTGCACCGGAGCCAGCCCCCGGGTTGCAGTGCAATGCAGAGTGGCATAGAGTGGCGCAGGTGCTGCAGAAGGTTTGCGCCCAGCGTAGGAGGGGGATGTCGACGTGGAGCTGCAGCTAGACTTGAAGCCCACGCCCACCAACAGACAGGACAGAGACGGATGTTTACGTCACCCGCTGCAACGTAGGAAGGGTGCGCACCGGAGTTCCAGCGGCAGCTTCCCCGATTGTGTACAACATTGTACAACCGTGTTGCATGAGGCACAGACTGGGCCAACCTGGCCACGACACCAAGGGCATGGGTTGGCCGGCGAGTCCCAGGAAGGGAGGCAAGCACCTCTACAGGTCCAGCAAGCTACTATGCAATCAAGGTGTGCAGGAGGTGAACAGCGGCAGGGCACTGCAAGGGCGGCGACTGCATCCGACCAAGTTGGCCACGGTAGGCCCCAGTGAGCATTTCCGGCGACAAGGAAGGCCCCGCCGGAGTCCAGTAGCGCTTGCGCTAAGGCTGGTTCGCGCACACGCTGGCAGGGTGCTGCTGCTGCTGCTGCTCGCAGTCGTCGCACTGCCACTTCACAAGGATGGAGAGCCCAGCGGATTTCTCGCACGAGAGCAATGCCTGGAGGAGATGCTAGCCAGCGCTGCAAATCACGAGTAGGGGGGTGGATCTGTGCATGTGGAGCTTGATCCCCCTCTCCGGGAGGGGTTGGATCGGCGAGAGATATGCCTGCAAGATGGATGAACGCCGAAAGGCGTACCTGATAGGCACTCCGCACATATCGCAAGCCTAGCACAAGCCGCTGAGTGAATTGGATGGCCGGGAGCGCCCTACGCCTAGACACCGACAGGATGCGAAGCTCAGACTGGAGAGCCGACGATTGCCGCAGGGTGGCATGTTGCTCCAGCTCTTGATTGGCCATCGCTTCCAACTCGGGGGGGGACAGGTGGCAGATAGCAGCGCCCAAAGCTTTTGGGAAGATACCGCGGTAAACAAGATCGGACCCCGTCTCCCGAGAGCATGCGGTTGCACTGCTGCCGTTGACATCCTGGAAGAGCGCGGTTTCACGCTGCGGAATGGAGACGAACCAGCGCCAAGCCGTCAAGATTGGCCAACGTCGCGATGCTTCGGGGCCAGGGTCAGCGGGTATACCGCCTGGTGTGTGCCGCAGCGAAGCTCTCCACCGAGCCGCGGCTTGCTGGTGAGCATCCGGGCCTGCACCCGCTGCGAGCTCCGCTTCAATGTCATCCCGTAGGGAGTTGACAAGGGGGGATAGCGCTGGGCACCCCATGATAGCGTGCCTCGGAGTGCCAGGCGCAGATGCACACAGTGGGCATGTGCGGGCAGAGGGCCATCCTGCTTGTTCCGCCCATGTGTTTGCCGTGAGTGATTCTGACTGGCTAACATGGAGCCTTTCCGTCCAGGCTCCACCGATGGCCCGGTGCAAGCGAAACGAAACAGCTGAAAGGTCTATGAGGAGGGGGTCGCCTGGAAGAGCCCATCGCAACCACGCAGGGGGGAAGGTGCATTGAGTGTGAAGAGACGGGTCGAGTGAGGGAGTGAATACTTGGTTGGCCACTCGAGGCAACAGTCCCTGGACGGGACGCTCGCTCCAAGCGGCTTCACTTTGACCCCGTTGCACCTGGCGGACGCATTGGCGAATGGGGCCAGTAACCATGCGGCCATCCAGGTCAACCCATGCGAAGGATCCGCCTGTTGGCAACCGCACGTCTGGTGGCGCAGTGCTGCGGGTATGCGCCGAACAGCCCGCATCCTGTGCTTCATTGCCCTGCGTTAACACAGGGAAGGGAAGTGAAGTGGCCGTCTGGTGGCTACGAATGTCTACACCTACGACACCATCTTCAGCGAATGCAATTTGAGAGAATACTCGCTGGTGGCCGTCAACCGGCAGTTGGATATTCCACTGGTGAGGAAAGCGCTGCTGATGCAGCTTCCAAGAAGGTGTGGGTGCAGAGCCCGACCAGGAGTGCCGGAGTTCTTCGAGAACGTGCTTGAGCAGCACCACCAAGGGAGAGCACTGCGAGGACAGAAGTCTGGAAACTGAACCGGCGACTGCGACCCGCATAGTGGAAAACAGAGCACTGCGGTCGAAAACTAGGAGGTGCCACTGGTCTTTACGGCGAAAGCGTAACGCACAAACCAGGGAGAGCAGTTCGGCGGTGTGGATGGAGGTGGACTCCCATCCGAGGCGATGGGGGAGCTTGCATGCTAATTGTGGGGACACCCAAGCTGAAGAGTCCCAGTACCCCCCCAGCCGCCCGAAGCTACGCGCTTGGCAAGCGAAAGTGGCACCGGATAGCTTTGAGTAGCCGCCATCGCCATAGAGAGCCTGGTCATCCGAATCCGCGGGTGTCGGCAAGATGGACAGCAGCAGGCGGGAGCGTGGGTCGCAGCGCCAGTTCTATGGGTCCTCCCATGCTTCTTCTGACCACTGCTCGGCGATGTAATCCGGAGGAGTGACGTGGAAAAGGGAACACTCCGTGGTCCAGTCTTGTTGAGACTGGGCACAAGCAAGAGAGGCAGCTCTGGCACATTCAGCCGGAGAAATGGGAGCGTGCTGGGGCAAGGCGCGACTCCAGAGGGCAGGGTCGTGCCAAGCCGCATGCGGGCCGTGCTGGAGCAGGATATCCATCCAGGCGGAGCGTATTGAGTTAGCAAACAAGCCAAACCTACAATAACGAGCAGCAGCATCAAACATTGCGGGCACGAAGCTGCCCACTAGTGACTGCGGCACTACAGTGTTGAGGTTGTCTAGCACACGGGCCACGAACCGGTCAGTGGCAAAACTAACGTAAAAACCATACCCTGCTTGAAACCTCATGGCATCGGTTAGGGTGCCAGCGTGTCTGGGCAGCTCCTCTGCCGAGCATACGAGGGCTTGACGAAGGGTGTCTCGCGCCACAAGAGAAGCAGGCGCCGTGCCGTTGAGCAAACTAACAAGATCCGCTGCCACTGCGGCTACGAGAAGGTCCGTTAGCAGGGGAGCCCCTAAACCACCCACTTTTCGCGATGCTGACACGCTGACGTGCTCAGCAGTGATGCGAGTGCCCAAACTGGACAGAAGCAGCCGGTGCAGAGCTGCATCCCCCTGATGGAGCGTTGTAGGAGGCGGTGTGCCTATGAGCGGAGCATAGCCAAGAATCCCGCCAATGATCATTTGGATCATGGCCAACCCTTCATCCCATGAACAACATTTGCAAGCGATGCGCTGTCGGACCGCCGCAAGCTTGTCAACGAGGTCTTGGGAAGCTAGGGAATGCCGGTCCATTGGTGTGCCTCTCTTGCCGAGTAGGACGTCTACTTGGTCGGCTTGGGAGCGAGGGAGATTGTAGCGCTGCACGCCTCCGGCCCAGATGTTCCAACTGGCTACGGACGCACCTGCTGCGTTCAAGCCTGGGTGTTGCAGACGGGGTAAGGTATCGTCCCAGTCCGTCGCGAAAGCGGAGAACTTGGACCAAGCGAAACCAACACCTGTAACAGCGAGAGACTGCAGGATGGCTGGCAGATCCTGAAGGCCATCCCCATAGTGCTCTATGTCATCAACATATCCAGCGGCAGGGACACGCCGGGCAGCGCTCGTGGTGTAAGCAGCACCGTCACATGCCCGGAGGCGGAGCAAGGGGTCTTGGGCAGTCCGCGAAAGTTCAGGCGAAGAGACTGCACCCTGCGGCACACCGCGGGTGACCTCGAGGGGCTGAGTAGGGCCTGAACGCGTGTCCAGCGTAACCCTTAGCTTGCCGAACAGCGAGCAATGGAGGCGGCGGACTGCATCCGGGATACCCCGTCCTTGCTGTACAGCGTCAATTTGCGGTAGATTGAGAGTGTTAAAGAACTTCTCATAGTCGGCAGGAATGCGGAGAAGGGGACGGTGGTGCCGACGAGCGTCCTCACACACTAACGAGTCCAAGTAGAGGACTTCTGTAGCAGCCGACACTCCCTTGGTGTAGGCCCGATTCAACACGGAGAAGGGGGTGTCCGTGGACCAACAAGTGCGAGACAGGGCCAACCTTTCAACGACCGGGGCTTCGATGGCTTTCACGTGTTCCTCAATCATGGAGAGTGGGCGCCATCCGCCGGAAGGTTTAGGGAGGTGGAGCTGGTCTGCACGCAGGAAAGTAGCAGAGACAACACCAGTCAGGCGCTGCAAATCCACAGCGTGCCAGAACCGCTTGGCCCTGGGCGGGAGTGACGAAAGCGAGAAGTGAGAGCTGCAGTCTCCGCGGGAGATGTGCGGCCCACTAGGTCATAAGCCGGGGGCTCCGCAATGCGCATCACCAGGAAACTGGAAGGAGGAGGCCAGCTGAGATGATCTGGAGTGATGTGTGCTGCGGGGATGTCGCGCAAGGACATTACACGGAAGAGGCGGCCCGGGCAGGGCTGGGGACGAGATGCATACCAGCCGTCTGGCCTCCAGCATAGGACCCACTCCCCCACCCGCACGCAGTCCAGGCCCACAGTGAAGCCTACATCGGCGGCCTGGAAGTGCACCAAACGCCAAGGACCAGGTGAGAGGAGGGCTTGCCCCACGCGTTGAGTGTCATGACCGGTGGGCGCATCGCCTATGTTGACGAAATGCATGGCTCCGCGTGGTTGACAGCGGGAGTCAAGGAAGGGCATCAAGGAGGCATGATGCCATGCTAGAGGCGGCTCTTGCAATAGCTTCGCCCATTCCTGAGTGGCCCCGACTAGCACATCTGCAGCACTGCCGGGGCGATGGCGTGAGCCGTCACCGGCAGTCACCCACTCAGGAGAATACCGGGCCTGTGGCAAGGAGGGCGGTTTCATGCGAGAGGCCCAGGCTTTGGAATCGCCACGCCTGAGTAGAGAGATGCGTTGTTGGCGAGAGGAGCGGATGCTCCTTCGGGTAGCCGCCGATTGACGGCTTGCGGCGTACGCGATGCAATTGTCTAGGAGTTGAATGCCTCCAGCTGGAGGGGCGGACGGTGGGAGTGAAGACCAGGACGGGGCTGATGGAGCCGGATCTGCGCGGGTTTCGCGGGTTCGTGAGGGGTGTGCTGTTGTTGGGGCGGATAGAGCGGCGATGGTAGGGGGAAAACCAAGGCGTGTGGCCCAAGCAACCCGAGCAGTGGAGAATCCGTCCCAGTCTGGAAGGGGGAACTCGGGCCGCGACGTTTCCGAGGCTTGCAGGTGGGCTTCCATGTCGGCAGCTTTTTGCCAGAGGCGGTGCCCTTCGTCAAGCGAGAAGCACGACAAGATGAGGTCGTGGCCGAGGCGAGGGATGGCATCCCTGATGGCCTGCCGGACTCGTTTGAGTTCAAGGAGGCACGCATGCCATGCCGCAGCAGCGCGGCAGTCACGCCTGTTTACAGGGGGTGCCACGGGGGGGAGGCAAGAAAGGAGCACTGACATGACACCATCCACGGCACCGATTAAACGGTCCTGAAAACAATCAGGCACCGTGAGAGCTGGGGCCCCTAAGAAACCGTCCAACCCTTCCGAAGCCGGTTGTTGGATCGTATGCCACTGGGACTCGAGAGCGTTCAACTCAGCTGCAAGCTGGGCAATTTGGTGTGAGTGCTCCTCGGCTCTCATTGCAACGGAGGTTGGAAGATCCCCATCCAGCCTACGGACTAAGCTGCGCCACGGTGGCGTAATAGATTGGGAGATCGCCGTCTCCGGCAGGTGCAATGCGAGGTCCACTAGCACCGGATCATGGTCAACTCTACGGTCCCACTGCCAAAGGATGGCTGCGTTGAGGAGCTGAACTTCTACTTGTGGGCAGGGCAGCCACCATATGGAATCAAGACGGCTGGCAGAGCCGGCTTGAGAGTAGAAGGTAAAAGCTCTCAGGCGGGGATGACGGGACCTGAACATGTCCTGAAGACCACATCCGACGCAGTGGGAGGCTATTGACTGGCGTACGAGATAATGTCCTCCCCAGCTGTCCAAATCAACATCGGCAAAGGAGTTGAGGTCACCTCCGACCACAAGCAGCTGTTGCAGCTCACCGGCTTTGTGCGCTTGTTGGTCTATGAAGTCTTTGAGGGCCTGTTCATCCGCAATGTGCTGCGGGCTTCCTACGCCGAATTGTGGGAGACAAGCACCGACAGGACCATAGAGCGCGAGAAACCGAACATCAATGCCACTGTTAGTGTGCAGGACGGCCGAGACAGCCCGACCTGATGGGTCTTTGGCTACATCCGTCCAGCTACCCGAGTAACCTGAACGGACGGCGAGGATGACACCTGACCCAGCAGCTGCATAGTCTGCAGGGCCGTTGCGAGGACGTCCGTGACTGACAGCGTGGTAACCGCACGAGAGGAGGCCTTGGCAGGCCTGGGCATGTTGTGCATCTCCTTGGAGGGCAGTTTCCGACAGAATTCCGACATCAGCCCCCAGGGTGCGCAGACCTTGACCATGCCATAGGCCCCACTGGAATCGATCTCGACCCGTGCTGCCACACTGGATTGTCGCGATCCGAAGAGTTTTGGAGCCTTTCCACGTGATGTCATCCCCGAGGCATTGCCCGACGATGTCTGGCATGGGATGGCGTTGCCCCACGTCGAGGCGCAAGCGCGCCTCAGCACCATCCACCTCGTGGCGAGGTGTGTCGGCGCCAGATGAGGAGGAGCTCCCGCCATCGTCAAGAAGATCCATGCTCGAGGAGTGGGTGCCCTGCTGCTGGGCGAGTTTGGAGCCTAAAGGCCCGCCGGACGGGCGCAGCATGCGCTACTACTGGTGCATAGAGGCATTGAAAACAGCACCGTTGCCTACGGAAGGCGGGCTACTGCGGAAGAACGCCTTTCTGCGGTAAGGACCTGCAATGCGGAGCGGGGTGAACCGAAAAAACAAATTGCGAGAGGCGGGAGAACCTATACAACTGCGGCCTCAAGTTTCTGAGAAAAGCCATGCTCGATGGCAGAGAGGGCCCGGCCGCACTCAGAGCACCATCTCACTACACTCCGGGCAACGGCCCCGAGAGCGAGGTGCTTCAAGCCAACGCTCGAGGCAGTCAGAGTGTACGACGTGGAGGCACTCCAGCCGCACCAGCTTGTCACACGCGAGGATGTCACCCCGGCAACAAACACATGTCCAGCCCTCCTCCAATGTGCCCGCTGTGAACTCGACCAGGCGGAGTCCTTTGAAGATGGAAGGTCCAGAGCCGTCGGGTGGGTTGGGTTCCGTAGCTGGGCACGAAGAGGTTGGGTTGGTTGGGGCGACGTTCCCTGTCAGGTCGTCAATTGGGGCAGGTAGCGCTGGTGGCACGGCTTGCTGGGCGAGCGAAATTTTGAGGGTACCTACCGGAGAGGCCAGCTTGGTGCGACCTCGCTTATCCTTTCCCGCTGCTGGCTGGATCTCTTCCAAGATGCGGCCGGCAAGACCTGGTATGGCGAACGCGGCGTGCGACAGGAAGAACGCCGCGGTATCTTGTGGGAGCTTCGCCTGGTTTGTGCGAGCTGGAAGCTGGGCTCTAAACCAGCGAGTGAAGGCGAGAGCTCCGCCACATGGCTCAACAAGGCTTCCAGTTGGCTGAGGTTGGGGCGCCGGGGTAAGCCGACGATGTGTAGCCCTGCCGGCAAGCGCAACTTGGGCGAGGCCGCAAACTGCACAGTGGCCGGCGAGGGAGGGCTAACCGAGGTGGTGTGAATCGCACGCTTTCCCTTGGCCTTGCCTTTGAGGGTCGTCCCGGCAGGTGCCGCATGTGACCGAAATACGGTGAGCGGTGCTGGCCGGCTTGGAGTGCCAGAATTCCGGGAAGCGTGGCCACCATTGGACGGGCGAGCCGCCCTCTTTGGCATCAGCCCTGGTTTGGAAGGTGTGGCCCTGGTGTTCGGTGTCCGGCGGACACTGCGCGAGCGAGAGGGGCCACGGCCTCCACGCGAAAGCGAAGTGCGAGACGATGGCATACGGGACCGTGCCGGAGGTGGACCGGAGCCAGCTCGAGCACGAGGTGATGGAGGACCACCAGCGATGTCCCGATTGATGCCGTCAAGCGTAGCTGCACCAATGGCTCCCGTAGCGAGTCTGGGAGGTGCAGGACGATAGCGGTCGGGATCAGCACGCACTGGGTGTGGATGCGGGACGGGACGAGCACGAGCAGAAGGATGCCCAGTGTGGGCGCTGGCCAGACCCGCCCGTGTTACTCCACGAACCCGAGCACGCTGAGGACGAACACGGAGAGGATTGCGGCTGTCAGCTCTACATACCGCTGGCCGTGGGCTGAGCCCCGGGTTGTCAGGCTCCAGTGGTGAAGGGGCCCGAACCGGCCAGCGTGGAGGGCGAGGAAGACCTGCTGGTGTTGAGGGGCGCAGGGCCTGCGGAGCTGACAATGGCGCTGCCGTGCCAGTAGATGGATGGCCGGCATCAGCCTCTGCAAGGCCGGCCGGAGGGACCGGGAGCAGCGCGTGGATGCTGCGCTCGGCAAGTAACAGCCCCATGCGCACCGCGCGGCGGGCATCCTCTTGCCAAGATGGGTCCATTGCGGCCACGGAGCGAAGTCGACGAAAAGTAAAAACGTGAGGCAATGTATCCAAGACTTGAGAAGGAAAGAGGATCCCGGTACGTGGGTTTGCGACTACAAGCTCCAGACAATGCATCAGGCACAGCGGTCAACATGTGCATGTCCGATCAAGACGAGATGACTGACCTCACAGGACAACAGGGTGAGGAGGAGGAGGAGCGGGGGCACGAGCGAGCATGGCAATAGGGCAAGGCGAGGACGTGCGAATTGAATGAGCTAGTGAACGAAGGAAGTGAAAGGAGGAGGATTAAGAGTAAGAATGAGGTGTGGCACTGTCGCCCTGACGGAAGGAATACGGGCGAGGGGGGGGTGCTCATCGGCGGAAGGTGCCTTAGTGCCGCCCCCGGTGTCCCGCCCACCTCGGCAAGACCCCGTAAACCTTGCACAAACCGTCAGAACCGGGGGATCTATCCGGGAAAAAAAAAAAGGTTCACGCCGACGACCTCGTAGTTTACGGAGCAACGGCGAAGCCTTGTGCTGCGACGCACTCCTCCCTGACTCATGCTGGCCGACCCGTCCCTGGTGCCGATTCTCTGCCAGGACGCGCCCCGCAAACTGCCACAGCGTCCGTAGTAGTGTATACGACGTTTCGACACGGACACTTTCGGGCAGACGTTTAAAAAAATGTGTGGAAAACCACACTTAGTGGCAGTTGTAGCACCCGCTCAAAAGCAATGCGTTCGTGCGGCGACAGTTGGAGCTCAAGTGTGTTGAACACGGCATTCTCCTCGTGCTTCCTGTTGCCGCAGAAAAGGACAACAAAGACGGGACAAGAACGTCATTGTCGTTGTCGTCGTCGTTGTCGTAATAGTAGTTGTTGTATTGTCAGTGGTCGTAGTTGTTGTCGTCGCATGTCGTCGTTGGATGGAGTGTGTGGCAGCAACATATCTTCGCACGACGTTTCGGCCTGCCCGATGCGGGGCCCAACCCGGGCCCAGCGGCGTCGACCCATTGTATTTTAACTAGCCTAAGCAAGCCTACGGCCCGACCGTCGCCCGCGCAGTGGGAATCGGCGCGGCCATGCTGCTTGAGCGAAGTTGAACACACGGTCGCGCTAGGCCCTGTCGCTGGCGCATGGTGGCGCTAGCCGGGCCCGTTGAGACGCATGCCACGTCCAACTTGCCGCAGACAACGGAGCTGCGTCGTTCCATGGCCCCGATATCTGTAATGCGACGAACCTTCCTCCGCTCGAGCTATCGAAGTCGCACGGCGCCGCAAGCTCGCGCGGTACCCAGAACTCGCTCGGCACGGGCCGCAGCGCCTCGTGGTGCTGGCATGCGAGGTCGGCGGCCGCTGGTGCAACGAGGCCCACGACCTCCTCCACCGCCTCTTGCGAGCGCGGTCGATGCTTTGTGACATGCTGCGGGCTGCCGAGCAACGCAAGCGAGCCGCCCACCAAGAGCTTAACTCAGTTTTTGTTTTTTTGTTCGCACCTTTTTCCGTCTGCGAAGAAGTGGTCAGGTCGGTCGGCTACTGTCGCTACGAGCGGCGCCGGGCGTGCAGTTACATACGGGGCACGCAGCGACAGCAAGGAAGGTAGCGCAGGCTCGGCCAGCTCGAGGACTTCGCCGAGTGTCGGCTGCCCATCGCTACAGGTGCCACCCTACAGTGTGGATGCCAGGGCGCGCTGCTGCGCACAGCTCAAGAAGCCCCACCACCTGCGTCGCCAGCCTGCTGTGGCTCCTCGTCGTCGGCATCGAGGTTGGCGGCAGGTTCGGCACCGAAACGGTGCAGCTCCTGCGCCTGCTCGCGCGACACCGGGCCAGTCTGTCCCCTACTCCGTCCAGACCGGCCGCTAGCACCGCCTGTTTTGCGCGCTGGTCCGGACTCCTGGGCCGTCGCAGTCCAGCGCTCAACTGACCCGTGCCCGACCTGCACGAAGTCCTCGCCGACGCCTCCCCGGACTGCGCCTCCCGTAGGAGCTCCTAGAGATGCGGACACTCTTGGCAGGTGCAAAAGGGTGAGAGGTGGAAAAAAATGCATCCATGTTACTCGGTAGGTACACTACTTTCGTGACGCCATCATCAATATTAGTACTGCTAGCACGACTAGTACTGCTGGTTTGGTCCTATATAATCAGTGTCGACCATCGTGCAACAAAGGTAAGGGTGCAGCCGTGATCAGCCGTGCATTCAGTGGGGTGGCACTGCGAGCAAGTGTCGATGCTACTGTTCCCTTGGTGTTTTCATCTGTATTACGACGACAACGACTACTACTAGTGGTAGGCTTAAGTCGTCCCATCTTGTGTAAAGTCGTCTCGCGCGGGCGTGCACATGGGGATAGCGCATACAGGCTCGTAAGAACCTGTAGTTGGAAGCCATCTCACCCGGGCAAGCACATGGGGATTCCGAAGTACAGCCTGGGAGCCACTTGTGTGGCGACATTGAAGACCCAACCAAAACGCCAATCCCTACTCCAGATATGCATGGACGTGTTTCTCAAAAGTCGTCTCGCGCAGGCGTGCACATGGGGATAGCGCATACAGGCTCGTAAGAACATGTAGTAGGAAGTCATCTCACCCGGGCAAGCACATGGGGATTCCGAAGTACAGCCTGGGAGCCACTTGTGTGGCGACATTGAAAACCCAACCAAAACGCCAATCCCTACTCCAGATATGCATGGACGTGTTTCTCAAAAGTCGTCTCGCGCGGGCGTGCACATGGGGATAGCGCATACAGGCTCGTAAGAACATGTAGTTGGAAGTCATCTCACCCGGGCAAGCACATGGGGATTCCGAAGTACAGCCTGGGAGCCACTTGTGTGGCGACATTGAAAACCCAACCGAAACGCCAATCCCTACTCCAGATATGCATGGACGTGTTTCTCAAAAGTCGTCTCGCGCGGGCGTGCACATGGGGATAGCGCATACAGGCTCGTAAGAACATGTAGTTGGAAGTCATCTCACCCGGGCAAGCACATGGGGATTCCGAAGTACAGCCTGGGAGCCACTTGTGTGGCGACATTGAAAACCCAACCGAAACGCCAATCCCTACTCCAGATATGCATGGACGTGTTTCTCAAAAGTCGTCTCGCGCGGGCGTGCACATGGGGATAGCGCATACAGGCTCGTAAGAACATGTAGTTGGGAGTCGTCTCACCCCGGCAAGCACATGGGGGTTCCGAAGTAAAGCTGTCAGGGAAGTAAATATCACGGGTTTACAGTTTAAAGCTGTTTGGGTAGTAAATCTATGCGTTTTGTAGGTGTAAAGCCTTTGGGGCAGTAAACCTTCGCGTCTTACCTAGGGAAATACCGGGCTGCATAGGTTGTCTAGCGAAATACAGGGTTGAATAGGTTTTTAGAGAAATACAGAATTGAATAGGTTTTCTAGGGAAATACAGGGTTGAATAGGTTCTAGAGAGAAAATGCAGAGTTGAATAGATTTTTTACGAGGAAAATACGGCAAATGCTTTACTGGTAGTCTCCAGGGTCGGACTGTAGCACTTGGGAGTAGTTTACACACCGTCAGCCGTGAACCCAAACCTGTGCATCCCCGAAGGTTGCAACCAATAGTGAGGGCGCGGTTTGCAACCATGATCCGACAAAGCTCCTTGAAACCCAGCGTGTACATGCAGTTTCCGCTCGTTCGAGGCTTGGATAGCTCCCACTAGAACGGGGCGTGCACTTGCAGTTCTCGTTTGTTTCAGTGCACGTTTGCTTCACTTTGTGCGAAGAGTCTCGTGCCACGCGCAGATTTGACATGTCGGGCTGTGCTCGTTCAAAACCGGCGTGCAATTGCGGATCCCAGTCTGTGGGTCGACTTTTCGCAGGATGGGTCGACTTCGCACGAATCGGGGCGTGAGCTTGGGGAGGGCCGACTTCACACAACCTGGGTCGACTTAAGCCCAGTGCCTAGTACTACTACTGGGGTGCACTGGGATCGCGCTCGTACCGGTCGTGATAAGTGGGCAAAAACAAAAAAGTGCGGTTACCAGAGACACTCGGGGCAATCAATCGGTCAACGGCCTGTGTATTTTGATTGGATGTTCTTCTGCCTTTGCCGCTCGACGCTGCAGCCTGTCACAGCCGTCGTCCCGTTGACCCCTCGGTGCCCACCGCGCTGCTTGCCCCCGCTCCGGCATCCTGCGCTCCCAGGGCCTCCTCGACACCACCCCAGTGTCCGCTCCCGATTCCAGTGGAGCCCGGCGCCGGCACCAGCGACAGTGCCGTGGCGCCGCTTTGCGCTTTGCCCGCAGGATTAAGCAACGCACATTCAACGCACCTACCCCGAGCTGCTGCGCTTGCCAGGCGCTCGCAGAGGTGCCGGCTTGTTGTCCTTGCATTGGAGTTCCGAGGCTGCTCAGTTTGTTCGCCTCCTGGCTCGCTGCGGGGCCCGTGCGGTGGTTCGCCCATTGCGACCTGGCAACCATAGCAGCCTTCACCTCCCGATGGTCTGCCTTGCTCGCCTGTCCTGCCGCCAGAGCCTTCGGTGCCAGTCTGCTTGGTCTTTCCCTGGCCGGCACTGCAAATGCTGACGGCGACCAGCAGCTGCTCATATGTCCTCTCCTCGACTTGATTCGACGAGACCCCAGCCCTAGCCAAGCCGTTTGCCCCCGCACCCTTGAACGAAAACTCCCGTGCCTACAAGCCCGCCTTGCCGCCGTAGGGTGTCGCCTTGGGTTTGGGCCTGCTGCGCTGGGACCGCATCGTGGATTGTCTACAAGGGTGCGCCCGAGCCGCCTCCCGCTGCGCTGAGCACGGGATACGCCCATCACAGTGGGCCGCACGACCCCGTCACACGACTTTGCGCTGAATGCCTCTCCGGGAAAAAAGTTTCCTTACCGGTGCAGCGGCAGTGTAGCTGTCACGCATTGGGACCATGGACCTTTTCAGTCGCACAAATGATACAAAAGCCCGAGGAAAACAAAGAACAAATAATGTTTGCTTGCTTGAAGAAGCATGGCATAGCATGGCTCTTGCGTGAATTCCCCGTGCAGCCTGACCTGCAGTGCGCGTGGTTTCTCCTGCTGGCCATGTTTTGCCGTGCACTGGTTGCGCACCCTCCCACCCGACCGTTTCGCCGGCCATGCGCGAGGCCGCGACGAAACCGTTTGGCAATGCTTTTTTCTAGTGCTGCTAGGTGCCGACGCCGACCATGCCGACCCTGACGTCGTTACTGCATGCGCGTTTGGAAGGTCTGGGGTTGCAGTGCCCGCTGCGGCAGCATACTGGGCCGACATTGCCCATCCTGCGAGCTTGTCGCCCCGATGCCACTGGGGGTCTCGCCGAGCGGGAGCTCGCTGCAGGTGCAGCTCCCGCTGCCGCCATCCTGCGAGCCGGTGTGCGGGGGCTGGAGGCTGACGCGACGGCGCAGTTCTTGGCAAGACCTATTTGACGGCTACAGCTCACACGGCACAGTTGTGTGCCTACGGTGACCACCACGCCGCGTGCCCTCGAACCGAACTGCTTGCGAAGGGCAGGGGCTACCCTCGCGAGTCAGAGGGGCCACGCATGTGAAGCGCAACAGAACGCCTCGCCAGGCGGTGTAGCGCGGTACACGACAAAATCAAGGCAGCGGCGACCAGCTGGGTCGACGTCAGAGGCGGACGTGCACGCCAACGTTGCGGGATTATCTGCCTCTGAAAAAACGAAGAACTGCAGACCAATTTTGCCCTTGGGTCCGACGGCCTCATGCGCGATGCGCACCCATGCATGCCCGAGGGGCTGCTGGACTGGACTGCTATGACAGCACGATGCAATCCCTCCTACCCCCAGCCTCCTTGGCCCGTAGTGCACAGGTTGCACGGGGACAGACGTTAGACAGGCGCGGTGTAAACAAAAAACAACACGCAATGACACGCAGCTGCTGCGTACTGGGCTTCCTGGGCCGATGCATAGCGCGCCACTTGCCAACGAGATGACCCCCCTCGCCCGCAACATCGTTGGTTCCGTCGCCTCTGACCGCCCGCTGGCTGAAACCTTTGAGTCTTTGCGCACTGCCCGCGACTCATTGGCAGCCATCGGTTTCGAACCCCCTATCTGGGCAGAGCAGCTGCAGGCTGAGGTGCCGTCCCAGCCCGAGGAAGACCCCTCCCTTGATCTCACCCGGCCTTGCTGGATGCACGCTGCACGTGTCCTCACCGCTTGCCCCACCCAGCCAAGAATTCACCCTTGCCTCCCCGCTCTTCCGAGCAATTGCCGTTGCTGTTCACTGCCGTGGAGACGACCTCGCGGCCTGCCCGCACTCGGGCCTGCTAAGGGCGAGGGGCCCAGTTGAGCGTGCGGCCGCACGGGTCTGCCGCAAGGCTGGTGCAACGGTGCAACGGTCGCCATCAAGGTGCTAGTGCGGGACCTCTAATGTCAACCGTGTCCGCCAAGACGACCGGCACATTGAGGTCATCGCCAACGGCACTGCCGCTTTGGGGAGGGGCCCAGCTAGCTGTCGACAACTGGTGCCGCACTGCTCGCGGCACGACGAGCCAAAGAGAGCACCTACCCCGAGCTGTGCAGATCTAGCCCCTGCAGGCTCACGGTCCTTGCCATTGAAGTCGGCGGCCGCTGGAGTGCTGAGGCCGCCTTTGTTAGACAGCTTGCACGGTGCAAGGCACGCTCAGCTCCGCCACCCTCGAAAGCTGCCGCCATCTCCGCGGTCACCCCCCGTGGTCTGCACTTGTATTGTCCTTTGCCGCAGCACGCTCCGTCGCAGCAAGCCTTCGGTCGCTCCCACTCACCGGCACCGCGAATGTCGATGGAGAGATGCCCCCATTGAGCGACATGCTCGCCGACTCTGCCTCACTTCCTCCTCTCGCCGTCTCGTGTGAGCGGCGCGCGCTGCGCCTGGCAGCCTGCCTGTATGCAGTGGCCTTTCGCCCTCAGGCTGCATCGCACGTCGGACGGTGAAAAAGTTGCGCTGAAAAAAACAAAAAAGGCAATTACAAAGGTCTGCATGTTTCGAGCCATGCAAAAGACAAACCTGAAGCTCAGAACGCAAATGAATGACATGATTCATTAGATAAGTACTGGTTCAAGGACGTGGGCCAGTTAAACCGACATGATTCCGCATGGGCACCTGCATGCTGTGGGTTTTTGTAGGAGACCGTTCATTCGAGCAGTCGTTAAAAGGTGGCAGATATGAATTTATGCATGCGATGAGCGCTGGCCCAGTCAGCGCAACAAGCCTGGATGCAATGACGTCATGTCCTCAGCATGCGGACAGGCCCGTGCAAATGCAGCATTTCGAACATGTTCATGTCGCTGATGCTATGCAGGGTATGAGTACGGCAGACGAGGGGGAAGGTGATGACCCGGACTGGTCCGAGGCCACCTTGCGCGCATTCCAGAGGCATGTGAAAAAATGTATCTTGCTAAGCGTGCAAATGGACATCACGCAAGCCTTTCCCAAAAGAGCTCAATACCAAAGTTCCAGTCGTGCCCGATGAACTTTTCGATTTATCGTACCGTAGTTGTCTTGGTTTACTGCATGGGATTCCAACTCGGACGCTGTTGTCCAAAGCATCCCTGCCAGTCGCTTGATGTGCAGGGCAGCCTCACCCCGAGATTGGAAGAGAACGCACTGGCCGAAGACAACCACGGCAATGCGCTGAGACAGACTTATTTCATTCGGTGCGTGCAGGTTGTTTCTTGAGCCCGACACGAGGCAATGATGTCGACACCGGGATGCCGCTGGAGGAGCCAGTGCCATATTCAAAATGCTTCAGGATATTCTTGTTGATGATAAGCAAAACGAGCTGGTGGCTGACCCGATTTGCATGATAAGGTTGCTTGCTCAACTCGGCGCGTCCACGGCTCAGATAAAGCACGAGATTGTGCAGGAGACGGGCAACGTGGCCACATTGCAGCTTCAGACCACTGTTGGTTCCAGGTGGGGTTCTGCCATGGCAGCTGCCTTAGCGAACCTGTTCGAAACTTCATGTTACGATCGAAGACCTGAGATGTTGGACCTTTGTTTACAGAGTGGCGGTGCAATCCATTGCCGCCGACGACAAACAAAACATCTGGCAAGTGTAGGCGACATGAGGCGATGCTGAATTGCATTATTCACCGTTCCGAGGAAGAGAACATGCAGCAAAACATGTGGGAAAGTGCCTTGGAAGCCGAAAGGGTGGAGCAACAACTCCAGGACAGTCGACTGAACAATGCGAAACGTCCAGTGTATTCTGACCTTGCTCAACTGCCAGGAGCGACCGGTGCCTCCAGATATGTTCTTTGCCGGAACCTCATTCATAAGCAGTGAACACAGCGGCTTGGAGCCAGCAGGCAGGGTCACAACTCAGGAGGTAACGACTCCACACGAGTCTGTACCAATCCTCGACTTGGGCGAGCCCGAGGCCAATTTGGTATGCACTCGGATCGGCTGGAAGTCAACTCATGAGAAACAACATATGCACAAGTCTCGGTACTTGTTGACTGCAGACGTTGTGGCTCTTGGGCACAAATATTGTAGGGGGGGTATCGGCCGCACCTCCGGCCGCCCTGTTCAACACTGTTCGCTTAGACTTAGACTTACGGCCTACGAGGCACACGCATGCCAGATAAGGGCGGTTTCTTCCGCAGCCATAAAATCCAGCCATGACCGATGCGACAGGGTTCGCACCTATGCGTCTTGCATGCCGTAAATCAAGTGGAAGAGCAGCTCTTGCAGAACCAAAAGCCGAGAGGTGGCATTGTGTCGTCACTGAACATTTTGTTGCCGGACCCTTATTTTCGGTTCCCAGAGTTGCCTCTTGGAATGGGCGATTGGACTTTGCATGCATTTCTGTTCAGGCAGGCCAAGGCGCCCGTCAACACGTTGAGTTCCGAGCACAGACCTGCACTTACAGAAGCAGCTTTGAGTTTCGGATCGAAGCAGGCAGGGTGTTTGCATAGTTTTTCGTTTTTCGATCTGGCGGCATGCAGAGACTGAGATCTTCTTGCTGAATACTGCCACTGCTGCAATTTTTCTTGTTTGAAGCTTCGACCGAGGTCAAGCACCAATGGAGCACCACCTCAAAGTCTGGCCTTTCGCTTTTCCCAGGCACGAGAGAGCTCAAACTGATGTACGGTCGGCTCACACGATTGCAGGTGGACCGGCTGCTGGGCCAGCTTGCGCAAATGAGCGAGCTTCGAGCCGCCGGGTTAGAGCCATGGCTCAGGAAGCTTCGATCGCTGGCCACTCGCTTCTGAGGATGTGACACTGCCGCGTCTCCCGCCGAAGGCGAGCCCATGGATGCATGTCTTATGCGGCATTGTCTGTCGATCATGTCAGTGCAGGTCACGATTCGGTCCACTTGGGCTGGCCGTTTTGATGAGACATTTCTGCAGGCCGCACCGGGTTCGCAAGCTCAAGCTGAAGACTCGTCAGTTGGAAAGCAATGGAGAGTTGTGCCAGGAACGGCAAGGTCTTTTAACGAGTTTTTTCGAAGAGCTGTGCACCGTTCTGAACGGAAAGTACTCGGCAGCTCGGAGCTTGGTTTGCAGAGGGAAGATGCGGAGAAATCGGAGAAGATCCAGAGAATCCTGGCCTTGGCTCACTTGGCTCCTCTAAGGTCGGAAACGTTTTGGACCTCTGCGAACCCTTGGGCGAGCCTTGGGCCGAGAGTGAGAGCAGCGGCAACTCAGCGACTTAGACGACTTCGCCTTTCTCTGCTTCCGTTTGCCTGCAGTTTGCCTGTTCCCGTTCAGGTTTGTGGCCAGCGCGGCTTGTGCCTAAGAATTCGTCGGTGAAGCATTTAGACACGTCCGTAGTTTTCTCGAGCCGACGCAAGGCAAGAGCAGGGTCCACAGAGGAGCTGGCGGCAGCTTTGGCCTCACGTTCCTGTTGCATCCTGTTGCAGCGCCGTCGTTTTGGTGTAGCTTGTTGAAATTACCGGTGCAGCCTCGCCTTGCGAAGGTCGCAGCAGTGGAGGCCATCGAGAGAGACAGAATTTTTTTCAGCGTGTCTTTTCTGCTTGCTTGGCAGCTGTCCGGTCGAGGGCAAGCCTAGACCTCCCACATCCTCCCACACTACCTCAGTCACCCGGCACAGCCGCAACCGACTGGGCCCTGCGGCGTCGCAAGGTCGAGCACGCGCTCCAGGGGTTGCCGGCTCGCTGGGGTCAGGTGGAGAACAGTGGCTCGACCATTGACCATCCGGTGATTGCCGCGTTCCTTGGGGCGGGCGGGGCTCCCTGCGCACACACCCCAAAACGACGTCTTGCTCGGCATGCTTTTTAGTTGTTTTCATCTGCTCGCAGCTTATGCTGCACGCTGCAACCCAAACTGTGACTATACGGTACGGCTACTGATGCCAAGAATCTCCGACATGCACTGCAGGCCGCCATCCGCAGGGAAGAAGACCGTCAGATAATTGCATCACAGGATGCAGAATATGAGGCCACTGGCTTGCCGGCGGTCGAGTTTTTCAAGCTTCCAGCTGTTACCTTGCGAGGAAAGCTTGCGACAGGATGAGCTTCGTCGAATAGCGCAGGCAGAGCAGGCCGCCTAAACTCCTAAACTGTTGTGTCTTTTCCTGTATCCGGCAACATACTCGAACGAACGTGCCCCTGGCCTTAACGACCTGCAGCCCTGTCTCCGGCAAGCCAGCCACGAAAGCACAAGGGCGCATTGCTGTCCGGGCCGAGACAAGCACACCCCCTGAACTCGGGATGTTGCTTGGCTTCCAAGCCAAACCCAATTTGTCCTCAAACCCTAAGCAACCAACAACCCGGAACGAAACGTGCAGAGTTTCACTTCGGAAGGCGGGTCAACCTGCCATCCTGTCGTCGGTGCTAGACCCCGAAATGATTGAAAACTGAACCATTCACATCTTAAACCCTGCACCCCGGACCTCCCTGAGTCTCTAAGTGTAACCCTCCGCCAACCCCAGAAGCCCGAATCCTAAAATTACTAAATCCTGAACCCCGGCACTGCTTTCACCCCGCCGAAAAGGCTTCGAGCTTGCATGGAAAGCGTGCGGTTTCCCCCCCATTTGTTGAACACAACAACGCCCGCAACCTGTAAGTTACGTTAAGCCCGCGCACCCTTAAGCCGGTGACCTTAAACATCCCTAATGGACTAAGCCCTTAGATTTCCTTAATCCTCAAACCCGTAATCCCTCACCCTTAACCTGAAACCTCGACCGCCTAAACCCTAAGCTTCCATCAACAAGCCGCAAAAATATACAAGCGACGCGAAAAATACGAGTGAACCTACACCCAAAACGACAGGCCGAAAAAGAGAGACTGGTGGCAGAGGAAGAGGCCACCGTACTCCTTCAGTCATTTGGGGGCAATGACTGCGAGAAGAGCAGGCAAGACAGCAAAAAGCTGCTGAGGAAGAGGCTGCGAGATTGCTGCACAGAGTTCTGGTCGAAATTGCTGCTTGCTTGAAAAGGCGGCCGCTCTTGTGGAGGAGCGAAGGCTTCGGCGAGAGACATTCGACATGCAGCACCCGCTGCCGGAAGTGCGACGCTTGGAAGTTCGCTTTTTGTTGGATGTTGGGAAAAAGCCAGTCGCCGCCTCTCTGCTCCAGGCCGGGATGCCGCAGGCCGCTCGCCAAAGCAAAGTGTCCCCAGCTTCTTTTCCGAGTCTCCGCGATGATTCAAGGCGACCGTGCGATTTCGCGCAGCCAGTGGAGCTACCATCAAGCGTGCTTTTGCTGAAGATACGCAGGCAAAGTGCTGCGAATAGGCGCGCAATGGCGCATGTGCACTTCGGTAGAGTTCCGATGGAAGGTTTCCGCCCTGTTCGAGTTTGCTGCAGTGGCGGACTGGGATGGACCAGCCTTGGGCGGGTCATTTGATCTCAGGAGTTGGGCGAAGCACGCAACATGTATGAAACCTCTCTGAAGAAAATGCCTCCTCCATTCGCAGCAAGGACATCTTTCCCGATGATGAACCTGCAGGGAAAAGAATCACAGACGCTCAGGCAACACAGACCACATGCAGACAGAGCAACGAGTTTGGACAGCTATCCTATCGTCAGGGAAGCTGGACTCTGTCCTTCCACGATGCTGCTCGTTGCGGAGCACGCCGTGGGCTTACCCACAGTGTCGCTCCTGCAGTAGGGATCGTTGCATACCATGATGGTGGGCCCAGGACGACTGACGCCTGCACAGTGGGATTGTCCCCCAGCCTCGTCAGTTCGATGTTCCGGTGTACAATGACGCAGGTATATTACACGGGTTCACACAATTAGTGAACATCTGCATTTCAGTTGAGGTGACAGGTTGCAGCGACCTAGATTCGCAAACCGTCTCACCCTTAGTCTGACTAAGCACTTAGCCCAGTCGTGCGTGTGATGTTTGGTTGCGCATACGGCTTGAATCAAAAAGTAGTACAGAGCCTCCTGCAATTCGTTGGGCGCGAGCGTCACCACAGCTGAACTTGTCTGTTGAAGGGAAACTGACCGGTAAACGCTTCTGGAGGAGGCCGCAACTGGCGAGGTGCCCTTGGAGCCGGCCCCTGGCAGCCTCGAAGAAGTCACTTCGTTCTTGTCCCGAATGGCAGCAGAGGCCATGTGTGAGCCCCGATGTTCCGTGCAAACCAAGTATATACACAACGGGAGAGAATCCAAGTTCAACCTGTTCGGCCAGGCGCGAGAAGCCTTGCAAGAGGAACGTGACAAACTGCTCAGCCAGAGCCAATTCGCCAATTGGGAGCGCGCTTCTGTGCCTCGGCTCTTGAGACCCAGGTCGCGATGGCAGACAGGCCGTCCTCGAGAACGCCTCAGCCTTGATGCAGAGCATTGGCAAGATGGCCCTGCATGCCAGACCGAATTTCTCCCAGGAGCAAAACGATCCGGGAATCCAGAGGAGCGCCGAGGCCGCCGTGAAGTTGATCCACCTTCAGCCTTCCAGCAACGAGCTTCTTACATATTCATCAGAACAGGCACCCGCCCTAGATGATTCAGGTCACGCAGGCCAACGTACGCAGTCACCGTGGTGTGCACTCCCTGGCACGGCGCTCGTCCTGTGAGGCAGTGCTCGTCCGGAGATCATGCCCTCTCCCTCTCCACCTTCACCGGAAGCGGGTTCACCAGCCGAAAGCCGTCTGGCTGTGCCCGATGCTGCCGAGGCCGTTTGGGCATTGTGATCTGATTGCGATCCATGATTGGAGCATGATGTCGCAGAAACCACGGTGCCGCACCGACAAGGCTCTTCAGTGCATTGAAGAGGAGCGGATGGCATGCCTCAGCCTTAAGCCTGCAGCAACACTGCGTTAAATGCTGCCAGCGATGCATACACAGGCTTCGCATTGTTGCATGCAGGTCTCGAAGAACTAGAGCGGCAACACGAGGAGCTACCTGTTTTCTGAAGTCGTCCATTGCTTGCTGCACCAAGCCTAAGCCTGAAAGGCCTTTGTGGAGGACATGCAGCAAGAAGCCGAAGACATCCGTCGAGAGGAGGCGCCCCTGTTGTCCCGTACACTCAACATGCAGGAACAAGGTGTGCTCAACGGACGTGAATCCTGAGGTTTGTTTCTTGGTGCTGGGACATGGATGTATCAAAATGAAAGCTACGTCTCGGCTTCGAACGACCTCCACATGTCTGGGCTTACAGGGAGTCGACTTGTTCTCTATGCTCTGCATGGGCGCGGCGTCCTACGTTGGAAGTGCTTGCAGATTCCAACTCCTATGTTCGAAGTGCAAGCCACATCGATTCACACTCTATCACTGAAAGGATCTGACCCTGTCGAACTGTTATCTGTTGACGCGAGGTGTCTCTGTCTTGCCTCCTGAACGTTTCCATCGTTTACTTCACCTGCATCTCTCTGACGATGTTGTCTTTGCGAAGTTCCAGCTCCGATAAGCTTGCGAGTTTTTGTGATGGAGAATGCATGGTCCACATCGAAGACAGCGTCTTCGGCTGGGCCGTTCGGTTTCGTCGGCTTATTCCATACCGCCGTTTGATGCGGACTTTCATGTGCATGTTGCATTCAGCGCGCAGGATACGCGCACAGTACAGTCTGGTCACCCCGGACCCCGACTGGGACAACTTCACTACCACTACCGTTTGTCGAGATCGTGCGATAAGAAGCAGCTATGGATGTTCTGACTCTTCAAGTTGCTTGTATTAACTGTAGTGCAGAAATCACATGCTTTGCGGTATGGCTGCGGCAGGTGCGTGTGCAAGAGGAGGTGCGGATGCATCGCGAGGCCGCCCCTGACTTTACCTCGTAGACTCAAGCCCAAGGCATCCCGACACCCATAATGGATGCCATCACCAGCAGCAGTCACATGTCATGCAAGTGTTTTCGTTCACGGTTGGCCCGAGAGAACAGCACCTTCAAGCCTCAGTCCATACAGCCAGCCAACTCTTCCACCTTTGCTACGACACAAGAGGAGCGGATCTATCGGTGGCATAGTTGCGGCCCTTATAAGAGCACTGGAGAATAGCTCACCTAGCGCAAAGCGCACAGCTCCGTGAAAGATGCGACTGAGTTTGCCCAGGCCCCAGTATTAACCGCGATGCTGTGAATTTGCTGTAGCGGGGATTTCATTCTGTGTATCACTCCGCACAGGTCATCCATAACGACGTTCTTGCTGATCTACGTTGCATGTGGAGGCTGTCGAAAGCCTCAATGGCTTTGCAGCGCTTATCTGTACATGCGCATACCCACCATACGCACTGCTGATACTGCAGGCATGCCAGCGGAGAAGCAAGAAGCCATGGGGGGCAAGGAGCGAGCAGAGGCTGGGACTACTTCGCAGAGGGCCACATGTCCGTCACGCAAATCTGCACGTGCCACATGACCGTAAAGCAGGCTAAGATGCTCAAAGCCTTCTGCTCCACAGCGCTGTAGACTACAGCACTGAGCCACTCGTAATCGGAGTGCCATGGCAGTGTGGCATCGCCATGTCGCTGGACGCACCTGTACGTGTTTGCTTGCCGCTTTGTGGTTACTTCCTCCGCGAAGTACGACTTGGTCTGCCGGATTCACCAACGCTTCAGTCGCCCCGGCTCGACCTTTGCTGCAGCGGCGGGCATCCGACTTGGAGGAGCGCAGGGCCAAGTGTCCTTTGAGCCAGGAGCAGCTAGAAAGTGACCATGGAGACAAGTGGGAAGATGTGCGGGATATTCTCGTCGGGCTTCGGGCATCAAGCCCTGAAGCCATTATGCGGGTTCCTTTGGAGCTTACTCAGAATCTAGTTCCCTACTGTCCTTTTCATGTTTGCCATGGTCTACGTGGGTTCTCGCAGAAAGCCGTTTTGTCAGTGCTGTGCATGGGAGGCTCGTTTCACTGCTCTCCGTTTTCAAGACCCCCAGTTCCTCGCAGCCACCGAGAAGGATGACAACCAGTCAATCAGAGACCGTGCAAAGCAGTGGTCACTACTCCTGGGCTTAGAGGAGATGGGCATGTTCCTTGGCTCGGTGATTACTTTCCCTAATGCCCAGCAAAAGTCTAGTTTGTAGAATGCCCACGGCCAGTTCCATGCAGCGCAGCTACGCCCTCATAGGCAAACAGGTCCACCACTGCGAGTGTGGAGAATATCAGAATGGGGACTAGTGGTTGGAAGTTTGAAAAAGGCGCAGCAATTCCGCCGACCTTGTGCTCCGACGTTGCCAAGACAGGTCCAGGTAGGTTGTGTGGAAGGCTTGTGGGCACTGAGACCTCGGTGACAAGATACAGAATACAGGTTTACCCTAGCACCATACGCCACAGTCCCTCAGAACAAGCCTTTGCGGACATGCCAACATAGAGTCTTCAACTCTTTCCGGAGCATGTAGTCATGCAGACACTGCCGCTGGCAGAAACAAGCTTTTATGCATACCTGCGGACGTTCCACCCTCTGGAGCCTTTGGTCGCGAGGTTCGACAAGATGATGAATCTCAACAGCGATGCTTTCAATTTGAGAGAGCCTGCTGGCTTCGAAGTCCTGTCGGCTGACGGCGAGTGGGTCGAATTCAAAATCGTTTGCCCCGTGGCACGCATAGCTATACTTAGCTTTCGGGCGTTCGTCAAGCTTCACGCTGATACTGGCCGGGTCTGAAGAACTTGGAACGAAGGCCAAGGTGGCCGAGGCGATGGAGGTCTCGAATCTCCCTCGCTGTAGGCTTCAGAGCTTCAGAGCTTCAGCGTGATATGGTGTTTGTTCTAGGAAATCGCTGCTGTGGTATCTAAGGCTCGTCCAAAACATTGACGGAAAAGAGCCGCTTCGTCAAAGACAGAAAGTATGGCTGGATTTATGGTGGTGAGACGGAGTACAGCCAATGGTCATAACTGACAAATGTCGGAGAAGATCCTGAAAATTTGGGGGCTCGGGTGTGCGGCGAGATGAGGAACAGGGCTGAATAGATGTATCGCCGCAGCTCAAGCCGGACAAGCGCCGAGCCATTGCTTGATACTTCCATCCACGTCGAATCCAGGGTGTGGCGGTCATGGATCTTGCACACCTGGGCAAGCTCTGCAAGCTCTAGCTGCCCCGCCCACTCCGAGCTGCAAGAAAAAATCATCACGTCAGCACTTCTCTGAACAACATGGTGCTGCCACCATGCGCAGGAAGCACGGATGCGTGCCAAGAAGCACCAGGAAGAAAGCAGGGAGCGCGCGATGAAAAGAAGTCGGCATCCAAGCTGAGTTCTTTGTGCGAGAATCCTTCAAGCGTCGGCCCAAGCCGGCCCAGGAGAAGAGATTCAGGAGAAGCAAAAGCAAGCCAGAGAGAGAGGAAGGCCAGCATGCTGCGGCACTGCAGCAAACCCCGGCTCTGTCTAAGATGCCTCAGTGCTGCACTGCTGACCATCGGCTGGCCACACCAGGTCTCTCTCAACGCGGCAGAACCGTAGATTGGGCCTTGTACTGTGCAGCTGGACTATTTTTCATGAGCATTCAGCAGGACCGAAGCACAGGCTGGAAACGCCACGAGTTGATTGACCCCCGCGACAGTTGCATTTGCCCATCTGGATCTCGTGGAATGCACATGTCAAGCGCGAGGTGGGAGATTTTGTCAAGCATTGCGAGGCCGCGTGGCCCGCACGAGCATAGTTGCTGATTTTTGCCGGATTGTCATACTCTTCCACGTTCCGGCCAGGCACAGAAGAACATTGCCATGGTGTCCTGGCAGAAAACATTTTCTGAGTTGCTTGGCTATAGCATCGGCGGTATGTGCCTCCACAGTGTTCGTGTTGCTGCCTCGCGCTGGGCTAGGCTGTCAGACCAGATGACGGCTGAGGACAAGAAGCAAGAGGCACACTGACAGACAAGCATGGCAACATCAGCAATATTACTTATCCTCGTTGCTAGGCATCAGAGGAAGCCGGTTTATTGATGCGCATAGTGCGGACCGGTTCCAGATCGTTTTGAGGTTGATGCCAGAACCTGGCAGTGGATGAGCGAATTGCTGCCTTTTCTCCAATCGAGGTTCTGTTGGGAGCACAAGGCCAGATGGCTCTTCAAAAGCTCTTTCGCCCCCCCACTCTGTGCGAAGCTTAGAAGCTGCTAGATAGCTCTCCAATCTCGGAATTCCTGCAGCTCCTGCAAACACAGGCACACCATGGGATACGTGAGGCGTGGTTACAGAGCGTGCACTGCCGCGTCTAGGACCGCCTGTCTCCTCCATTGCCACTGCGGCCATGCTTAATGTGCCAGGGCTGGCCACTTGCCCAAAGAAATTCGACAGCTCTTGCTCAGTCATCTGAACAAGCACCGGAGCAGGCGCGAAAGTTCCAGTACGTTGTTGCCTCTTGCTTTCATTCTGCACGGAGGTCGTTCGTTGAGGCTTTCAACCCACTTCTTGGCAATCAGCGGAAAGCGAGCTTCGTCTGCTCTATCTTCTAACCTCGCAGCTTCTGCGTCACACGAAGTGGAAGCATGATGCACAGACCCGTTTGCATGTGCTAGAGGAAAGCACTGCCACTGCTGCCCGAATGGACGAAAAAGGCGGGCACCATCTCAGCCGAATCTCGCTTGTCAGGGTTTCATAGTCAGGGTGGCTTCATCGACAACCTGCTGCGTCCGATTCTGGAAAAAGCCTCAGGCAGAACAATGGCCCGGGACTTGTCAACCAGACCTTTGCACGAAGAGTGTGCACTACCGTAACAGTCTCACTTTGCATAGAGGGAAATCATGGGAAGTTGCCTCCAGTCAAAGCATCTCAGCACCGGCTCTGTGCCAGCATGCAGCACAGGTTTGCCTGTGGTTTACCTGTTGTCTTCAATGTACGGCGAGCACTGTCCACCTGACCGAGTCGACACCCTTTCTATGATTCTAGGTCAGCGTCAGAGCGCATGCTGGGGCGAATGCTGCGGTTCGGGCTAGGTATGTGCACGCGACAAGCGTGGGTCCTGGGTCACTTGCGGTGTCAGGGTGGTGAGTTTCGCTGGGAATCTTGATTTTGTCGACCCTTCGCCCGTGCAGCAGGACGTCCGAGATGCCTCCGCAGCTTACACCATTGCAAAGTCGTTCGCTTCGAAGCCGTGCTTCGTCGTTTTCCGGCATTTCCGGCCAGTGCAGCGGGCAGATGCTACCGACGACCTAAGTGCGCGGTCTTACCGAGAGCACGCACCCTAACCACGGCTACTGTGCCAAGAGTACAGGTCTTGGCAGTCGGGGTAGTCTCTTGAGTTCCTAGCTGTTCCACCCGGGCTGCTGCGCAGGGAGGGGCGAATTCAAGCGATCCCACAAACAAACGGGAGGATGTTGGTCCATGTTGGGCCACGCATCGGGGACAACCGTGGAAAGCTTCCGCTCAAGAAGACCCACATCGTCAACACAATTGGCACCTCCATCTTGGACCCTTCGAGGCTGTTTCGATTTCTGGAGCGACTTTCCCGAAACGGCGCTTTGGCTTGGGGGATTTGCGGGCCCGTGGTTCTGATCAAGATAGATGCTACAGGACCAGAAATGGTTGTTTAACAATGCGCCGCGGCGCGATGCAGCGTGCATTCAGAAAGTCTAGTGTTGTGCGCGGGATTGCTGAGAGCAGGAGCTTCTCATTTCAATCGGTGCCCTTTGTCTGTTTCAATCGGATCAGTTGAAAGTTTTGCAGTAGCCAAGCTGCCAAGGAGCTTGTCAGAGTCGGTGCCAGCCTGCGAATCTACGAGGCGATCAGGATATAGGGTGTAAGTAAGGGAGCGGAGCCGCAAATTCCTGCAACATCCAGGAGGGTGCTTCTCTGATGCAGCATGTGGACAGCAGGAGCCTGAGCAAGTTGGACATTTGGTGTTCCTGACTCCTTATAGCTCCCGCAGAGATCCACGGAATTCGCCCATGCCCGCCGGCAAAGTCACCAACAAACTTCCGCAGACCATGTAGACGCCTCGTTCCTTCTTGAGGAGAACGGAGACAAGCAGGATACATCGGTAGAAGTCTTCATTTAGAACTGACATGGAGACTCCTTGCCATGCTGTTGCTTCCGCAGTCTAGGGCAGGCCAGGTGACTGCCATCTTCTCACCCGGTCCAACTGGACTTAACCTTGCAGATTTCACTTCGAGGTCTTCTCTGCCTCTCCCGCCGAGATGTGCTTGAGCTTGTCATTGTGAGAGAGCGTTACAACTTGCCCAACTTGCGCACAGAGCCATGTCATATCACATCTACTCGGCAGTCATATTCAGCGGAATGCTCGGCCGGGCAAGCATGAATTCACGCACACGGGGCGAGCAAGGTCCGGAAACTCCGATCACAGTGGCCATGCCTTTGGAGGCTAACGGAGCAGGCCTTGACAGAATGCCTCAACCAAACCCTGCCGAAGCAGGCCACTGCTAGTCACAGCCGTACGTGTTGCAGGATCCAGCTGGCACTTGCAGATCGGGGACCCCCAGGGCCGCAAGCAACGGCCAGTACCTCTTCAGCCAGGTTCGGGCACGCGATGCTGTGTGAATGTTCAAGTTCATTAGTTCTGGGCCTTTGTTCTCAGGTCAGCTTCTGATCTACGAGTCTCGATTGCACATTTTTCGCGATTCGTCTCTGTAACCTTTACGGGACCTTCCCCGCTTCTCAGGAAGGAGCCAGGCTTGCACATGGAAGGAGCTTCCCTCTGGCAGAATGCACCGAGCAGCTGAGATGAGCTCAGTAATAGAGCATCGAAGAAGCAGCATTGCATCACACGCAGGACCGGTCAGCTGCCGCATGGCGACTTGACGATGGCATTTGCGTACTATCGCCCCAGGGAAAATTACGACTCCAGATCGCACTGGTGCTTGAACACGCGTCTGAGTGTTTGCTGATTGTTCTTCGGCCAAGAAGCAAGCGTGAACTCAGGAGGCCAAACGCATTCAGCGAACGCTGGATCAGCTGCTGGCATCTCACAATGCTGCACAAAGAGGTTGGGCAGCAATGGATCAAGAAGGACAGCCAAGAAAAATCATTCTGGAGGCCCGTCGAAGCCGCCACCACCGAAGCCGCAAAAAAAAATTAAAGAATTTCGACCGGGGCTCAGAGTTCGAATGGCCGCATTGCTGCGAAGGCACCAATGCTGTGTTGCTCTGTGCTGAAGGGAGTTCGTTCTGTCGATTTCATGCAGGGTGTCTTTTTGTTGGGCCGCTCCTGCCTGAATTCTGAGGCAAAATGGACGAGCTGTAGTGAGATGCCCGTCCTTTTTGCATCGGCTTGTGCAGATTTCTGGAGTCATGCAGAACTGCAGGCTGCCAGGCTGCCAGAGTGCTCACAGACCGGTAACCGTTAATGACTACAGCACAACTCTGTTCTACTTGCGGATAGCGTGTATGAGAGAAGGCCACTGTATTGGTGAGTCCGGCACAGGAGCTTTTCTGCCGAGAGTCGCGAGCTTAGCCGCTCACTCAGTCCGCCATGTTCGTGATGCTCGACGGCTGCTGCCAAGGTTCTACCGAGAAGAGGGCTCCGCCCAACGACGAGAACGTCGCAACATGCATACTGAAGATAAACACAGCCGCCTGAACCCGAGGTGGTAATATCATCCTCAGCACAGAGCCTGTATCATTCTCAACTGATCATGTTTTCCAGACCATTTGCGCGATGAAGAGCGCAAGATGCTGGAGGATGCAGCGCACCGAGACAACAGGTCACATAGGTACTGCATGGGTGTTCTCAGTGCAACCAGTACGGTACGGTCTGCATCCTGGGACACCTGGCACCAGCCTCGCTGCTGAGGCAGAGCGCGCCAAAGAGGCCGCAGAGCGGCAAAAGTTCGCAGCAGAAGAAGCTCTCGCAACAGCTGTACGAAGGAGTTCTGGGTTGGGTTGCTCGTACTTGTATTTGCCTGTGCAGTTTTCCGTGTGTGGGATAACCACGAAGGCATTTGCTCGCTTGGCAGCAAAAGTTTTTTCTCAAGCCAGCAATCACATGATCAACACCTGCAGCATGCGTGCCATCGTCCACCGGCTTTCATTAAGCATACAGGGCTGACTAAATGCTTTTCTCCGGGCAGGGGGGGGGGGGGCAGGGCGGCCCCTTTAATGGCATCCTGGTCCCGCTGCATAACTTCCCTGCGGAGCAACTTGCAAGCGGCGTTTACTTCTCGGCGTTTCATGGCTGCTCGCTTCTGTCCCTTGCTGGAGACACTTGGTTTACCTAGCAGAACACTGTCAAAAAAAAGTCATCGAACCCGTGTGACATTTGTGTAAGGGATGCAGGTGTCAGCCAATGTTCCAAGCATAGGAAACAATTCCAAACGACGTATATTTATCCGAGGCAAGATATCTTCAAGTTGAGACAGCTCATCGCTGAACGCAAGGAGCAGTACAAAGCAGGATGCATTTTCGATCAAATCGGTGAGCGTTTTGTTATACTTGCTTGTGACGTTCCAGGGTCGAGGACCTGTTGAAGACTTAAGACTCAAGCTTAAGGTTAAGGAGAGTCACAGTTGCACTTGCAGGCAAGCGATTCCGGCGAGGTGGCAACTTTTCAACTGAGAAGGAATATGATCAATGGGCAGTCCGCCGCTTCGGAGAGGAACGGGACCGCTGCTTGGCCGTGTCGGAGACGAAATTGAAGCACCCTGGACCCTCTCAAAGCTCAGAGAACAACACCCTCTCGAAGCTTAGAGTTTGACTGTTATGAACGTTTGCCCGCTGAGGAATGAGACTGGAAGCAAGGAGGATTGAATCACTGGAAGGGCGTTTGGAGTTTCTGCTCCAGAGATTTCATCGACACTGTCGGACTTGATTTTGCTGGCTTGTTGACTAAGCTACACCGTCGACGCAGAAGGCATCCGTCGCAGTGCTTTCGTGGTGGTCAGCTGGTTGTGCTGCGTCGCCGAAGTTCCACGCGCGTCGCGCCACATGGAGTTCAGGAGGGAACACACTGCTTGGAAACCGGACGAACGCACTTCTCTGGACTGGAAGCCAATGTTTGCCGGACGATGCCAGGACTTGTACTCCATGAAACGGTCCCGGACAGTATCTTCTGTGGCGGTGAAAAGAAGCTGATTTGTTGCGAAGTTCGTGTCCACGTAGTCCACGTAGCGGAGCTGATTGCAAGCAATTCGCAGGAGAGATCATGAAAGGCGAGAAGCAGCGTCCATGGCCTCGGAGGATATGTCGTCTGCAGCTTTGCGCGAAGCATTGCGACTGGCGGCAGAGATCAAAGGCCTGTCGCCGAGATCATCGGGCTGTGCTTGTTTCAACTCGTTTCGGTCAGATGTCGAGGCTTTGCTGCTGCAGATGCCGAGTCTTTTGCATGGAGGGAGATGTGTCGAGAGGTGCCTTTGGCATCGCACCCAGCGAAACGAAGTCTGTGCCAGCTCATGCAGCAGAGGCAGCAGAAACAAGACAAATGGCTTCCGAAGATCAGCATTCGTCGTTGTGCAGGCCTCAGGGTTGTCGATGCTGTTTCTAAAGTCCATGGTCAATTTGCCAGGTCGATTAATTGACGGAATGTGGAAACATCCATTAACATCGTTAGGGCTGACATTGAGATAAGGTTGCGACTCAGCGATTCCAAGCCAGTACCTCGCTTCGATCAGCAGGCGCAGCAATTGAGCTTCACGTCTCTTCAACTTCATTCTTGCCTGAATCCCGTTTGCCGTCTACAGGAATCGCAGGGCGCGGCCAAGGCGCCAAGTGGCAGTTTGCATTTTATGAATTTATTGTTTACCTTCCCCTTGCTTCGCCATTGCTCGTCTCAGGCCTTTTATTTGGCTTAACCATTTTGTGAGCAACTATCGTGATTGTGTCCCATCGCTCGGCCAAGTCCGATTCCTTCCTGGTTTGCTACACGCTTTGCAGGCTGCTCGCCCTGCAGCGCCTGACCTGTCGGTTGGAGTCTAAGTACTCAAAATTGCGGTCAAGCTGCAGAGGTAGCTTCGAGGTTGTTCTAGGATACTCCAGACGCGAAGATGGTTTTTGCATCAGGTGTTGGCGAAGATGGTGGTGCCCGGACCCTTGAAGCCAGAAGATCAGTCTGAAGGCGGGCAGTAGTCGGCCAGACAAAGCAAAGCTGACTAAGTTTCAGACTGCAACTGATTGCGGGGAAGGCTTCCGGCCGCAGACGCTGGACCCATGGGATGCAAGCAGAATGCTGAGGTTCTTGGGATAGACTAGATGAGGCAGAGAGCTCATTAGCATGTGTTCGCATGATCGGTGCAAGACCTCAGCAGCTGACCGAGGTGGTGTTTCAGAATCCGTGGCGAAGGGCGACAGGTCTGTGAAGACCAAGGAGGCTCACCGCCGCTCTTTGAGCACTCGCAGCACACACCGGAATCCGGAATCCGCCAGGCCAAGACCTGTGGCAGTTTGGTGTGCCTGCAGCTCTGGGAGGCGCCAAAACTCTTTTCTTAGCAAAGGAAGCTGCAGTTTGGGGTGATGCCAGGGCAACTCGCGATTCAGAGGCTCCTCAGGCGACTGCCTTCCAAGCTTTGCGGCAGATCCAGTAACAGTTTACTGACGTGCTTGCTCAAGCCTGCATGGCAAAGTTGATTTTAACATTCAGGCAACAACTTTGAGAGCACAAAGCCAATGAATCTAGAGCTTTCGCGGTGAAGTTTGAGCAGTCGATGGAAGCTTCGTAGCGAAAATAAGCATACAACATGCAGCAGAAGTGATTGAATGTTCTGATGATGGCCAGCTGTGTGCCGCTGGCGCTATCGAATCGTCATGGTCTGGAGTGCCGGGCTGATCTTTCTGTTGATTCCTAGCGACTCGTGACCACAGGGCCGGGGGCTTTTGCTGTCGTCCGAGGTTCCCTGACTCGGAAAGCAATCTGCCTCGTCCTGGCTCTTTGGGTTCCTCCCTCGATGCAAGTTCGTCAAAGCAGCTCAGACACTTCAGGGCATAGAACGGACCGCTTGTGCTAAGGCCGGCTTAGTTTGGTATTTGTTCCTGGTGCAGCAGGATTGGGGTCGTTCGCAGCTGGGTACCGAGCAGCATCCCCGCCGGCACAGGCTGCAAGCAGCCGGGAACGTAATATACTGGCTGGTGCGAAGGCCCGATTGCACGAATCGGCCACTCTGAGTTCGACGCGATTGGCCATGCATGTTCCCTTGTTCTGGAGGTTGTGGGCTCAAGAGTAAGGCAACTGTTGCGTCACGACAGGCGCCGGGCCGTGATGGGCTCATGTTCTGTGGCTTTGCACTAGCATGGGAGTAAGGTTCAACATGTTGTCCACAGTTGTCGGAATGAAGCCCCGTCTTGCTCTAGCTGACTCTCGCTCAGCTGACTCAGCGCAGTTTTGGAAGGGCTTTGCCATCAAGTAAAACAACGCTGGCGCCTGGTGCAGCACATCCATGCGGCAAATGCAGCAGGCTTCCCAGAGGGCCGCTTGCGCAGAAGTTCCATCAGTATGCAAGTCTAGCGGCTTAGATTCGGGTCACGCGGATGGAGCTTGCTGCTGGGAGGCACATGTATTTCTCATTTTGGAAAATTCTCAGTGGCCGATCTGCTGAGATGCAGGTGCGGAGCAATCGTGTTCGCGCGGCCTTTACCGACAAGTTGCTTGTTCTCAAAGGGTCTGAGGCTGTGCTGTTCAGGCGTGTTCTTGCTGTTTTGAGGCCAAAGTTGCAATGGCACGCTTTTGATGTCTTCGGCGACACTGAAAGCCAGGCGGCAAGCTTGCCGGCCCGACTCTTATGTGTCACTGTATGTCGTTGTGCCTGAACACATAGAAAAATCGACAGGAAGACATTGATGCATGTGCAACCGGAGGCAGCACGCGTGGGCGTTACATGTGAGGTGAGAGCATCTCCTCTCTTCCACCTGCTGCCCTCACGTCAGGAGCTTTGTTCAGGGTCAAAAGCCGTTCTGTTAGGCTCCTCTGGACTCTGGTCAGGACTTGGACTGCGGCCTGCAGGCCTTGACTTGAAGCAGAATGTGATGGGCTTTGCTTTCTGGAGAGTTGCAAGATTTCTGCGAGGCAGTGAGCCAAGACGCCTTGCAGCTTGAGCTAGCCTTCAACCTGAGCGTGGTCTTCAGTTGCAGACACTAACCCAAGCGGGTTGAATTCTGAATCTGTCCATGCAAGTGGGCCTTGGCAGAGCTTACTTCGAACATGCTAAGCTGCTAAGCACTATGCAGGCTGCGGCAATGGCCTGCTCGTTTCTTTCTCCGCCTGGCTTCCTAACGAGGATCCAATTCCCAATGCAGACGATTGCCCAAATAGTTCATTTCCTCAGCGACTCAGCGAAGGCTGTGGCAAGTTCTGTCACTTGCCGGGTCTTTCTGCATGGACTGTTTTGACACGTCTTCCTGCAGGATTCACACTTCATTCGCTTCAAGGCCTCGGCGAACCCACCTATGCCCAAGTTCAGCTGAAGAGCAGAGACAAAGCAGGTCAGGCTTTGGCAATCGTCGGCGTCGGGCTGGCCTCGAGCTGGCTACCGACAGCTGACGGCCGAGATCTCTGCAGCTCCAATGGTGAACATGGCGACGGCCAACAGCATATGTTTTGGATCTGCAGTTCAGGCTGGAACTTTGGAGGCTGCAGGGCCCACTGAACTTGACGGAGACGAAGCTAGACTCCGGAGAGGACATAGACTGCGGCAAGAGAAGCAGTCGAGTTTTGCAAGTGCCTCATTGTCGAAGGCAAGCATGCGTGCGGTTTTGGTGTTGCACCAAGTGACATAGGATAAGATAGGCATGGTTCGAATGCATCCTGTAAATCACCTTCATCTCTCAACATGGGAATCAGCAGCAGGAGCGGTCGGTTTTTAGTCATGTGTCAAACGGGCAACACGGCAAAACATCCCAATTACTCGCAAGCCA
The DNA here is from genome assembly GCA_905221615.1 of Symbiodinium sp. CCMP2592. NCBI lineage: Eukaryota > Dinophyceae > Suessiales > Symbiodiniaceae > Symbiodinium > Symbiodinium sp. CCMP2592. Next base: position 754,003 of record CAJNDT010002824.1, read on the forward strand.
TGGGCGCTTGCGAATGTATGGAGCTGAAGCCGCATGGCCCAGGGGGCACGGGCAGAGTGTCGCGGCTGAACCGAGTTCACAACAGCACCTTTGTGCAATGCCACGCAACCGCTGGTTTTCTTGCCTCGAAGGCAAGCATGGCGTCAGTGCATTCGCAGAAGGCCCTCGGGCCAGTCAGCGAGAACATCCCTGTTCTGCTTGCCCGCCGCATGGATGCATATGTGGCTCGCCGAGGAGCTTTCTTCAAAACAGTTCCAAGCAGCTCTCCTACCGAGGTGAGGGAGAAACTCGGAAGAAGCTCACACTGCCGATCGAGAAACTTGTCGACATCAGAATCAGGAACCAGTCATAAACAACTTCTCAGTTTCAAGTTGTCACTGCTCAGGAGTCGGTCTCGTCCAGAGGAGGCCCTGCACGTGGGGAAGGCTCCTTGGCTCAAGCGGCAGCGTTGGGGCTGTTTTCCTGCAGCCAGGTCGCAGTGTCTTGTCATGAGGTTAGGCAGAACTTGACGCCGGCACATCAAGCGAGCATGTCGCCGGGCAGGACAAGTTAGGGAAGTGTCAGTCTAGGGAAGTAGGGCTGGGACCGCTGGGAGGACACCTTTTGCCGTCGATGCGCAGGCAGCCTGCGAGGCCTGGGACGTGTAGCCGTGTAGCCATCTCCAAGTCAAGCCTCGCTCGCACTGCGAGGTCTTCATATTCTCAGAAAGTTCGTGTGAATCTCGCAGACATGTCTTGGAGGCTGGCGTCTCCATGCTTGTGCATGGCCTGCATGGCAGCATAGTAGGACCTCTAACACGAGCAGCTGTATGGAAGTTTGCCCAGCAGGAAGTTTCATCGAAGCTTCGGCAGCTCAGAGCAAAGTGGCCGCGAGCGAGCCCAGGTCCAATCCACGACTGACGACTACTGTACACTGTCGCACATTGGCGCACACTTGATGTCTTTGCAACTCCAGGACCTGACTTGGGCCAAGAGAAGAAGTGTGAAGCAATTCGGGCTGCTCGACTGCAAGCTCCCCCACCACAAGTATGTACACATCTATATCCAGTGCCCACGCAGCTTGCAATATCATATTGAGAGAAAACAGAGAGACTGAGAGAGAGAGAGAGAGACACCGTAACCATTTTGGCTCAAGACCGTCGATCAGCGCCATCTGAAAAGGGTTGAATTGAGTGGAGTGCAGAATCATGGGTGATACGCCACAGCAACATCAGGGAGGCAGTGGGCATGTCACAGTCTTGCACAACAAGAAGAAACCTCTGCCAGAAAAAAGAAATGTTAGGCGTTCCGAAAACTGGCGATCGCGCGGGTTTCTCCGAAGATGATCCGGGTCTGCCCACAGCTTCTTCACAGGTAGAGCCACCATGGGTGGGGGTGCAGAGAGCACGTGCACTCTCCGCTCTTGGGCAGTTTATGTCAGACGTGGTCAAGGACACAACGCTAGTGGAGTTTGGCCTTGAACAGCAAGCCCAGGCCTCGGGAGCACCCGCATTTTGTGGGGGGTTCAAGCCGGCGATCTTTATGACTTAGTCCGAAGGGACGTCGCACATGGAGCTGCAGCCAACTTAGTTGGCTCGCAAGACGTTGCCGACGAAAACCGGTCCTTGAGGATTTTTGACTTGGCTGCGGGGGCTTGGCCTGCACCAGGAACGGCTGGTGGGACGACCACAGGCACGCTCGACAACCAGACGTTCGATGGTACACCACAAGTGCTTCCTGTACGGACAGAGATGTCTGTCTACGTTCAGAGTGAGATAGACCAGAGTTTGTCGGGAGTGCCAAGGGACTGGCGAAAACCAGTCAGTGCTTTTGGAGGAGATGAGAGAGGTTACAGTCAGGCTGCCCTCCAATCCAGGCTACCTGACACTGCCGGCTCCGCAGCTTGGGCTGGCTGGCCGGGACAGCAAAACAACTGTAGGGATCCTGCTCACCTGCTGAATGCAGGATTGACACCCATTGGTGCTGCTGGACCAAGGGCCACCTTCAACTACGGAGGCAATCCTCAGCACCCAGACGGGATTCGGTGGATGGAGAAACTTCTCTAGCCCAACGGCGGAGGGCCGATCAATGGTTGGCCAGCACTGTATCCGGTGCAGGATGCAGGCCAATGGGACGAGGCCGGCTATGCTATCATCCCTGATCGCCGGCGCAGCCTCGACACCATGCACAAACAGATTCTCCGCTATGTTGTCGGTTTGACGCACCTGCCTGAAGGCAGGAGAAGCGGACAAGGTGCAGGCCATGTCGGCCAAGGGAATTTCATTGGGGGGTATTCCATATCAGTCTATGCCCTATGTCATCGTGATGGGCAGACCCGTGGACCAGGAGGCCACAGCGCCATTGGCGGCAGGGCCAACAACAGCATCAATGATCTTTCAGACGATCAACCGACTACTGAGGCTGTTGCTTGATGATGGCCAGTGGGCCCGCGCTCTGCTTCATGTCATTCCACATAACTTCGGGGGAATCATCCAACCTGGTGTCAACAACCTTGGCGCTGGGCCGAATGGACAGAATTGGTTCCCCTGCGGGTTGCACCGGCTGCAAATTCGCGCGATCACATCGACAACTGCGGTTACCTTTCGTCAACTGGGGGAGGTTTCTGCAACGGAAACTGCAAGTTTTGACTTCAGTCAATCTCTTCGCGGGTGTGAGATCATGGCCCAAGGGGGTAATGGCCGATCACCTGTCAAAATTTGTGGGAAGGCCACACAGGGCCTTCAGAACCGCATGCGTCACGGGAGTGATTAAGTTGTCCTCGCTAATCCAATGCTTCTACAATGCGAAGTACACCAATGATACAGTCACGCCAATTGCCATCGGCGATGAGCCGCAGAAAATCAAATCTGCGAGACTTCACGGCGATTGAGTGTGGAGGGAATGTGCAGCCGTGCAGCATGGACTGCGGAACAGCGCGGAGACGACGCCGACTACGCGGTTCTTTGACGCCTGGTCAAAAACACGTGGATCCGGGAGTGACACAGATGTTCTGCGCTACTATGCCATGTGCGATGTCTGGGATGTCAACAACCGAGCGTGAAGATATGTTCCTGCAGAACCATCCTGTTCGATGGATAGATTTCGTGCAACTGCGGGAGTTATCATTGCTGAAAGAGTCTTCAAGGAGCTTCGAGGGTTACATGGATGGGTTCATGTGCCCTGTGGCTGAGGATTTGGCAGTGAGGGCAGAGTTTCCTGGATGAGAAAGCTGAAGCGTTTTCTTCCGGTGGGAATGTCAAGTATGCTTTCGGTATGCTCAACGAAGAGACCTCCAAGGTGAGGAAGATTTTTGGGGGGCTACGTCCGCATTCTTGCCTTCTGGACCGGTTGGTCCCAACGCGGGGGACGTGCCTGACGGCTCATTGACTTTTGTGCGCGTCGTCCATTACTCATTTACTGATGGACAAGCAACAGCACCCGCAAGCAGAGTGATACGAGCGCCAAACCGCATGGTTTCTTTGACATACCACAGCGCATTGGTGGGTGGAATTGTTATGCGAAGTACTACTTCGACAGCAGCACCCTGGCTACAACCGCATAAGACAGGCCATGCGAGAGTTTCTCAATGGGTCTGCAGCCGCAGGTCGACTGCTACAAGTTCGCGGGAAATCACTGATGTTGGTGCTGGGCTATCAGGTGTACTCTTTGCTTCCCTTGACTCAGAATGACCCACCCGGCCGGAGGCCAGCAAAAATACATCGTCTGGCCTGCCGGCCATGAAGCGATTCAAAGGGAACAAAGTTGCCAAAGAGAGGCCAAAGATGGCTTTGCAGCGGCATTCTGCTGTGAAGCCTGAAGCGACTGAGCCAAAACCGGAATTGGGTAGGCGCAAGCACAATAACATTCTGATGAAGGCATTGGAGGTTGTGAACGCTTCCAAATTCGAAGGCTATGATGACTACCTCAAAGAAGAACCGAAGTGTCTGCCAGAGTTCGAGAGAACGCAAAAGAGTATGACATGGACATTCCCAGGTATGACGAAATCGCGCAAATGATTTCTGATTGGCCAGATGGATACTATGCTCGGCTGTTGAGTGGTGACAGTGGTGGCAAGGCCAGTGTTGAACTCAGGGAGACACATGCTATGGCGAGAGTCGCAAAAATTGCCAGATTCAGCTTGATGCCACTGGGACACACAGAAGCAAGACCTGTTGTCGAACCGTGCGCAAGAGAGAACTCAACCTCTTCTGAGTACAAGCTGATGCTCGAAGAACCGTCCCCTGCTGATGGGTTTGCTCCAATCAGACTCGATGAACTGAGATCCATTGAAAACGCCCACGATGTCGGGCTTTTGCCGTTTGAGGCTGTGGCTGTTGCCAGGGCCGGATATGATGGTAAGTCGGTCGACGGAAAACACGCCATAGTTTGTGGATTAGCTTGGAACCGCTTGGTCCAATGCCAGACCAATGCTGCCATAGAGGCCGAGAAGGACACATCGGCTATGATTTATGGTGTGCAGAAAGCAGGGGAGGTCTTCCTGGGCTGGAAGGGAGATAGGTTGAAGAGTGTCGTTAAAGACATGTTCAAGGACAGAGTCAGTGTGGACAAAGCCATGCAGGGCGTCGAATCCTAGGCCCACCAAGTTCGGGACACCAACCCGGGGCACACAGCACAGCCGACCCAAGCCACACACGGTCACACGCTGCCGTACCACCCCTACACCGCCGCATGGCACGGCGGCTTGCCACCACAACCAGCTGCCCTAGCACGGCCAGCCAGAATTCACTGTGGCCCGACAGCACTTGGAGAGCCTCCTGGCCACACACCTGCAGATGCGAGCAGCGCGGCAGGAAGCAGGGCTACTCTCCGAAGGGATGCCAGCACCACTCCAGCTGCCAAGCCACGACAACTACCACGGCTATGCACTGCATGTGCACAGCCCCCTCACCAGCCGGGCCTGGCACAACGGCCCACCAGACCAGACCTGCAACACAGCCCCCCACCAGCAGGCCTCGCCTTCTCCTGCTCGTTCCTCCTGCAGTCTCCGTCACTGCAAGGGGGGGATACCAGAGCATTCCTCCAGTTGACATGTGCAGCAAGAGGGGACAAACCTCCCACTGACCGGGGCGAAGGCCACAATGGCCGGAGCCTCAGGCTTTGTAGTCTGCAGTCCGAGTACCGGCCAGTTTGTGTGCTCCAGCCTTTGTCTCCGTACCAGGTGGGTTGGGGTTCATAGTCCGAGGTACGGGGGGAAGGCCAGTTACTGAGACCGCTGTTGCAATTTGTTCGTGGTTCAGCCCTCTTTTCCCGGTGCGCGGCAACGCGCAGGGGCTCACGGACGTGTGCTACCTTGGCTGCGTGGGGGAAGAGAGAGACATGCATGCTGGCACTACATGCCGGGAGTCTGCGTGACTGAACACACTTCATAGCTGGACCTATGTTGTGATGTTTTGGGGGGGATCTTGACCCCGGACAGGTGGCCCCCGATAGCTGTGTGGCTACTGGGGGCAATGTCGCCACCCCGAATAACCCATCACCTGCGCACAGCCGAGCCTCTCGGTGAAAAACACCGCAGAGGATGAAGGAGACACATGACAAGGACCACAGGTGCGCGCATGCGCGTGCGAGGTACGCTGCCAATGCCTCTTGGCCCGTAAAGAGACAGAGAAAGAGAGAGAGAGAGAGAGAGAGAGCCCTATGGGGTAAAGCCCCTACACCACAGCCCTGGCGAAAGAAAGAGAGCCCTATGCCCGGGAGAGAGAGACAGAGAGAGAGAGCTCTTTGGGACTGCCCCCGTTCCACCTCGAGGACAAACAGCTGCACCCCCAAGGGAGTAAGCTTACGGGCCTCGGTGCGTGCCTGTACACCCACACCCAAGCAAGGACGAGAGAGAGAGAGCGACATTGGGGCTCGCCCTCAAGCTTGGTGAAAGAAAGACATTGGATGTCCTACAGGTCCTACACTCGTTTGTCACTCCCTTCATCCCGATACAAACTATCGGGTGGGCTTTTGCTTGTCCCCGGGAGCTTTGGACAGGTCCCTATGCCCGGGAGAGAGAGAGAGAGAGAGAGAGAGAGAGACCGGCCCAACAGTGGAACACCCGCGAAGTAGTGAAGGCAGTTGGCGATACATGGTCGTCATACTTGGTTCTATGTATTCCGGGCGTAATTCTAGTATCGCCAAGGAGTGCTCGAAGTTCCCGCATGTAACACACATGCACACAGCCAACAAACGGGCGGCTCCCGCGGGGGCTCGCCCTCAGGCCCGGAGAAAGAAAGAGAGAGAGAGAGAGAACCAACAAAGGTGAACCAACTAAGGTATCGTTTTCGAGCAAAAGGGGGGACAATGCACAGCCCATTTTCACCTTCCTCCAAAGTCCCCACAAAACATGGGGGGGCCCTAGTGGCCGAGGGATCTTAACAGCCCCTCATGCCCGGCAGAAGACGAGACAGACGCGCGCGGTGTAGGGGGTAAAACCCCTGCACCGTAACCCTGGCGAAAGAAAGAGTAATCGAGTGTTCGCTGGTGTGAGCCACAGCACAGAGCCCAATTCGGAAACAAAACGGAGCCACCCGGCAAAAAGCCTTAAAGCGGGGGGCGAAGCGATGAGGCACGAGGCCGGGGGTTTGTTGGGGTTGTATAGTATAAAAGGGTGGGGGATCAACGAGTACAGCATCGAGAGTTTCACACAAGACTGTGGATCCAGTGCGCATCCGTGCGAGGGGCCGGGCCCTGTCCGTCGTTTGGCTGCCGACTAGACCCAACAACCAGTGCGCGTGCGCGTGCTGGGGCTTTGCTCTCCTTGACTGTGTGGAAGAAGAGACAGCGACTCATTGGTAGCCTTGGCCCTTGGACTGGATTCGGATTGTCCCAGCCAATCATACTTTGGGAGAGGGTGGCACAAGCGGAATGGTTTCTGTTTGGTGTAGCACAAGTCGGGGCCCAAATCTGCAGTGTGACCCGGTAAATGTTCGACCATGCAGTTGCAATGCTGCTCCCAGTCCACGTGGTACTCGAAACGGCTCGGTCCTAGAGTCATGAACTTCCGTAAGAAGCTTGTCAGCGACATCAAAAACACGTGGACCAACAGCGCAGTGCCGCCTTGGAAATGAAGGACCCCCTGCTACAAGGCTTGCGAAGTTGTTTTGGTGTTCTTCCCGGGAGCCCGGAGCGGAGTCGGCCAGAGACTCCATGCGGACCAGACTCGGACGGCATAGCGCATGCAGTGGAGACAGGCTTCGAGCCTCTCAACAAGCACAACCCGTGTGTTGATGTGTGTGAGGTTTCAACATAACATAATACATTTACCGGATCGCATCTACAGGGTTCTTTGATTGAAGACCAGGCTGGGAGCACTGCTGGCAGCACACGCTTGCCATCAAGTCGCAGCAGCCCGGCAGCGACCCGCTGACGATGATCCTCTGGCTGTCCCTGCAAAAATTCTGAGCTTGAGCATGGTATGTAGTGAGCAACATTCCGAAGTCTGACGTCTCCTGGAACTCCCTTGATGCATGTGCTGCCTCACGGTCATCTAAACCTCCACACTAAACTTTGCAGCAGCGCAGAGGACGCACATGCTGGGTGGACGTTTGGGAGGTGTCCTTTCAAATCTTCTCTAAACTCCCTTCTCCAACGCAACATGTTTTGCCCAAACGGGCGGCATAGGCTTTTCTTGCAGCTCAGATAGGGCGCGATGTGGCTTCGGGACGAGCGATTTGAACTTTCCAAGTGAGTTAATGTATCGTACCGACTCCGTAGATCAGCCAGCAGACTGCACATGTCAGCTGAAGGCAAGACTGCCTTTGGAGTCGAAGTGGTCCAGCACCAGCTTTGACATGAGGGACTCAAAGAGACCCCTGCACAAGCTGCAGGGTCCTGAGCCACAAATTTTGTGATGACGTTGGAGCTTTGGCCGCGTCGTCTCAGAGGAGACTCCGGGGGTCGTAAGCCAAGCGCAACAGTCACTTTTGAGTGCGCCGGCCGACTCTTCCGGACACGACTCCTTCTCAAACCACTCCGGAGGGGCGCGAGCTCTCGGAAAATGAGTTGTGAAAGTCATGAGATATAAACCCGAGGCATCGGTTTGTATCACATTCGGGAAGCTCTCGCAGGACGAGTTTGACGCGGTGCTTGGGTTGCCGGTCGTGGTCAACAAGCGCAGCTCAGCTCCGGTATGGCATCAGCTCCGTGACGTTAAAATCAATCTCGTGCTGCAATCTGCTTGGCTCAGGCTTCTTCTTGGCTGCCAGGGCCTGACACTCAAGCCGCCTACATGCGAGATGTTTTTATAGCAAGGTAGAGCACCCTATGGGAGTCGTGACCACGCACGGGAGCAGCGATTCGCTACTGGGCCACTTTCATCGGCCGGGATTGAAGGTTATGTTATTATGTTGCATGCACGTTTGTTGAATGTCTGCAGTTCCGTTGGTCAGACCTGAAAACGCTGGAGGCCAGACCTTTACACAGGACAACTGCAGCACCTAAAGAGCTTGGCGAAGCCGACAAGCGAGGCACACAAGACATCCGGACGATTACAGATCGCTTGTGCACATGGGTAGTCGTAGCCTTCTGCTCTTGGTGGCGACTGTCCCGCCAGGTACCCTGGGATTATGGTTTTGTGATCGGTGGTTTCAGCGAAATGTCTCAGGACCGCGCCTTTTGTTCGGACGCAGAGACGTGTGTCAAGACCCGGTGCCCGTCGCCCAGGCGCGAAGATCATTCCTTGGCTACCTGCACTCACAGCGGCCGGGCCGCCGAAGCCCAATGGCGGGATGCCAAGTGAGCTTCGGGATGCGGCGAGTATTGCGCAGCCCACAAAACGAAGCTTCCCTGAGTTCGGCCAGGTCCATTACAACAGCTGGTACGATTTCTACAGTTACCAGGAGCTGCAGGCTATGGCCTTGCATACCGGATGACGGATGCTTTTCCCAGGACGAGGGCTTCAATGGTGGCTTCAAGGACTGCAGGTTCTCTCCGACCATGGGGTCCGAAAGCCCCTCTTCTCTCTCCAGGATCCGTGGCCCAACGAGACCTTGATATCTTCGCTGCGGCCAGACAAGATGAGTGAAGGCGCCAGTGTGCGGGAGGGTTTCCAGAAACCAGGGTCAGGCTTTCAGACAACCAACAGCAACTGTCCGAGCAACGTGCCAGGCACACCGTAGACATGCCAGTCTACAGAGGGTCTACATCACGTCAACCCGTCTCCAGAATGCAGGCAGCTGTTTGCAAAGGGTCGAGGCCTTCGGTGAGGAAGTGGTCCGAAAGCGTGGTGCGAAACTGGACTGCTCAGTCAGATGCGATATGTCCCGCACTGCTCTTCAACATGCTTGTCGTTAGGTGGTCGGGTGTGAGTCTCCCACAGTGAATTGCTGCAGGACTCTTTTCTGTGGGATGATGGGTGGGACAATCCACAGACACTCTGGGAATTCGACGCAGCTCGATTTCCTCGACGCTTTGAGAAGGTTGCCAGCAAGGCCAAGGAGTATGGAGCTGGCACAGGTGTTTGGCTTTCGCCTTGGGGTGGCTATGGCTTCACCCAGGAGGAAAGAGTGAAATACGGTAAACGTCAAGGCTACGAAACAAATTACAACCGCAATATCCAGTCAGAAGCATTCAGCCTCGCAGGGAAGAAATACCGAAAGGCATTTCATGAAACTGCCATGAGCTTTCGGCGTGAGCAGGGCGTTAACATGTTCAAATTTGATGGTGTGGCCGGCAATCCCACGGAGCTTGGTATGGAGATGGAGGCAATGTTGCAGACAATTGCAGCTCTGCGAAGCGAGAAGGTGGATAAGTCTTCTGACGAAAAAGATGAAGATGATGTTTGGATTAATCTAACCACTGGCACATGGCCTTCTCCCTTCTTCCTGTTCTGGGCAGACTCGATCTGGAGGGGTGGTCCTGACATAGCCACGAGGCCACGAGATTGGTACGGCCCTGTGAAGGCGCCGGACCATTTCCAAAAAGGGCACTTCACTTTGCCATCACTGAGCGAGATAGGTTTGGACGGCCTAACTGGTCGACAGCGATGGATTCGGTGGCGAAGTATGGTTGTCTACATGTTGGTCGCGCGTAGGTCAACCTTTTTCCCTCTGTCCCAGCTCATGATCCACGGAGTCGTCGTCGCTTCCCACGGTGATGCCTTGCATTGGGAGCTGGACAAATACGACAGTGTCGATTTCACACAAGAAGTCTGGTCATTTGTGGCATTGGGACTGCAACTGCAAGAGCTGTACGTGGCACCCCGTCACATGACCACTGAGGCATGGGACATATTGGCTGAGGCGTTGAAGTGGTCGCGCCAACACGCAGCAATCCTGCGCGACAGTCACTGGGCGTTCGGTGACGTCACCAGGTACAAAGTCTATTGCGTGGCCTCGTGGGACGTCGTGAGCAAGGGTGGGCATATGCTTTTCCACAATCCTTCAGGCAGGATGATGTTCAAAGCTTGAGTTGATATTGCCAGTATCGAACTTGACAGGAGCTCCGCAAGCCAGCGCGTGACCTAGCCTAGTTGAAGAGGAGTCAGTAGGTCACTTGCTTGAGGCGATTGTAGTTCCTTTCTTCGTCCTTTGCTCGTGGCTGAAGGCAGTCGCTTCAACTTGAACGAGGCCAGGCTCTGAGGCCATGCACAGGGGCCTCAATGCCTTTGCTGAGCTCAGGTCTTAGAGCTTCCGCTGGCCCAGAGGAAAGAGACCTTCACTGTCACCTTGGTGAAAAGCGCCTTTCGTCCAACAGCGAAATCGCCAGCCCCTCAACAAATATCCGATCTTTCAAGTTCCGTGTCTTGAAGATCAGGGAAGCCATTGAGCGCCTCCCTGGATGGAACTGCACATCGCGGCGAGCTCATTTTCATAAGATCGCAAGGTTAGGTGATGTGTCAGTCTGCACTCAGCTACCCAGACAGCACATGTCTCAGGACATTCCACGAAGGGAGCGCATCCGCATGCAGGCTGCCGGCTTTGAACATGAAGTACTGGTGTGATTGGAAATATACACGGCGTGAGGTTGCCACCTGCTGCACAAGTTCAAGTAGTCCTTGAAGCGACGGAGGCTGGCCACAGTTACAGGCAAGCTGTACTTTGGAAGGTAATTAAGCTCACGCTTGCCAGGTGCTGGTCCTGTCCGTGGCGAAACAAGAGTGAGTCATTCGCTATCAACCTCAAGGCAGCATGCCGTTCGTGGCAGAAGGCCAAGCAATTTAGGTTTTGTGGTTGCTCCATCATGTCGACAACCATCCGACCATTGCCGAACCGTGTACAGCGGCGGAGCAGCACATCAGCACAAAAAGTCGTTACTTGTCATCAGTCTGCATTTTCGGGTAGACAATTGCTGGGAATGCGCCAGGCAAAAGCTTGCCTCGTAGACGCCCAGCGAAGTGGAGTCGAGAACCCAACCAAAAAGCTCTGCTAAAAACTGCTGCGAGTGGCGGCTCTGGCGACTTGGCGACCAGAAAGCGAGGTCGTCCAGATGAGGAGCGGCCGGAGCGGGTCTCCGCTGCGCTGTCTTCAGAAGACCTCGGCTTGGATGCCTTGGCTGCAGGCCACCGGCCCGGCGCTGCTACGGTCATCTCTAGTTTATGGCTGTCAGGGACGTGGCACACAGACGGTTTGCTGCAGTGGGCTTTGCCTTCGCTTCTGCAAAACATCGAATTGACTCTGGCCCATGGTTTTCATGTTCTGATAGACGTAGTCATGGTCGTGATGGCGATGACCAGCTTCATGCAGCTCCACGCCCAATGTGTTTGCAAAGCCTGGTTTGAAGTAGCCGTCAGGCCTTGAGGATTGGGGTTCGGCGTGTGCCCCAGAAGCCAAGCTGACTCTGTCAAAGTCAAGCAGCCTCTCACACCAGGCTGTGGATTTGGTGCGGCTGGAGATTCGAATGGAAGGCCAGGCTTGCGACCGAGTCGAGCGAAGAACGGGAACGTTGCTCGTCTTCCAAGGCCTGGAGCAGCTTCCCACGCTTTCCAGAGTGCCTCAACTGCGTGCCCCAAGCCCAGTCCAGTGAGGACAAGGGCTGAGTCCGTGAAATCTTTTTTGCGAGATCTTGGTGCTGAGCGGCAACAAGATTTCAAGCCTGGTCCGAGCCCTGGGGCGTGGGCCCTTGCCTGCTGCGGCCTCATGAGGAGAAGTGCATTGTCTGAGGAGGCTCTGCAGGGCTGTCCCAAGCTTGAGGACGATCCTAGCTGTTCAAGGTGTGAGCGAAGCTTTGTGCGAAGAAGGAGTTGGTCCTCTGCCAGAATGCGCTCACGTGCTTGGATGGGTCGACGGCCTGGAGTTGGATGGAGTGAATTGAAGCGCACGACTGGCCTGCGTGTTCCAAGGTTGCGGCATCTGAGGCACCTGTCAGCACTGGGCCCAAGTGCCAGGACACAACGCTGCACAATCCTTCATACTGGCTTCTGCCCTCAGCTCTAAAAGATGCAGTGACACACATGATGAGGTCCTCAAGGCGACGATGAACGCCATCACCGATGCAGAGGCATGATGAAAGCTGGCGGGAACTGTGGGCAATAGCTCCTGCCATGGATGGAGGATCTGGCACAGCTGCCACAGCTTCGTGTCCCCGTCCCAAGCCAAACACTTAAAGCAAGACCGCAGAAGTGTCCGTGCTGTTCATTCCAGGTGGTGGATCTCAGCAAGAATCGTTTGACCTCAGTCCGGATGCCTGGCTGCGAGTAGAGTCGCAGCGGCACGGTGCGGCTACGCAATGTCGCCCAAGGTGCATCTCTCGGCAAAAGGCCTTGGCAAGCCTGGCGCAGAGATGAAGTTTGCTTCGGTAGCAGCCCTGACGATCCAGCTTCCGATGGGCGCTACCGAGGCTTGTTCTGTACAGAAACTCCTTGCAGTCGGCCGGCTTTTTGCAAGAGCTGCCGAAGACTCAAAACGGGGTCGCCCTTATCGTTGTGCTATGCTCATGCATTTTGTGCATTCGTGATGAGGCCATCCTTGACCCAGCTGGACCTCGGACGAAATAAGCTCACGGAGCTGGATGCTGCAATCTCCGAGTAGCCTCGGCTGCATTTTGCCCCGGTGTCGTCTGGAGATTGCGGAGTGTGCCAGGTGGAACCCCGTGCTTACGAAAGCTTTCCTCTACGAGAACTCTTTGGATGGGCCCTCGGATGCCCTCCGAGAAACGGAGGACGGCACGCTTTTTGCCCGAGCCAAGGTTTCGCTTCCAGAGCTCCACCTGCCTTTGCTCACCGATCTTTGGGTCCCAAGTCCCAACCTGCTTTCACTTTCACTTTGCTGTGTCCCAAAAGACTGGGACTCGGACACGAGATGTTCTTGCTAGCGTCGCCGCTTGTTTGTGCAGCCCTCAAGCGCATCGGAGGGTTTCAGTGCTAGATAGTGGTAACCTCAGCCGACAACCAGCTCAGACTCAAGCTCAAGATGCACCCAAAATGCCGTATCAATGTATCGACAAGTGAGCCTGGCAGTGACATGTAAACACAACACTGAGCGAGCCGAGAGCTTGTCAGCATAATGGAGCTGTGGCCTTGTGCTCACACCCGAGCCTGCTGCGGTCGGAGACCTGGACACAAGCGGTGTTAGACTTTCTGGTGTCTGCCGTGCATCCATAAACTGTGCCGCCCGGCCGTGGACCGTGCACGATATTCCGATACGCATGAGCTCGTCGGCGAAGAAGAGCATGAAAAAGCAAGTCCAAGTTGCACCTTGGGCTGGATTTGTGCAGGTTGGGCCTCGCTCCGTGCAGCAAGCGACTTCGATGGCTGCCGAGACCTCAGCCAGGGTGACCAGGCGATCCTCTCAATGACTGCTGCTTCGGTAGTGCGTGAGCCACCAGATGATGCTTAGGCCGAGGATTTTCACGGAGAGGAAGACGCTCCTCTGACACCCGAAAGGGTGAAGGCGAGGACAACGACGTTTGCTAAGATGTCTGGAGCACCAAAAGCCAGAGCTGAGAGGAGTTCAAGAACCCCAAGTTTCAAAAACTGGTGGAGGTGCGCCCGCAGCGTTTGATAGCGATTGTGCAAAACCAGCTGCCCGATCTGATGACAGGTGTACAGTAACGGCTTGAAACCGCTTGCCGGGATTCCCAGCTCGCGAGGGGCTCCCGGCAGAGTCGGCCTGGTTTAACGCAAAGGTTCAAGAGAACATCCGCTTGCGAGAGGAGCTTGGCCTAGATCTGGCCGGAGCCTTTGGCCGATGCTGTGCAGTGTAGGATGTGACAGCGACGTTTTCACTTAAGCGACCTCCTGGTCGATGCACCCCGGAACTCGGATGTGCATTCGACACAAAGACAGAAGCTTCAGGGCTTCAGTGTCACCTTGGACGACCGCGGGGATCCATGCATTCTTTTTGCATTGAGGGGGGAGGGAGAGGAGAGGAGGCCAGGCGCTGGTGCTGGCGAGAGCACACCGACGTAGTCAAATGCAAAGGAATAATCAAGACATTCTCCTTTCACGCACAAATGGCGATGCATGGGCTTTCCTAGTCATGGAGATGTGCAGCCCAAGAGCCACCACTCTGAGGATACTCCACTGGACTGGGATTCGGATGAAGATTCCGGCGATGAAGAGCACCCGCTGCAGCAGGCCCTCGGGAAATTATTCTGTGAGCCGATCTCTCAGGGATTCCGCGTGAGGTCGGCTCGCATGCATCAGCTGCCAGCTCAGTGTGGCAGTCTCGATCCTGCGAGAATGGGAAAGGGCCTTCAGAGCAAACAGCTAGCAATTGGCGTGCAAGCACCAAAGCCGTGAATTTGCGGGGCGCAGTTGATGCGGATGTGCATCCTCCCCGGATATCGAGCCTTAGGGTTTCCCCTAAGGGCTTCGTGGAGCGCGCCAGATCGGAGCCTGCAAGAGTACGAAGTCAGGCGCAGGTGCGGACCATGTGTGGAGTGTGCCTTGGGGATCATCGAGCTGCTCCTAAGAGTTCCTAAGAGTGCCTGTCGCGCGCAGACAACCGCTAGAAGCACTAGAGGGCGGATGTCAGCTGTTCAATGTCCTTTGCGTTTGACCAGGATGAAATCGAAAGCAAAAAGTCGTCTTGACCTCGGTTGTTCGCCATGTTTGTCGGGTAGTCCAGTGATCCCAGACTCCTTTCAGGTCGTCGTTCAATTCAGACCGGTATCAAGTACTGCCTCAGCCTGCAGCTCAAGCTTGAACTCGACTGCTTGCATCGGACATATGATCGGGCTCGATTGTGCCACTCTTTCCTTTCAGGTTCTTGAGCACACCGCTGGATAAGGCAACAGAGCGACAATTCAAGGCAAGTCAGGGGCTAGGAAATCCGTCATGTCGATAGTGTGAAGCCTTTTGATTTTGAGGCCACCTTGGTGCAAGACCTGCGCCGCTTTTCCGAAGCGGGGGAGATGCAACCTTTGGGCCAAGATCGGCGGATGAGCTGGTACGACCTCTTTGTCAACACCTTGAGCCAGCTCAGGCCATATGCCCTGGTATCACTTTCTCCGATCGAGTCTTGCCCCGTGCTGCAAAAACCTGCAGCCCTGGAGGCTTCCGATGAGCGCTGACCCCGGGAAACTCGTGACGTGCGAGGATGCCCTGAAGAGAGACGCTTCTAGTACCTCGTGGCTGGGCCTCAGGTCCAAACTCGGAAATTGCTCTTGCCTGGGACATCCTCGGTCCAGGCCTTGGAAGGAGCCGAGGAGCCTGGTGTTGAACCACTTTCCACTTCGCTTCCGTATCTTGCGAGGTTTATTGCTCATTGCCTACGACGTTTTCGCTATCCCCTTGCAGGCATTCCCGCTGGACGAGGAAGCCGGCGGGATAGCGTTGGTTTTGCTTCGGCACTATGACAGTGCTGACGGTGCTGCTACTGTTCTTTGTGCCGGTCCTCGCGGACTGCAGGACGTCTTCACCGAAAGTATGGGTTGGATAACGCTGTGCTTCTGGACGACTGACATGGCACCTGAGCCGCATTTGGATCCTCGGGGGTTGTTGCGAAAGCGCGAGCTTAGGTTGTGAGCAATATCGTTGGCTTTTTTGACGGACCTCAATTGGTGATGCAGCAGTATCGCATTACGCTGAGCCGCTATTCTGCAGGTTCAGCTCTTTTTTAAGCTCTTTATGTAAGCATACAATGTCTTAGCTTTTGAACGTTCGGACCTCTTTATGACAGCGGTGATCGATCATGGCTACCAATTGGCAGTGTTGCTATGCTGAGGATACTTGCGAACTTGGTTTGTGCTGGATGCAGTGGTTGTAATACCTGATTGGTTTACAAGGCTGGCGCAGGAGCCGGTGCAGGGGCTTGAACAGCCAAAACGACGGGTGGAGTAGGCACAAGGGTGCACAAGGCTTCGATCTTTGTCCACGTAGCATGTATGTATATATATATATGTGTGTGTGTGTGTCCATATTTACGCATGCATGTTTGTCCATCATGTATGCATGCACTTAGACATGCATGTGTATGTCCGCCTGCCTGCCTGTCTCTCTGTCTCGCTGCCTTGTCTCTGTCCGGTTTTATTTGTCTTTGTCTGTCTGTGTCTGTCTCCGTCTGTCTTTGTCTGAGTGTCCGTCTGCATGGCCATATGTCTGTTTCTCGGAGTCGTTTCTCAACAACCCCATACACTACGGACTGAGCCCGGCGGCTCTCAAGTTATCGTGAACGTTCAAGCGCTTGTTGCATGACAGCTGCACTTGCACATTGTTTCTACGCACACGACTCGGCGAGTGCTGGACGGTTCCATGCGGTTCATAAGTTTTCGCTTTGCTACATTGTTGTGGAGGACAGCAGCTCTGCCTCTCGGTCAGCAGTGGATAGCAGCAGCTTCAAGTGAGGCACTTGCCTTCTGGCCTTCCCTCACGTGTTTGCTGCAGGGCTATTTGGCAAGCCTTGGGAGAATCCTTCGATCTGCACGTGCCATTCGAGTCATCCGGCTGTTTCTTGGTCGGCACATGTCGGCACTACCAGTAGTGCGCAGAAGGAGTAGTACAGGAAGTTTTCCAGATCAGTCCTCGGTCATTCAGCATCCGCGCATCCTGCTTGTATTCCTTTCCAAATCTGACATCTGGAATTCCTAATCGAAGATGTTCGTGGTGGCAGCTCCGACAGCATGTTCAAGGATCCGAAAGCAAAAAGGCCAAGCTCAGAGCCCCGTGGATCGGGATCGGAAGAGCCGTGGGACTCTTAGGAAGGCCTGGAGGCATCGGCCGGAGCTGCGCATGGGGCACAGCGCTTCAGCCTCCATGGAGCAGATGACGGCTTTGCGGCCTTGTGATGCCTGAAGGACAAGAAGCATTTCAAACACCAAACCTGTCCAGAAACAGAAACTTCACATAACCATGCATGAGTCGTTCTTAGGCGCGAGCGCGCTGCCTCGGGCGAAGGGCTCGTCCTCAAACTCGAATCTGTGTGTTTGTCATGGTTTAGTGTCATAACTAGTCGCCTGCACAACCACGGCTAATTTGCCAATGCCTGCAGACTCTGTATGTCGGTCAGCCTGCGTTCCCGTCGGTATCTGTGTCCCTACAGGGTGCGCGACGATCACCAGTTCATGGGCATTAGAAAAGCAGCTCCCACCTGTTTACCATGCTCCCTGAGGCTTCGTTTATTGAAACTCCAAAAGATGATGAACAAGTTGTATGCGGCCTCTTTGCATATAGCCTATCGAGAGGACGCGGATCTGAGACTCCAGTCGTGCTGACATCTGAGGACTTCATTGATTCCGAGTATCTGTTTATTGTTATGGATATACTGCGGCTATTGCTGTTCATTGTGGCTGCTTGTCGCCAGTTGACCCGGTAGATCCCACAGCGGAGTGAAGCCACCTTGGAGGGTTTACATTTCACCGATCTGTTCGCTCAGGTTCTGAATCACGTTATCGCATGTTTGTGGTCCCTCCTGGGCTACATAGGCACGAGACACTTGATTTGCGAGCTTTGATTTTTTTTTTATGTTTGTCGTGACTGCCCCCGGCGCACAGGCTACGAAGCGCACGATAACAACTGGCTTGAAAATACTGGGTACACCAAGGTGCCTAGCTGTAGCTGATTTGCTTCAACGAGAGATTGATAAAGCCAGTCCGTGCCGAAATTTGTTGCGAACTGAGGTGATTGAAGGTTCAATTATATGGCAGTACACCACTGCTTTGCATTGGAGTCTGACGCAGTTCACTCCAGCAGGCACCTTCATCCTCGTCGCGTTTTGATCGGTGTGACAGATTGCGGGCAAGAGCAAAGCAACTGCAGCAGTCCCTGCGATCTTCACGGAGTTGCCTCAAGCAGCTTCAAGCTGATACTGCCTCTAGCAAGAAGGTCTGGAGCCTGTGGCGTAAGATGCATAAAGCTGAGGCAAAAGAAAGAACGCCGCCCCACATCTGTTGCAGTGCTGCCTTTCTGGCAGGCATGGACGTATTCGCACGGAATGTCCCAGAACGCATCATGTCCGTCATCGTTCTCGGCTTTGCGGTCATCATCTTTTCTTCAGTTCTTGCCAGTGCCCCCTGCCTAGACGGTCTAACAGGCGCTGACGGCAGTCTCGGACGGTTTCAGTTTGCACGGTGTGCCAACCTGCAATCTCCATGCTGATGGCCACATCAAAGATGCTGTTGTGTTGAATTGCTTGCGGAGCGCATGCAAAGGTCAGCGCATCGATGACAGCTTTGAGAAATCTGCAGGTGATGCGCAAGATTGCCTCCAGGCAGCACGGAATCAAGACTAAGTCTGTGTCCACATTGACAGGGAGACTCGAAGAAGCAGTTTTGGCTCCTTCGCAGATATCTACGGCGAAAGCAGGCGCGCTGGTGTTTGCAAGCGCAGCTGTACTTGGAGATAGGCAAGGTTTGCAGCAATTGTCTGCGAGAGGTCACCACACAATCTCGGGTCCGAATCATCAAGTTCTTGGAGCACGTCGTCATGCTACAGGCAAGCTGAGCCACTAGACAACTTCTTTCGGCTAAGGCAGTGCTGTGCTGTGACCAGGCAAAAACGGTGAAGTCCAGTGACGTTTCCCTTCTGGGGAAGCTGTCTGAGCCTCTCAAAGAGCTTCTGGAGTATGAAGTCCACAAGGAGACTGCACTCAGCTCAGCCTCCGCATTGAAAGGCCTCACAATCCACACATGCACTCGGCATGTGCTGCCACCAGGTCATGCTCCACCCCTTCTTCCACTACCTGGGTGAGTGCGTTCATTCATTGATGGTCTCGTGCTCAATCATATCGACTCAAACGCAGAAGCAGCGAAATTTCTCTCCCAGAAACTTGTAGGCGGAATAGGAAAGGCTCGAGTCGCTGTGGGGTCGTGACGAAATGCCACACAATCTGACGGTTTTGCCATTAGCCCTGTCCCCAGGCACTCAGGAAGTCAAAGACATCCATGCTTTACTCATTGTGGCTTATGTGGCTTTCATTTCGCTCAGGCGGTGCTCGATCCAAGCTAAAGTGGACGGCCGGTGCGATATGCGGCGGCGTTTGCACAACAACAAGAAACGAAAGCAGACGAGCCCCACCCAAAACTTGAAATGGCCAGACGAGACCAGGCACCATACCAATAATTAACTTATCGTATCTTGAACGGAGAATCTGTTTTGGCGCAGTCGTGATTTTGATTCTGAGGCCAAAACCTGGAGCGTAGGAGAGGGAGGTAGCGAGGTATCCCGCTCCTCTTCTCGATGTTCTAGGCGGTGAAGCCTTTAGGGTCAGGGGACAGCGACATTCCAAGCTTTTGGCGTTTACTGCAAGTCGAGCTCCCGTTGTGCCAGCGAGCAACCAGGTCAAGCTGTGTGCGGCCACGCTAGCGCAGGCAAAGCTATCGCGTGTGGCATTGTGGCAAGGCTGCAACTTGTCGATCCGAAAGCTGCACGTCACACAGTGCAGGTGCAGTTCGCGCTTCAAGACTGCATTTTTCGAGCTGGACGCTCTCAAGCATATAGACGGGCTGGTCTTCTTCGGGCAGTGGCAATCCCCATCAGCTGCTTTGGTCTTACATCCCATGCCCGAGCTTCAGTTCTCAGGGGACTCAGAGTCTGGAGCAGACTTTCGAGAGGGACTCGTGAAATCTCGTGAACACTTATCATACCTGTGCGGTACATATTATGTATACAGTTACAGTATACACGCATACGACACAGTACACCACACTACAGTACCTGTGAGCATTGTATACACACATACGAAACGACCTCACAATGCAGACTCTTACGTGCATGCAATACCGTACCATACGATACTGTTCGAAACGAAGCAATGGCAGGCGAATGGAGATCGCCTACGTAATTAAGTACACGCGTATATGCATTCTTTCGTTCTGCGTGTGCATGTAAAACACGTCAGTGAAGCAGAAAGCATGGTCCCGGGTATTGGCCCTAGGCGCGACGATTTTGCTGTAGTAAAGGTTCATGGGAGGATGCGCAGCGGTGCAGCGGGGTCCAGGAAGACGATCTGGCAGAACACATCTTTCGATTATCCTACCGGCCTATCTTGACTATGTGAGCCAGTGATGATTTCACTACTGCTTGTTTGCGAGGCGACCTGGGTGAGCACATGTATTTCATTACCAGCCGAAGCCTGAGACAGCTTGTGCCGGCGCTCCTTACAGCTCCCTGCTGTACTATTCGGTTTTTGTAGAAGCCCAAAGTGGGCATCGAAGATCCATTCAGCGGATGCTCTAGCAGAAGTAAGCAGCGGAGACAGAGCTTGACATTACTATCTAAGTCGCGCAAGAACACAGTTCAAAACTGCCTCCGTCCACAGCGTAGCACTCAGGTGGAACGGCCAAGTACGCATACCAGGTCACAAAGATGCAGAGATGTGAGGCATGCACTGCGTTGTGCTGCATTGGGAATTTGGACGTTATTGGGATCCTTTCGCCTTAGATTTCTGCACCTTCCGCCACTGAACCATTCTCCACCTGGATTCATACCAAGCAGAGGAGCTGCACGAGGGGGATTGGATGGCTGAAGCTTCCTTGTGGACCCAGTGGAGTCATCGTGGACTGCGCACTCCTCAGATAAAGGCGCGAAGCGCACGATAGAAAGCATCGCAAGTTCTGGAAGCATGAGGCTTGTGATTTCTTCCCAGCCCACGGTCTTGTTGTTGCTGTCGCCGCTGCCTCAGCGGCGTCAG
Source organism: Symbiodinium sp. CCMP2592 (assembly GCA_905221615.1). NCBI lineage: Eukaryota > Dinophyceae > Suessiales > Symbiodiniaceae > Symbiodinium > Symbiodinium sp. CCMP2592. The sequence continues at coordinate 774,992 of CAJNDT010002824.1, forward strand.
CAAGCCATGCAAGCCTTCAGACAAACTCGCAAAGAGTTGTTCGGCGACTGAAGGTCGCAAGGCTTTGGCAACGTGATGCGGATGAGCCAAAGCTCTTACGTCCTTTGCAGGAACTGTGAGCTGTTTCATCGCATACGCGGATACGCCCGCTTGGACTTTGTGCAGGCGGTTCGTCTTTGCCTTTGTAGCTGAGCTAAACGCCATGGAGAGCAACTCGGCTGCCGAGCTTTGAAAAGGAACGCTTTGTTGCAAGAGCTTCTGCTTGTTGCAACCCGCCTTCACCGGATCTTGTCAAGGCAAAGGTGAGGCTTCTGATATGCCTTGGGGCCGGATCCTAAGCAGAGTAGCTTTAAAAGGGAGGCAAGAGAGCAAAGCAATCATGCCTGCAGCACCTCCAGCTAAGACCCCGACATCATCAACAAGATGACGCTGGAGAGCTCTGAATCAAGTGGGCTTGCAGCCATCCGGTCGCTTGCCTGTTTCGTTGGACAGGTCTGCATAGGAGTACTCGACAACTGTCCGTTTCTTCGTGCCGATCACCTCTCTGTCGCCACGGTCGTGATTCCTCTTCGTCTCCTCAGTGGAAGGCCATGCTCCCAGAAGTGCCCACCCACACCTCAACCCAGCCTTCCCCGTTCCACCGATCGAATCTGTCCCAGCCAAACATTGGTCAGGAGTTTTTTTTGCGCTTTCACATAGCGCTTCACGAGTTTTGTCACTCGACAAAAGCCCTTGTCAATGTGCTGACAGTTGTCTTTGCAAGCAGCACGCATACAATCCACGTGTAGGTGAAAAACATCTCGCAGTCCATCCCTTCTGCCTGTGTTTGCCATTGTTTGTAGTCACAGCTGATTGCTTGCAGTGCAACAAGCAGAGCGAAACTTCTCCGTTCGTCTTGCTGGTTTTGACTTCGCAAGTCAAGTACGGTGTCGGACCATGTTGGGATGAGAGTAATGCCGACACGCAGCATGTCAGCATCATCAGCGTCGACGGAGCTCCCTCGATTGTGCCCAACATTACCCACACAAAGCTCTTCGAGTGATCAACCACGGAAACGCACTACACAAAACAACGGTCAACACTGGGTAGTGCTTGGAAAATCCGGCCTCGCAGTTGCACTCGATTCAACACTGTGCAGGCGTTCTGGACCAACGTTGTGTTGTGTTCTACCTTGGCCGAGACTCCAGACTCTAGCTGAGTCCCTCGCCCCATCTTTCCTAACATAGAACCCAGCGATGTGGAAGTCAACTAGGCGGAGGACGATGAAGCATTGACGGTGTGGTAGCAATTCAATGGTCGGTGAAGCTTGCCGACATTGTACATGACGCCTTCTGAGAGTGGGTTGGTTGTTTGCTGGCAAATGTCGGCAGCGACAGTTTCGACTGCCAATGTGCAGCTCTTCCCATCATGGAGTTAATGCAGCCGCCACAAGACTCAAGTAGCGGAGCAGACGCTGTGGTCATTTTCTAATCTGCTCAATGTCGACTTCAATCGTCTTCAGACTGTATATCACTTTCTTGGACCTTTCTGCCATGCAAGACTTCTCATGTTGTAACGAGACATTTCGCCACATTGGCGAGCGATTTCGACGATGCAGCAGAGGGCAGAAGTACTGCTCCTGGCCAGCGTTTGGAGCGACGATCTTGCACTACCAAGTAGGCAAGGAGAAAAGGAGAGACTCGTCTTGTGACGGTTGGGGAGATGAGGAGACTTTGATCTGTTTAGCTGCGGCCTCCGCAGGTCGATAACAATTTGCTCGAGCACTTGGGCTTCCTTGGCTTCTTGCCTTCCTTGGAACGGCTCCAGGCCCGCCCCAAGCGCACTTTCAATCCGACGCCGTATCCTGCGGTGGCAGGCCAAGCACAATCGGATCCGCAAGCTTTCCCTCCCAATTGCCGTTGGCCACCAAGAGAAGAGCGTAAGTGTGCTACGACTGCATCAATGCTCGCGCAGCATGGGGCCCAGGCCAGTCCGCTGCTCAAGACCTTGGAGCTTGTCGCTGCCCGAGTAGAGAAGCTTGCTGCAGCAAGAGGACTGTCCGTGAACGTCCGTGAATTTGCCTCCTTTGGAACGCTGTGCTTCAGCTTCAATACACGACAGATGCCGCGCGATAACTTGCAGTGCAAGTTTTGTGAACGCGACGCGGCAACAACCAGGAGTGCTATGTCTCAAAGTTGTGACCAGATGACGCTAGAAGAGCAAAGCGAGCAAAGAGCCGCAAAGAGCAGGTTGGTATTATGTTAAGTAGGCTAGCCGTGTAGGGCCTGTTGGGATGCCACATCCACCCCGGCGAGATGAGATTGTGGAGCTGCCAGCAGACTCGCCGCTGCCTGACTCCGGCGAGGACCTGCAGAAGCCTAGGGCTCTTAGCCAGAAAAGTGGAGCGGTCTAAGCCTAAGGCCAGGCCCAGCCAGGCAGCTAACATAGTCTAAGCCTCTTGATTGGAGTCTGGAGCTGAGTGCATGAGGAGATCGGTGAATTTACGCCTGCGTTGTTGCCTGGTGCAGTGGGAGTATCCTCTGTTATACATCCGCAGAAGTGGACTGAAGAGCAAGTCCGCGACTGGTGGGACAAGAGAACGAAGCGAACCAAAGATGTGGAGCCACTTTCCAAGGGAACAGATGGTCGCAATATCATGCGGTGGAATGTGAGCCGCTTCGAGCTGATGTGCAAAGGCGACAACAACCTTGCGGCAGCCCTGTATCAAGACTTGCGAAATGAAGTTCAACGCTTCGAGCACTATCGCAAGACCGGAGTTGTGCTGAAGGCTGCATCAATTTCTCCGAAGCCAGGGCCATGCCAAAGGCGACGGCCTTCCGTAACGCGATCCAAGGATTCCAAGCCCACGCCGACTGCCGCACAGACACAGCCGCTGTCCCGAAACGGGTTGCAGTTTAATCCTGCACCACGAGGGACAACAACCCTCAAGCCCAAGTTTCTCACAAGCAATCTAAATCTAGACCAAGGCGGCCAAAAGATTGCCGTCCAGGCACCACGCACTTCCGAACGGAAAGTTGCGAAGGTAGCACCTGCCCCCAAGGCTGCACAGCACCGAGCCTCAAGCAACGGAGCATCTGGGCGGCAAAAGCCTGCCTTTCGCAATCAAGGGACATCCAAGATGCCAGTCGAAACAGGGACAGCGGCTCGCAATGGAGAGAACCTCAATTTGGCGGAGATTCCAAATCGCGATCCGGTTGTTTCATTCAGTGAAGTGCCAGAACGTCGACGGTCCTTGGTCATGGAAGACATCAGCGATGGAAAGCTACACCAACTAAGCACAGCAACCCGAAGAGAGAAGGCAGAGGTTGAGAAGCCCAAAGCAATGGACGACACTGCCATCATACGGCGCACCAAGTCTGCTCGACTCGCTGCGGAAGCAAAAGGCAAGGAGTCAGAATCCGAGGATGCCACTAGACAAATGTTTGACAAGCGAGAGCTTCGCAAGAGACACAAGTGTGTGTACGAGCAGCATATTAAGTCTTGGTGTGAACGATATCCAAAAGAGGAATGCCCAGCACCCGAGCCTTGTCGGGTCCGAGTGTACGTCAGAAAGCGTCCCCTTTTCCCACATGAGGAGGAGGCAGACGAGTTTGATGTTACAACCGTGACCGGTCGAAAGGTCATCATCCACAACTGCTTGACCAAAGCTGACCTACGTTCCTTGTTTGTGTCTCATATGGGCTTTCAGTTCACAAATGCATTTCACGAGTCGGTGTCCGACGATGATGTTTACGAACATTGTGCAGGTGCTGCAGTTCAGCATGTCTTGGATGGCAACATTGCTGCACTCTTCATGTTTGGACAGACGGGGAGTGGCAAGACTCACACCATGAGTGGGCTTTTGCAAAGAGCTTCGGCGCATATTTTCCAACAGGAAAGTACAGTCACATTGACTGCCTTCGAGATAGCAGGCAAGGTGATGCGTGATCTTCTCGACACCAATCCGAAAGAGCTCAAAATTCGTGAAGACAAGAGTGGCAAGACACAGATTCTGGGGCTTCAAATGCATGATGTATCAAGCAGCACCGACCTCCTTCGCGTTCTTAAAGATGCGCAGGCGCACAGAGCTACAAGAGCCACGCAGGTCAACGAGACGTCTTCTCGCTCTCACGCAGTCTTCCGAATCTCACGTGAGGCCAAAACCAAGGACAGTGCAGCTACACTCACCCTGGTGGATTGTGCCGGCAGTGAGCGCAGAGAAGACACCACGCAGCATGATGCTCGCACCATGGCGCGATGCAAGGTTTCTAATCCCTTACCGCTAACGTTAAAGCCTTCCCTGACATTGAAACCTCTCGACCCCGGATTTTGCGGTGTTAGGCCCACAATTGAAGGTTAGTTTAAAGCATGAGGGGCGAGCTAGGATTGTATGAGGCTTACTGGAGCCAAGACGACAGCAGCACTAAACCAACAGGACCAGGGCTTTGCGGCTTAGGGCTTGGCTTCGGGCTTAAGGTTTAGGGTTTAGGGGCTTTTGGTTATAGGGCTTAGGGATTAGAGCTTAGGGCTCAAGGCTCAGGGGTGCGGGTTTCAACTTGTCTCTGTGCCTACGTATTTATGTATCTATCTATCACTCCATCTATCCAATTGACCCATACCCAGATGCCCCCCATCCCCCGTAATATCCCAAAATTCGGCCTTGGATTTCGGGTTTATTTTAGGGCAGGGGGCGGGCCTTTCACACTATAGCGGGCGCAGCCATTTCCTTTCCTCGCAACGGCTTACTTTATCATTGGCTGCATCCTCGAAACCCCGTTGATGCTGATGCGGAGATTTGATTTGAACCCTTCCGGATAAGAGTACACCTTTCCTCATTCAGCCGTCCGAGCATCGTGACCATGCATTGCTACTAGATCTTGTGGTGAGTTGGCACGAAGCTCAGGCAGCCGGAAAGATGCGGCAGAGATCAACTCGACCATCTTCGCACTGAAAGAATGCTTCCGCGTTATGCGCTCCTCCAGGGGTCAGCCACCATACAGGGAGAGCTTACTGACGCGGGCCATTCGGCTGCAGACCTTGTGAGCCTCTGAAAGATCCCAAGCCCTCGCCCTGCGCTGAAATCCGAGGTGCTCTCCGATAGTTTCGCCAGCGAGCAAGCCATGGTGGTGGCAATTGGCACAGTGAGCCCATCAGCGAAAGACACCGAGCACTCGATCGGAACACTCCGCGCCCTGCAGCAACTCCAGGGTACCCAGATGAGTTTCGAGGAAAGAGAAGACATACTCAAGCCGAAGCAGGAAGTGGAACCTTGGCTCCATGAATTCTCCTTGGTTTGGTTTGAACTCGATGCATGCCCGTCTCACCGCAGTTCATGCGTTTGTCGTGATCTGATTTCTTTGAGTTCCCCACACAGGAAGCTCAAGCTCATCCGAAGACCTGGTCCGAGGCAGAGGCAAGATTTGCAGGGAGACGCATGACTCATGACACCTACTGTTGCAGTCAAAGGCACAGCTACTAGCGAGATGTTGACGGCTGAGGTGCGCCAGTGGTTTGAGGAAGCCTGCGGCGGAAAGGCAAAGGCATTCGCTGCAGCGATTTCGAAAGGCACTGATGGCAAGCTCTTTAGATGCGCTTCATTATCGGCCGACTGCATGGTGTCAACATTGGTGGATGGACACACATGTAGTCCACCTTTGAGGAATCTGCTCCGCTGGCCGAACCAGCGATTCACCCAACAGTGCGAGGGCGATGAGGATCTTGGCCACCGCTTGTACCAGGAGAAACTTCAAGTTGTCTTGATACACATATGTCCACTTTCGAGCAGTGCTTCCTGCTCTGTCCAGGAGCTGCGATTGCGAATGCGCGCTGCAGGAGGACCAGCATGAGCCTGTAATTCGCCTGCCGAATTTCAGAGGCAATCTCTTGTCACTTGTCACGACCAAACCATACCCACAAGCAGAAAAATCGAATGATGGAACCCCATTTGTTGTGGTTGAGATGGCCGCAGTCCATGCTCGATAGCATCTTCGTGCTGTGAATACCGTATTTTGCTAGGCCAAGACTCACGCCTTGGTTTAGCCCCATCTTGTCAGTTCTAGTTTGAGCTCTGAGCGAGAGCAGCACAAGCTGCCCTCTTGCTCGTTGCCCGAACTCTTATCGGGAAACGTGGTGGAACTCTTGTTTGACCTCCTGGGATTCCAGAAGAGGTCCCACGGGTCTCCTGGTTTCACGCTCACAGGGGTCCTAGAGTAGTTGAGTTGGGGTGAAGTGTTCGTGTCAAAATCACACCTAGCCGAGCTGCAAAGCGAAAGTCACTAGATGATCGAGTATGCCATGGCTCAGGCTTTCAACCAGCTCGACAGTTCGGAGTCCCAAAAGGCAGTCGCCACCTCAGAGCGCCGGAGGAGTAGACACATGCAAAAGTGATCCGATGCCGAGTTTAGGTGATGTCATTCGCGCGCTTGACGCGCTTGCAACTCAACGACAATCCCTTCGTGCGGGCTCCAGAGAGGATTGAGTTGCAAAGCAGCCCCACAGTGCTTCAACAAAGTGTGCATACACGCACAGAGCAGAGTTGTTGACAGCCATTTCTGTTCTCGTCTCGAGGCCGCAGAGATGATGGAAGACTATCGGCAGAGGACCCGGCAAACCAGCACGAATAGCTGCAGAAGTCGCAGTCGACTGAGCTGTATGATCTGTTTCCGTAAGGCCGTGGGTGCTCAAAGCGGCACCGCAGCTGGAGGCATCAGCGCAGAGCGCAGAGGTTGTGCCAGTGTAGAGTCGAGGCGGATAGCTTAGAAGAGAGCGCAGCTGTTTGCATCAGATGTTGGGCAGGAACTTGACAATGAGACGGTCACTGAGTCTGAGAGGCAGAAGGGATTGGGACTGGTGAAGCGAGCCTGCGTATGCCTGCTTCCCTTTCGTGTCGCGCAGGCGCGAGCTCGACTTGCAAGGCTTTGGACAAGCAGGGCAGGCTGTGACGGTCACCTTGACTGCGAGGCAACTAGTCGCCAGCAAGACTTGTGACAAAAGCTCTTTACAATGCTGCGACATTGCTGGCCGTAAGTTAGTCGGACAGGTCGGCACCAGTCAGGAGCTTGGACTCGTGGTCTTTTCTGCAGACTCTGCCATGTCCTGTACTCCCAGGCCAATGCCCCGCAACATGAAGGCCTTCTAGGTGCGGTCTGTCAAGCCCCATCTTGCTCTCTGCTACAACAGTCTCGCAAATGATGTGTCTGCAAGGCTTGGTGGCCGGGCCTGATGTTGCAGCGAGCCGGCATGCCTGACACGTTCCGGTCCAAGTTGAGATGTCGTGAGTCGCCTGACGCTTCGGAGAGGCGAGCCCAGATCTGCACGCGGTGCCCAGATCGAGCCGAAGGCGACGGTACGAGACTGGCAGGCATGCATCCTGCTACTGCCCGGGTCTGTTGACGTTTGCTCTCGTCACTCTGGCTTCGCCCGCACAACTGCGACGTGGCGCAGTCGTGCTTTTGAAAAAGCCAGGAAGACACAGAAGCATCGACTCGCACCAGCCCCAGGCACGGCAGTTGAGCTGCAAGTGTGAGAATGCGATCATTGAGGTTGCTGCTTCCCCGATCTGACTGTGCACTGCTTCCGGTACTATTCTGTCAGCGTGTCTCCGCACCCTGTTTGCCTTCATCCTTCTGCAAAGTCTTCTACCTGTGTGTCGATCTCGCAAGCTTACTGACGATCATCAAACAGCCGTGTTCCTAACTGACTACCACTACATCATGCTATCCTGGAAATCCTGCACACAGTGCTGTCGCATCCTACTGATGCATGCGGTAAACAAACCATTTGAGCATGGCCGCTTGCCATACGATGTTCTTGGCTCATCTCGTGTGTGGCTGTGTTTGTTCATCCGTGAGAGGCATTGGGACGATGGCAAGCTGGCTGGAGCTTCAGCGACATTTCGGAGGACAGTGGCTGCCCGATGTGCGCGCCGCGTGCCAAGGATGTAGGGTGAAGGAGGATTAGGAGCATGTCATCTCGCTTCCCAGATTGCAACTGTTTCAGCATGTTTCGCCGCACATTTAGGCTTGCTGCTTGGTGCGAGGTGCTACGGTAGTGCAGCAGTTTTCACTTTGTCGCACAGCAAGTCCATTTCCAAGTTTGCGCAACCGTGCACCAACACCGCAGATGTTGAATGCCGCACGAAGCGCTCCATTCGTGCGAGCCTCATCGTTCCCCCAGGGTATACCAAAGAATGAAAATCTTGCATGTGAGGTTGCTCACACAAGGGACGAGCGACGGACTGCGTGACGCCTAGCAACGCGTAACGTAATTCGCCAAAAATTGAATCGCGCAGTCCAGGCTGCGCTGCTTTCGAGCTGCGAAACCAGATCTCACCGCTTTCGTCGCTGTGAAGCCCTTTTCGCGCCAAGCTGAGGGATCTCCCTCAAGGAAGTCTGGTGTTTGTGCCACGTCTTCCAAGGCTTTGCGACGAAGACACGACTTCTGGACATCTTACCTGCAGCTCTGCTTCTCACAATATGATTCGTGCGAACCTTAAGATGAGCCTGAGCGTCTGCCGCTTGTGACTCGCCCGTGGCTATCCCTGTGGTTGTGCGAAGGCTAACGCCATGGCGCGCAAGGTCTGGTGCTGTTTGTCGAACAGCTGCTTTCGTGGCTACCTTATGGCCTTACCTTTCATCCAGCTTAAGTAAGTTCTGATCGCAGAGAGCCAAGAGCATCCAAGAGCCAAGGAGTTGAGAATTCCTGGCTCCGAGAGGCGGTCGGATGCGGGCAGATCGGAGTTTCCTCTGAAATCCTGCCTTCGCCAGGTCAAGCCAGGCCTTGATCCTGAAAGCGCAGTCTCGTCGCCCTGGCAGGTTTTGCAATCGTCGGCCATTGCTGCCAAGTGCCCTCCGGAGGTTGGAGAGGAGTCCTTGCCCGGAGAGCCTTCTCACGACTTTGCCTTGAGCGAGTTTGTGAGGTGGGAGGCCGGTTTTTCGCTGCGTCCCTGCGACATTTCTCTCTCGCAATCGAGGCCATGTCACAGCGACAGCTTCGATGCTTCGTTCAGCTGCAGGTGCTCCGTGACTGCGATCCGATAGATATAGAATGTAGACATGTTGGCTGATGCCGGTAGTCAATGATACACCAATGATGCTCAACAGGCGTTGTGGCGCGGCCATTCTGCTCGGAATGCCATTCGGGCTCGTGGCACAGTTCCCATCCCGCATTATCAGTCTTGTTGTGCTGAAGGCTTTTGGCTGCCAGCATTGAAGGTGCTACCTGGAGACAAGCGCTCGGCCAGGCTCAAACATGCGGCCACACAACTTCAGGCAGAGCTTTACACTCCTGACACTGACGAGACTTTGCCCCTGTGTTTGGATGCAGGCAGCACTCCGTGGCTCTCGCGTGCGTCGAAAACTCCGATGGGCTAAGGAAGTGCTGGACTCCGAGCAACCTAAACGCATGCCTTTAGCAAGCAGGATCTGTCTTCGACCTTTGCAAGGTCGAAGGTGGTGAGCGACGATCTGGAGGAAATGGTTTTTGGAAGCGCATCAGAATCAGCTTCATTGCATCTTCCTGCAGCCCCTTTTCTCACACTGTCACACTGTGAGGACTGTCCAGAGGTGGATTTGGAAGACATGTTGCGCGAAGCTCGTACAGTGGCAAATGCCCCGTGCCTGCATATCTTTCACCAGCTAGCTGCCAAAGATGCCGATGTGTTCAGCTTTCCAAAATGACGGTTAAGGCTGACCCGTTCTCATCCTTGAGTTTGCCCGAATTCAAGGACATGCCTGAGGCTGCGATTGCAGTCGAACGCCTGAGCGTAGATGTTAAAATATTCTCGGTGATGTCGCCTTTGACAGGTACTGAGCCGAAGTCGTCAGAAGAAAGCCGGTAGCTTGGGTTGTGCAGAGCGTTACAGACAGCAGTGCCCATGCTTAGCGGACCTCGCACTGCTAGGAGCCACAACAACACCCTGGCCCGATGGCTGCAGCCCGAGCTGTTTTTCCTTTTTCAATCGCTGCGGGTATGAAAGATCAAGGTGGCATGGACTCCGTTGAACATCGCTCCAGGCCAGGCTGCACGTTTGGAAGTCCTGTCCTTCGCGGAGTCGGAGTTGGCTTGCTTTCTAACTCATTACCTGTCCAAGTACCCTAAGTCCAACTCTTTGTTGTCAGTCTTGCTCTCTCCCTCTCTCTCTCTCTCTCGCTCTCCCTTTCTTGCTGGATTGCCACGGGTCGCAGAGGGGAGTGGTGCAGAGAGGCTCGTCACACGACGCTACCACGGGGCCGGCACCAACCGATGCAGGCAGCGAAGGTGGAAGCACCTTGGACCGTAACCAGGAGCAGTTCCTTGCTCTCGTTGAGTTACTAAGTGTTATCCGAAATCCATGCGCGCCCTGCAGCCGCTGTACAAAAGTTTAGCAGTTTCTGCAGACGTTGGCTGCAAGGTGTCGGGTTTCGGTCTCATGTGCCCGTGCAACAGTACTGCTCCGACCACTACTTGCATCGCTGCTGTTTTCGCATCCAAAATCTCGTGTTTGTTTCTTGGTTTCTTGCTTTTGCTGGTAGCGGAGCCGCGCCGGCTTTCGCCTGTCCTGTGCCCTATCCTTAGAAGAAATGGGATCACACCGGGCCTGGGAGCTGGGGGCGCTTGGGCGGTAGCGGCCGGATGGGTGGCCCGCGGCCCGGGAGCTGGCGGTCTGATGGTCTCGTGGGCGACGGTAGAGAGCGTGAGCTCTGCACCGTCGTGATGCAGTGATGCATCTTAAGAACTTAGTTAGCGTCGTCAAGCGATTCCTGAATACCCGCCGCGTCTATGTGCTTGTCGCTGGCCGCTGCACAAGGAGACAGCGAGGGCGCCCTTACAGTGAAACCTTGTGCCGTGTGGGACAGTACCGGAGTCAAGAGAAAAGTCTGTCCGGAATCGTGCAGGACAAATCGGTGTGCTGAACTGTAGGTTTCTATTGAATGTATGCGTTATGCGGTTTGGCCAGTTCAGGTGCAAAATTCGTCTGCCTATGTACTTCTCTTGTGCAGACTTCACCCAGGTGTGGTGGGCTCACCTCACAGCAGCCGTCCCGGATCGGGCTTCGGCATCGGTTCACTGCTCGGTTTCCGATCTTATGCTTAGTTTGATCGGTTCGCGGACATAGAGTTCTGAAGGCCCACGGAGATCTAGATCACTTTCGTCAACAGCAGAATCTGCTGTGACAGAGCCAGATGGTCCGTCGCTTACATGGTTGTGCTCGATTGAGTCTGTTTGGCCGGGAGCCCGGTAGCATCGTGTCACCCGGCGAGCGAGGTGCAGGCCACGGTTTGCGCACGCGAGTGGAGCAGGCGAAGGCAAGGAAAGTTCGAGAGAAAGTGCGTGCGAAAATGTGCGCGAGAAGTTTTGTCCCGCATTCACTGCTCCCCTGGCAGGATGATTGGGGCTTCCAGGACATGAACTCCAGTCTGGCATTGCAGGATGTTAAGCCGGCCTGAAGACAGGACATTTCCACTGCACGAGCTTGTCTTGCCGCTCAGAAGCGCAGGCAACCAAGGCACGAGGGCACCAGCCTGGCCGCTTGTGTGCACAATGCTGGACGGTGCCCGCTTCCAGACCTCCGACACTTCCGGGACATGCTCCTTCGCGCAGCAGCCCAGCTCCTGGCGATGTTGGATTGAATACAAGTCGGCTCGAATCGATAAGCCAGCATGTTGTGGTGAGCCACCACCACCCAGGCACTGGCCGACAACCTGTTTCGACCTTGGCTCGGAATAAGTTGCAGACTTAACTTCTGGCGAAGAAACCAGGTTCTTTTTGTGCGTGCGACTGCTGCGGGTATGCTGACAGGCAGAGCAGCCAGTCAGCTGGTCCACCGAAGCGTGGCGGAGGCAAACAAACCATTGTACTGGTCTTGAAATTGTCGTGGCAGCTCGCTCTGATATGATATGAGAAACATTTGATTGCGAAGCACACCTACATTTGCGTATAAGGAATCATATGTTCCTCAACGAAGTACAGAACACTTTCACGTGGCCTATCATCCCAGATTTTCTTTCTTCTGCGCAGGCTGCCAAAAGGCTCAGGATGCCATTGCCGAGTACCGGCGCCTTCAGGAGGCCATGCGATGGGGACATTTTGGTCTACGAGTTGTCAGAGATTTCTTATGGTCTATTACGGACAGAGTATGTATATGATGGCACATCACAGATTATTATTAAGTATTGTATGGTAACTTTGGAATTTCGTAATGTAGAGAGGCAGACCTGTGCAAGCACGCGCAGGCGGATTCCGCGGCAAACAACAGCGGGCCTACGGAGTTCCGATCCGGATCTCCCAACAGGAAGCCCCTTGGCTGTATTCGTCAAGCTTCTGTTGGACATGGGAAACGAGTGCTCAAACGAGGGAAGCCTGGGAGCAACGGTTGAAGTTTGCTACTTCCAGACCCACAGACCGTGGCCGAGGTTAATGCGCAGTTCCCAAAGTTTGGGCTGAAGCAGCGACAAGTGATTACCCCACCCCTGAGTTTCACCAAACGTGGCCGCACCAATGTACAGCGAGGGGGCTGAAAGTATTTCGGGGAGCTTGGGCTCAGAATCCCAGACGTCTACGTGTTCGGGATATTATGTTTGTTGTTGTTTCACCAGTCATAAGTATATCTTATCATATAAGGGATAAAGATATTGATTCAATATTGGATGCATACTCAGATTCGATCTCAAGCTTAGATTCGTAGGCTTTTGGATGTATTCAATATTCCATTCTTATCTATTTTTGGTTTGGGAATTATTCCATTTAGGATTTTGAATGAATATGAATATATATTTTCGCATTTCCTGGCATTCAGTGGTGTCCGCTGCTTAATTAAAACTTGCATTCATCCCGAAAGGGCCGAAATGGCGCTTCCACGGGGTGGGCCCAAAATTTCCCAGGGGCACGGATTATTGGTCTGTGCTTCTTTACAACACAGTCCCATACTTCCCTGAGCAGATTGGGCAACAAAGAAACCGGGTCTCTAAGCACGGCAGAATTCAAAAGCTCGCCCCTGCCACGATTCCATTCTGCTTCCCAGTTGTCGGGCAGGATGAACAGCGAACTTCGTAGGGTCTCGTGCTCCTCGAATTGGCTAGTTTGGTCCTCAGGCAAGTGGGCTGAGAGAACCCCCGTCCAATCAATACTACCCATGTGCTGATGGAACGAGCCGCTTCAGGAGATCATTCTCCTCCTCTGCGACGCCGTCAACTCTAGACGGCATGTAGCAGCATGCCCTTCCCTGATCGATCGGACAATCGTAACGAATTCCTGCTCATCCCATTGTCCCAAATCCTTGTCTGTATGAATGCCCTCGATCTCGCTGATCATGGTCTCCACAACTTGTTGGATCTCTTCAGGGTAAAGCGGCTGCTTTCGGATTGCATTGTAGACGTCCTTCTCGAGCCCTTCTTCTGATCCTCCGTCCAAGGTAGCTTCGGAAATCGCCCTATATAGGCTCTTTTGCCACCGGTTCCACAGGACTTCGTCTGTTCGGGGCAGCGGTTCCCCCCACTGGCTTCGGCGCTGCAGGGGTGAAATTCGCTGCTTCCTCTCGCCGCCTTTTGATGCTTCCATATCCCGGGGGAGCCTGTTGGTTCGGCTGGAAGGTCCTGCGGAGGGTTCTGACACATTTGGTGGAAGCTCTGAGATGGTCCTCCAACCTTCCCTGTGTCCAGAATTCACAGTTATATGCTTTGCAACGACTGCCTTCCAGAAACTCCCGATACTCCGCCTGCCGTCCATGTGTCTTGAAGAAGTGTACTCCAAGACCTGATCGTTTACGAAAAGTTTTCTGGCACATTCGGCATGTCCAGGCTGTAGCACGCTGCGTTCCACTCTCCACAGCTGCCACCATCTTGTACATGTACCACAAGCAAACATGCACAGCAGTCTCCTCTTGGAATTGCAGGAAGTCATCCGCATTTCGGCGTGCCACTCTCCTTTTGACACGTTCCGGTTGTTGTCTGAGCACATGCCACCATTGTGGCCAAGCTGTCCTTGTGACCTCAGGCCATTGCTCGACATCGTGTCCCACCAACCATCGTAGGTCCTCTCTGACTACCTTGCACCAAGTAGCCTCATTCTGTAACATCGCCCACAACAATGGGGGCCCCGAGCGGACCATCGAGATCAGTGTAGAGATCCGTGCTCGTCTGGCAAAGTAGTCCAGAGGCCAACAACCCGTCGCCCAATGTGCCAAAGGCAACGGTATCTTGTAGAAAGCGTCTCCAGTAACTTCGCGACACAAAAGCCGCCGCACTGTCCTGGAGAAGTTGTCGCACATCGCATCCCAACTTGGGCATCCGGGCACCCAGAGCTCAAGATTGAAATAAGTGGAGACCACTGCACTCCGGAACAACGACGTTCTTGTTTCCAGACTCAGGTCTCTGTTTTGCAACAGGAGGTCTTTGGCACTGTCATATGCAGTGGAAGCCATAGCTGTGCGGTAGCGGTGCTCATGTCGTAGTGCCATAGTTGGGTCCATCATCGCTCCAAGATGTTTGTAGGTAGGTACCATATGGACACTTTCATCCAGGTCTGGGAGGTAGATGAGCGGGCGGCCATTTCCGAAGACTTGTCGTCGCACCGTCGTTGCACCCTTCCCACAAAGTCTCAAGAGCACGCTGGTCTTGTTTCTTTTCAAGTTTGGGTCGAGTCCGTGTGCTCTGAAGGCAGTGATAACTACACTGGTGATCCTGCTGACCTTACAGAGCAGTTTCGGTGCCTCCTCATCTTCGGTCACATAGGCTGTGTCGTCCGCCCACGTGGTATCCCACATGGGCTCGCTCTCTCCTTCCGGCTGTACTGGGAAAGGGCCGCCTTCCGGATCATATGGCAAAGCACCATTGATGTCCTCGCCAACCAATACCTCATGTACCCGGTGCAGGATACGGGTGTAGAGGAAAGCAAACACACAATCCGCCCACGAGGCGCCTGGGCGGGATCCAGCTACCGAGTGGCACAACTTGTCGCCTGCAGAGAACCGTGACGTAAACCAAGTGTATCGGTGGAAATCCTGAACGGAGGCTTTGATCGGCTCAGGGGTTCCCGCTTGTTGGAGCATTCCCCCTTCTCGTATCAGGCCCCATAGTTCAGATATATCCTCTCCGTCCATCCCGAACCGGTAGAACAGTTCTTCAATGGAGCGGTCCAATCGCAGGTCTCCAACCACCAGGTCCCTGACCAATCTGTAGTACGCACTCCGCGTGTCGACAAATAGCACAGCTGCCGACTTGCGCATCTTGGCGCATCTCCGCAGATGGCTAGCGACGTACATCGACGAGAAACTGATAGGTGGCCCTGGTCTGGTGCCACAATGAAGTGGGTGCAGGGCCTCCTCTACGTCATCATCGACCTTGCGGCGCATTGCGCGGTGCAGTGCTTTTGCAGGGAAACTTGAAATGTACAAGCTTCGGTAGTTTTCTGCTAAACACTTCTGTCCGCTGTGCTTGTATGATTCGTACAGCACGCCTCCTCTCCACTGAATAGGTTGCCTCCCAAGAAGCAATGCTTTCATATAGAGAGGTTGTAGGAGACGCGTTACCGCGACTGGGCAAGCACACAGCACATCGCTGGGAATTTGGTCAAGCCCAGCTGCTTTTCCAGGCTTGATGCCCCTCATCACGCGCTCCAAATCCCTCGCCGACGGGAGATGCTGCCACTCCCATTCCATACTTCTGCTTTCCTGCCATGCAGCCACCTCCTCAATGAAGTCCTTCGTGGATTTGATCGTGCCGGCCTCCTGGTCACCAAAATACCGAAGCCAGATGTCATCTCTGTCCTCCGCACACGAGGCCGCTCGGCCCGAGCTTGGGTCGAGTAGCTTCGGCAACTCCCGGCTGAAGGGTTTTCTCGCCTTCGCACCAAGGCCAGCTCGCTTGGCCCTCTGCATAATGGCGCCAACATTTTGGTGACCTTCTGTAGCAACCTTCCGTAGGAACTGGTCCTTGGCCTTGGCAATGCCTGTCTTGATCGGGTGGGTGGCATAACGGACCGCAGCTGCCACCAGTTCATACATGAGCTGTCGGTGGCGAAGGCCAGCCTGGGTGTCCTCCTTATCCGTATTTCTCCAGATTGCCCAGGCATCGCTCAGACTGAGACGCCAGCTGTAGCGCCGATTCTTGGTTCGGCTTCTCAGACGGTTCTTCTGTTGCCGTAGGTCCCACACTTCATCCGGTATGTAGGAGGCATGTCCCAGGCTTCCGTCGATCGCGAAGTCGGCCTTTAGGGTGGCAAGCATGTGCTCTTGGATGAGTCTATAATGCTCATCAGGGTGTGTGGCCCACACCGGCTGCACAAAGCTGGCACAGGCTTGCTCCAAGATGTGTCGGCCAGATTCCGATCTGATCTTGTCACCATCATACCGGAGTCTCTGCAGTCGCGGTCTTTGGCTTCCTCGCTTAAGGCATCCCTCAACGTCCACACAGGCAGCCCTGTGATCATCATTGGGGCTGCCATTGTCCAAGTCCTGGTTCACATAGCTTTTAGCCGCCACGACCTCCGCCTTGCCTCCCAAGAGGAGGTAGTCTATTCTGCTTTCTCCACCCAATGTGTGCCTATGTGTCCACGAGCTTCCTTGATGCAGGCTGGAGAACATCGATGGTGCCCAGAGTCCATTGTCCTTAAGCAGCTCAGCACACATTCTCCCAGTACTGTCGGGCTCCTCGCAGTCCAAGTCTCCACTGACGGGCGGATAGTCCGGGGGGAGCTTTCCGTTGAGGTCTATGCCACAAACAACCAATTGCACTTTCTTCAATTGGGATATAACCTCCCCAAACTTCTGCAAGAATTGGTTGCGCTCCTGTAATCGGCCACTATGTGGGCAATGGGCTGAGATGAGTCCCAAGTTGGCACCATCCACCACCACTCGGATGGCCAACATCCTGAGGTCCTCATGCACAATTGTAATCGCCGCTTCATCAGGTGCAACAGGTTGGCCATTGCAAAGCATAAATCCACCACGTTTGCGCAGCCAGATAGCTGTGCCCCAATGTCTGCATCCATCGGTCGCTAGCCGTAGATACCTTCGACTGGAACACACTCCTCCTGCTTGCTTGGTTTCCTGTAGGAACATCACTCCAAGGCCCGCGTGTTCGCCTTGTTCTTCTAAGTATCGTTGGCTGCCTCCCATGCCCTGGATGTTGAAAGTTCCTGCAGAGAGTGCAAACTTCACGTCACCATTTCCCTCGCCCCCACCGACCGTGGGCACGATCTGAGACGGGGTGATGGTTGATCTCGGGAGTGGCTGTTCATCCCAGCAGAGGCCACCTTTGTCAATGCATAGGGCCCCTGTTTTGGCTGCCGACAGCTCCAGTCCTACCCATGCCATATTGGTCCGTAGAAAGGCATCAACTGCTTGCTGAGGTGGTTCATGAAAGTGACAATGTCCTTTCATGGCCGCCTTTGCAACAGAGTCTGCCAGTTCGTTCCATTCGTGGCCTGAGTGGCCTTTTACGTGGATGATATCCACGCGTAGCCCATCGATCTCCTGGAGCATGTTCTCAAGGTCCTTGGTTTGCTCCCCCATGGGATTGATCGGGTCCCAGCATCCTGTCGCAGCCCTCCCAGCTGCTAAACAGTCAACGTGTATCGTGCCTTTCAAGACCGGGACGATTGTTCTCATCTGCAGTTGCCACAGCATCGCCGTAGCCAGGGCAACTTGTTCCGCATGTAGAGATGCAGGGTCTGCCCAAGGCCAGCATGTTTGCTGCCCATCAAGCATTTGGCCACCAAGTAGGCCCATTATCGCAAAGGCGGCCCCGAGTCGGAACAGAATCACCACAGCATAACCACTGCATCCCTTCGCATCGTAGGCTGATCCATCGGTATACAGGTGAAATTCACCTTCTCCTGCTCGGGCTCGGGGAAGCAATTCCTCCCAGGGCACCGCTTCTCGTATTGCCTGAACCGTGTTCGGGTGGAGTGAGAGCCCGTCCAGACACCACCTCATCCATTCTGGATGCCAGGGCTGAAACATCGGCCATAGCTCTCGAAATGAGTGTGGCCATGGGAGCACTTGCTCGGTCAAGTCATAGACCACACACCCAGGCGTGATAGCTTGGCTCAGGCTGATTGTCACTGGCTCTTGCGGTCTCGTACGTCTTCGCGGCGAACGACTTCGAGGGCGAGGGGCGTTCACCGGTGTCGGTGGTGGTGGTCCTCGTGGTGGTTCGCCAGGTCCTCGGGGCGGTACAACCGACCCCGGGCTTGTAGTATCACTCATGTCATAGTCGCCGTCATCGTCCCAACCAGAGCCATCATCTCCTGGGTCAGAAGCCGCTGACGAGGTGGACGAATCGGCCTGTATTGGTTCCAGATGTAGGGTGATCAGCTCTCCATCGTACACGCGGATGAAGTTGTCCTCATTCATTGGTGCTCCTCCTGTGACAACAAACTGCCAGCCCTCCATATTCGGAAACTGGATGTCTTCCAGGTAGGCATACGGGTCAAAGCTGTCACCGTGTATGGCCATCCATTGCGGGAAGAACGCCAACCCACGTAGGTCGAGAAATGCCATAGTGACATCCCGTCTCGGCGTGACCTCCTCCTCGACCATGGCAATGATCTTGTGGACCTGTTTCCCTCCATGGGACAGGTGGGCAGGAACGTCAGCCGGGACCATCGCCCAACTGTCCTCGTTGAGGCCCAGCTCTTCGATACCCATTTCCAGATGGAATCCTTCGTCTTCCTCGTTGGCCAGCGGGACAATCACCTGCTCGGTGGCACCTTGGTAGATGCAAAATCTGCCTGGCAACGGTCCAGGAGGTGGTGTATCTGGTTGCCACCTTCTCGGGTCACGCAGCCTTTCCTCGACATCCGTAGCCCACTCGCAGGGTGTTCCTCTTGGTAGTACTTGTACAGCACCACCCATGATTGGGGCCCTCTGGTCCATCTCCCCAAGGGGCTGAAGTTGTCCAAACACGAAAACCTCGAGCTCGGCGACGTTCTCCAAGGGCACATGTTCCATGATGGCCCTCTTGATGATCGGGGCCTCACAATAGATAGCATTTGCCGTACCACCGGCCTTTGTGCAGTCCAGCAGCAGACAATACTTGTTGACTGCCGACAGCCATGGGGGGCTCGCAACGAAGCAGACAAAGTCTTCTTTGATCTGCGGGAAGACCGGGGTGAACTGATTGACATACTCCGGAATTCGTAGCATACTGCCTTCCACCGCCCCAACAAGCCTGTCCACCGTCAATGGAAACTCCATGCCGAGGTCGACTATTTCAGACTCGTAGTATGGTGCCGCCGCCCATATCGAGATATGTGTCGCTTGTCGTACTGGTTCATGGACAGCGACTGGTGTAGGAGGCTGTGCCCAGAACTGTGGCACCTCTGCCATTCCTTCCGAGTGCAACAGTGGTGTATCCAGCACAAACCTGTGCCATGCTTGCTGCAGTTGCTCTTGGCCTGTACTCTGGCCGGCCATCCATAGCTCCAAATCGGAGCTTCGAGGGGCTTGCCGCGGGTGGTCGCGTTGGTTGCCATCTGGCGCTCCTCTTGCGACTGTCAAGCAAGCAAAGCACAGAAGCAGCCTTGGTGGCCATCGTTGTGTATGCTTGCCACATCGGTGTCCCCATGGCCGCCGGCCCGCAAGTGTACGGCCCCAGATGTCAATCAAGCCCAGCATGATCAGGAGGAAAAGGGTCCTGGCCGCAGGAACAAGCATCTCCGCAATTTTGTCCATACTGTCCCACCGAAGTTCCCAAACCAGACCTCGTCCGACCTCGATATAATCAAGCACATCATATGCTCGTCTCCGTGGGGTCGCTGTTGATTCTTCAACCGGGTATTCGCGCCCGGGGCTGTGCCGAAGCCCTGCGCTCATAGCTGTGTCGAAGGCAACAGGATCGGCAGACCAACCGAAAAAGCTGCCAAGACCCCTTCCTGGTCCAGGTCGCCACTGTACCAGGCAAAGTCTTTGATATAGTCCAGCAGTGCAGGTTTGTCCTTCAGGCTCACACTCTTCGGCATAGCCCTTCACCTCCTGCTGCTGTTTCCTCGTAGTAGTCACTCTTCGGCACCTGGTGGGGGGGGTTCTGGCTTGACCTTCTTCAGGTCTTCCACTGTCTCCTCTTCGGAAGAGAACACGTCCAGGCCTTCCTCGATCGCTCTCGTGCGCCTCTGCTCCAACTTCTCGGTGAGCGAAGTGCCTCCCCGTGGAACCACCCCAGGGGAGCGTCCCACTTGCTTGACCGCCATCCGCGGTTGCTTGGGCCTCGAGCGATGCGGGTTGTCTCCATGCCCCATAGCCATCGCGTTCGTTCTTGCCGAAGGCGACCTGATGTAGGGATCCGGCGGTCCCACCTCCGCCCCAGCACTGTAGGTGTTCTTCGCTCCGCCATTGCCATCCACCTCCATCTCTGTTGCACTGCAGTGGCCTCGCCTTTCTGCAGCCGGGGGAGTGTGGTCTGGCAATCTGGTAGTCCTCCTCGGTGGTGTGCTGAGCAGCTCCTTCTCTCCCGCCAGGGCCTCCAGCAACCGCTGCCGGGTGTCCTTTCTGGAGGAGCTTGCAAGCTTCAGCGCCGCATCCAACAGACCCGAAAGACCTGGGCTGTCCTGTTCCGGGGACTTGAGGAGTCTTTCCCATTCTTCCTCGGCTGCCTCTCTGCCAGGGATCACCTTGTTCACCTTGGCCTCCTCCTCGCTGGCGATGGCAGTTTGGAGTTCTTCCAAGGCCTCTGTCAGAGCAGTCCGTTGCTCCTGTCCTTCGGCCTCCAGAGCTGCCTTCCTCTCGGCATACTTGTTCTTCTCGCGTACATAGTTGGCCTTCATCTCCTCTTTGAGCACAGCCCATCTCTGCTCCAAATCCTTGGTCTCCGTCTCGTTTTTCCGGATTCTTGTCTCGTATTTCCGGACGGCATTCACCTGCCTCTGCACGCCCTTCACAAGGCTGCCAGCAGCAGCTGCCACTGCTTCGCCATCCCTGGCTGCCGAACTGGCAGCCGTGGACCTCCCCTCCTGGGGGATCGCAACGGTATCCAAGGTCGGGTGCCGTGGAGCTTCGCGATCGCCACGCTGCCGGGCCCACTTGTCCTCCGACCGATAGCCATGCCACCCACCACCATCTCCACCTGAGTACTTGGGCCATCGACGCCATTCTCCTTCGCGATTCCCACGTCCCATTAACTCACGGTAGAGGGGTTTCGTGTGGTGTTGATGTAGTAGGCGGACGGCTCTTGCCGGTCCAGGGCGTCCACTCGCACGAGCCTCACGGATGAGTCTGCGTGCTCTGGCCCTCTTTGCCCGCTGCCTCCGATGCCAGGGGGGTGAAGCAGCGATGTCCTTGCCGTTGATCGTGCCGTCGCAGGCACTTGGGGCTCTAGGCAATGCTGGCCCTCTGTCGGGCCGCTCGATCCCAAACCCTATGAATATATATATATATACTCTTTTTGGTCAATTATACATCTAATTTTCTTGAGAAATATTACTGAACAATATTCTGAAAGAATATGTATCCTAGAAACATGTGCTTATGTCAACATTGGACGAGCCTTCTAGAGGGGGTGCGTAGTGTTGTGTGTGTAGTGCGTGTGTTGGTGGTTGCGTTGTGCGTGGTCGTGGGTGTGATGCTGGGCATGTAATAGCGTGTTGTGTGTTGTATAAGTGCGCATTGCATATATTGCGTGATTTGCGGGCGTTATTTACGTTGCGTTGAGGTTATTATATATATATATATATATATATATATATATATATCGTGAATATTTTGATCACGAAAATAAATATGAAAAGCGAGACAATAAATTAATCTAACAAAAAATATAGAATTTTATAGAAATTTCATAGGGTTACGATCTATGAAATTCTATGAGATATTCATAAAAATGATCTGCTAATTCTATGAGATTCATAGGAAATTTCATATAAATATTCTCAATTATTTACTAAGAAGGGATTTCAATAGAAAATTATTTAATTCTGGACGATTCTCTCTGCTTTCAACGTATTTCTATCTCTTTATCTATATCTCTATCTCTTTCTCTCTCTATATCTCTCTTTTATTTCTTTCTCTATCTCATTTTCTTATATCTTTATCTCTAAATATCTCTCTCTGTTCTGCTCTCTGGGATTATATATAGGATATAAGATATATATTTTAAATATTCAGATATGAGATCGAATACGAATTTGATGAAATATTATAGTTATATGGATTAATAGGTAAATATCATGATATATCGTATGTTGATGGAAATTCCGAACGTATAATTATTTGAATTATAGGATATAAAATAGACATAATAAAAATATATATGAGAATTTCCGAAAATAGGGGATCCTAATATATATCTTAAATAATGGGATCTTTATTATAAGAATTCTATAATAAGATATCTTCTATTTTCAGAAATTCCCATATCGTTATTCTCATTATAGGAACGAAATATTAATCTCTATTGATGATTTGAATAATCTTTCGATTGCGACGAAATCCTATTAAAGATTAACAAAGTCGAATATTTTTGGTCGAAATAAATTCTCGATAATATCAATCGGATCTATAATTATTTGAATATTTAAATAGATAAATAGATAGATTCTTAATTTCTATATATTTCTTAATTCATGAAATTCATATAATCTCTTTCGAAAATTTTTCCAATTAGAAGAAGATTCATTCGTCCAATTCTTCTATAGATTGAATTTCTGTGATATAATTTCCACAATATAATTATGAAAATTCGATAGAATCCGGCTAAATGTAAAATTTTAAGATTATACTTATAGTATTAAATAATAATTTCGATTTTATATAATATAAATAAAATCTATATATATATATATATACATATATCTATCTATAAATATATATCATAATTCGATAGATATATCACAGGTATCATTTCTAGCTTATGCTTCGAATATTCATATCGAAATTCGAATAAGATGAATATAAAAGGAGTTCATAAAATTCTTCCGAATCTCTAGCTTTTCGAAAAAGAAATTAAATATATGAAAATTTGATAAGATTTATAGCCGAAAGATTAGGCCTATATCAATATAGCCTCCCAGAACATCACGCCCTGGTGGCGTGTTTTTTCGTGTATTCGTGTTTTCACTTGCACTCTCAGATGGCAAATTCAGCAAGCTCTTCGCTTCCCGCAACATTGTTTTAGCAGCATACAACATTTTACGACGTGTTGTGAATTGACAACAAATTCCACCAAACCATTTGAAAATGTTCGGGCATAACTGAACACCGGTCCGAGAGAGATAAAGTTATGGGACAAATTTTTCAAGGACATAAGGGCATGGCCTTAAGGTGTGGCTCTAGGCCTTGGAGCATGGAGGCCTGGAGCCCTGGAGCCGTTGGGGGGGGGGGGGGGGGCGCAAAAAAAAAAAAAAAATGTGTGCAAAATCTATGGTCCATTTTTTTTTTTTTTTGCGCCCCCCCCCCGCCCCCAGGGGCCTTCTGGACGGAGATCCGGAGGGCGCATGTCTGTAAGCAGAGGATGCCTGGGGCCTTCGGCCTTTGGCACTCCCAATCCAGTGTTGCTCAATCATTTCAGGGTTTCCAGTATGCCACCAATCCTGACCTATCTAACGAAGCATCCCTTTGTCAAGATTTCACGCTTGCTATTGTTGTCCACCACCTAGGAAAGCGGCTCCAACACCTGAAAATTATGACATGGGTTACTGATGACACTCATACATGACAGAAATATGATGGGTAATTCATTCTACACAGTACAAGTGTGATGGGAATAAGATCCTTGTATCGCGACCCAAATTCAGAAGGAGTTATTGGGCCTCGAACCCAAATGCACTTCGTTATTGGCTCCCAATATTCTTGGATATCGTAGAAGATTTTGGACCCTCACCCGGAAACTTAGATAATGCAGCAAAACTTCCAAGTTACAAAATACTTGTTGCATTTGAGGCGGAACATATATAATTACCTGCAAGCCAACCTTGGTATATAGGTGTTTGTACCTACATATATATTTATGGTACCCCCCCCCCCGGTACCCAGGTCTGTCCTCTTCCCTCTTGAGCAGAAACCCAAGACCTGGGTATCGGAGGGGGGGGTCGATCATGGAAAACGTTGGTTTTACCAACATTTCCAACAATTTCCATGATTCTCCAAACTATGGCTCCGGCTCCCGAGGTTTCTCGAAATTCATGGAAATTGTTGGTTTTACCAACATTTTCCGCTAGCCAATCATGGAAATTGTTGGTTTTACCAACATTTCCAACAATTTCCATGATTCTCCAAACTATGGCTCCGGCTCCCGAGGTTTCTCGAAATTCATGGAAATTGTTGGAATTGTTGGTTTTACCAACATTTTCCGCTAGCCAATCATGGAAATTGTTGGTTTTACCAACATTTCCAACAATTTCCATGATTCTTGAAACTATGGCTCGGGCTCCCGACGTTTTTCCAAATTCATGGAAATTGTTGGAAATGTTGAGTTTTACCAAACATTTTCAGATAGCCAAATTCAATCATGGAGAAATTTGTTGGTTGTACCAACCATTTTCCGCTAGCCAATATGGAAATTTGGTTTTACCAAATTCCAAACCATTTCCAGATTCTCCAAACTATGGCTCCGGCTCCGAGGTTTCTCGAAATTCATGGAAATTGTTGGAATTATTGGTTTTACCAACATTTTCCGCTAGCCAATCATGGAAATTGTTGGTTTTACCAACATTTCCAACAATTTCCATGATTCTCCAAACTATGGCTCCGGCTCCCGAGGTTTCTCGAAATTCATGGAAATTGTTGGAATTGTTGGTTTTACCAACATTTTCCGCTAGCCAATCATGGAAATTGTTGGTTTTACCAACAATTTCCATGATGCCAGGTGTTTTTGCTTTTGGGGCCGCCCTCAGAAACTGTTAACGGCTAATGCTCATAACGCTCACCCCCGCCGCTTGCTCATGATGCTTATTGCTTGCACTGCCCCAAAAGCATAAACACTTGATCAGACCTTGCCATAGTTCACAACATAGCCTGAACTGGTAAAAGGTTTAACAGCCCCGCTGACGTTGGATGAAGAGGTACTGCTTCTGTCCCGGCTGACTGAGTGAGCCAAACTACACATGCACGCGAGAGC
Organism: Symbiodinium sp. CCMP2592; assembly: GCA_905221615.1. Lineage (NCBI taxonomy): Eukaryota > Dinophyceae > Suessiales > Symbiodiniaceae > Symbiodinium > Symbiodinium sp. CCMP2592. The sequence goes on from CAJNDT010002824.1 coordinate 799,996, forward strand.
GCAAAGAGTGTGTTTGCCCAATTCGCACCGGGGGTAAGGGTATGAGTTGATGCACATCCGATCTTGAAACAGATTTTCTCGAGCAACAAAACTGGCAGCATTCCGGTTCCAATTACCCGAATACTCGCGTCTGTAGTGGAGTATCCTTGTGCTTCGGTTCAGTATGGCTGGTCGGGGCGGCGATGTGTCCATCGAAGTTGGTATCGAGGCCACCAAGGGTATGTACCTCTCCAAGCCCCTTCCTTACCCATCATGGTCAGACCAGGCTGTTGGCGGTATGTCTATCATGGACTTGCCCCTCCAAGACTTGCCGCGTGACCAGGCGATGTTGAAACATTTCGTGGATGTGGTTACGGATGTTCCCCCTCCCGACAAAACTGCAATCGAGACCGCCATCAATGCAGGTACATGGGGTAAAGACAAGCTTCCGACACCGTTTTGCCTCAAGGCTGACATGGAACTCAAACTGGTTACTCAGTTCGTTGTTATGGACCAGTCCAACGGCAAAGTCACGGTCATGAAGCACATGTACAGCCCGGACATGAAGCTCGGAAAGGAACAAATTCATCAACTATGCCATGGCACTCCATACACACTCAAGTGGCAGGGGCACGCAATGAATTTCCGAAAGGGCTTTCAATGGTTCCTTGAACAGCTCGGGGGGTGGCAATGCCGCCAGTATGCACTTTCTCACGTCATGACATGTCAAAAAAACCGCGGTGAGGGTTCCAAGGGCTTTCACATATCCGAGCTCACAGAGGAAGAGGTCGACAAGGGGTTTGCGTTCATCCAAGAGGAAGCGGGCAACCTTGCGAGTGAATGGAAACGAATTCAATGGATAACGAAGAACTTGCACATCAACGCCGAATCGCCCATCTACCAGTGGCCAGTCGCGATCGTAGAGAAATCCCTCCATGCTATCCGTACCGATGGCGTCCTTGCGCTCCCCGTAGAGGATTTCTATTTGACTCTGGCCGATGTCGACGTTGATGTTCTGAAGTTTGCTGTCAACCCCATGCTCAAGGCTATGACGACCCACGCGATCGGACTTGTAGGGGGACCGGGAAGTGGAAAAACACCGCTAGCAAGAGTGTTGGCTCTTTGCGCCTCCCGTTACCTAGCATGAGGGGTGTTTGCAAGTTTTTTTCTTGTTTTTATACAAGCCGCCCCAAAACCAACTATCCGCAAACCCCCAACACGAGGTTATTGGAAACGCAAGATGTCACTCACATCCCCAGCCTCGTATCGCGAAGCTTCGGAGTTTGATTTCTTTCGGGGACAACCCGGTCGCAAAGACCGCCCCGACATTCATGATGATGGACGCCTCGCCGAGGAGCCCATCAGGAAAATGAAAGGATTTACGGATGTTGGCTGCACCATGTTAACACGGGAACGGTGGGGTGCAGCCAAGTTCGTGCAAGGGCAGTTGCGGGTGTTCGTATGCAACGACTACACGTACACAGAGTGGGCAGAGCGCCAACAAGACACAGTTTCAGGCACAGTACTCTACATGACACACGAGCAGTTCCTGGAAGTCATCTCCCCCGTCTTTCCGAAGGGCACGACCACACCTCATATCATGGCAGTCCTCAAGCGTGCCAACATCCTCGTCAATGTAGGTAAACTCATGATCTTCAGGCGAGCAACACAAGATGAAATCACTGTCCCTTGCTTGTGCACCGGGAACACGGTAAACTACTTGAAGCCTGATGCCCAAACGAAATATATCCGATACCGAGACAGCATGCTGTCAAAGCCATCTTCTTTTGAAGCGGATGTGGAATGGGAAGCTGCCTATGTGGATGCCCTGCTTGCTGGCAAGAACCTACCCCGCTCCGGAGCAACCATCATCAACAGTGGTGCAGTGCATCGTCTTTTCCATGGTGAACCCAACGTATCTTCAACTGCAGCTCCATCCACTCCTCCTGCCGTGGCCCCCCCTGTCCCGAAGCCGGTTGTC
>CAJNDT010002825.1:0-7500 GCA_905221615.1 Symbiodinium sp. CCMP2592
TTCTCACACTGTTCACCAAGAAAAATCTGGCCGAAGCGTGCTCTGCAAGAGACATTGTGGTGGAGGATGGCGGCTACTATGTTCCGCTGTTCTCGGATCCTTGCCAGGAGCTGCCTTTCCACGACGAGGCGAACTGGAGCCTTGACTTCGAGTACATCGGACGCCAGGAAGTCTTTTCATTTATTGTTATTTAATTTTATATTAATTATAGGCTCAGGGGTTCAGAGGTTCAGGGGTTCAAGGGTTCAGGGGTTTAGGGGTTTAGGGGTCCAGGGTATTGCGTCCGATCAAGGCACGTCATGGTGCAGGCCACGACCAGCCGCGCCTGGCAGACCCTTGCACCCGGGCCCGACCTTGGCGGGGGTTTGGGCTTCATGTGCTACACGGCGGTCAAGTCGGAGGAAGGCGGCGGCGGCGGCGGCTTCGACATTAGCAAGGAGGACACATCTGCCCTCGTGAACTTCTTGGCCCGGAACCACGTGTTCGCTGCGCAGGGGGATCCGTTCCTTCCGGATCCCGTTGCATCCCTGTTCCCGGTTTCTTCGTCCACGCACGCAGCGGCCACGTTGGGTTTTTTTGCCCTCAAGCAGCTCGACATGGACATGCTCGAGTTCAGCTGCGAGGGCGTCATCAACCAGTCACCGCCGGTTCTCCATGCGATGGGGTACTTCTGGATGCTCAAGGGCAATGACCTGGCAGAGCGGATCCGCACCGGCAACTTGAAGGTACGCAGGTCCGGGATCGAGATGGTCATCGTGAGCATGAGCAACCCCAGGAAGCACTCAGACATGCTCCTTGAGGCTCAGCGCTCCAAGCTGGTGGAGCACAAACGGCGCTTGAAGGAACAGGTGGACGTCTCCAACAAGCAGCTCCGCCGCGACCAGGATGCCCTCGCTGCCGTTGATGCCCAGCTGCGGCGTCTCCCAGGCTCCTAGGCTCCCAGGCTCCAAGGTCCATGTGGCGCCGGCTTGGTGTCGTCATGTTTAGATGACTCATCAGCATCATAGTAGGATTTTGATGCTTCCTTACTTTGCTGCCAACTTGATTTAAATGGACATGTAAAGCTCAAGCCGCTCGTCGACAAACTGTGGCAGGGCCCACGACTACAACGGACCGCTGTCGACGTCAGTTTGTGTTTGTTTGCAGCATGTCCTGCACTGCAGCAGTCTTATTGCCTTGCGCTGCACCGCAAGACTCCAAACGGTTCCGTGGAAGGCTCCTCGGCTCCCAGGTTCCCAGGCTTCTGTACTCGCGCTCAATGGCAAAAGTGCCGGATTTGCCCACCGACCCAACCGTTCTGAGCTCAGCATTTTCGGAGCAGTATGACGTGTGTGATGATGATGTGTGGCACGCCATGTGAAGCAGGCCAGTGCTCAAGAAGCCCTGGCAAACATCGTGCCATGGGCCCTTCGCTGAGTTCTTGATACCGTGTCCCGTCTCGCGGCTAACAGTGCTGCATGCCGTGCCTGCCCGAGGTCCGCAGCCAGCTCCCTCTGAAATTTCCGCAGGCCAAGCAGATGTTCAAGACACCGCCGCTTGCCATCAACGCAGAAGCCAAGATGGGGGATTTGACCGGATACAAGGCGGGCGCATGTCGCTCAATGTCATTTATTATTGTTTGACCGTTGTCGTTTGTCAGGCTGTGTGGAGCAAAGATGACTGCCAAGCGTCCCTGACATCATCTGGACTTTACGAAGCCATTGGCCTCGCGCTGTGGCTGGCCACCGAAGCTTTTGCCAGTGCGTCTGAGGATGTGTGCTGGCAGGATATCCAAACTTTCGAAGACGCTTTCTTCTCCAAGAAAGTTGCTTTCAGCACAGTTGTATCGCGTGAAGCTGCCAAGAAGAAACAAAAAACGTCACGAAACCGGCTGACGTGGCCTTGTGCGATGATTGTCCTCACGGAGTCAGCATCTGACGTGATTCACGAAGAGTTCAACAGCTCGTTGCATCTTGCTAGCGGCGTGTTTGTGTTGTGGGCTTGGTACTTGGCCGTCTTCAAAGGCCTAGTCTCCCAGGACAGTTGCTGCTTGTGTTCACATGACATGACATGTTATTGATTCATCTGACTGATGTGTGCTTGCACTTGGCAGGACAAAGCAGTTTTGGAGATTTTGTGGGAGTGTGGCTGCACTGTCACGATACAGGTTCGCTTGTGTTCCAGCGCAGGGGAGATTGCGAAGAGTCGCAATCTTGCTTCAGAGAAAGTCAAGGCACTCGGGCACCCTGGCCTGTCCGACACCTTTTGGACATTTGCAAAGACTGTCCAGCTGCTCAAGGTCGAAAAAGTCCAGGATGGTGAGGAACAGAACTTGAGGTACAACAACACCTTGTACAACAAGGCCTTACACCAGGCTGCCACAGCAGCTGTTGCAGTGCTGCGGGGTCCATCCGGTCCCGTGGAGAAGGCTGCCCGGAGATTGGAGCTGGAATTTGGGCGGGGCATCTTGAGCAGTCAGTACTCGAAGTTGAGCAAGCTGTTATCGCTGACCAACAAGCTCGCATCTGCTACCAGAAACGCTGTAGACCTGACGGCCTGGATGATCGACTCCTTGACGCTGGCCCTGCGCATGAACATGGTCACGCCAGCTAAATGCACCGAGAAGTTTCTGGATCGAGACCGGAAGACAGGCGATGCTGGCTTTTGGTTGTCGCGCATGCTGGTGGTGCAGGCATTGTAACTATTCTGACTAGCGTGTGTATTTTTTTTTTTGCGGAGTGTTGCAAGTCATCGGCAGCTTGAACACTGACAGAGGTCTTCGATTATGCAGCAAAGCTGGCGAACAAGTTGCCTGAGCCGGACAAGGTTAAGCTGACAGGGATTTTGGCTGAACTCCGTTGCCCTTCCACATGTTGGGAGAAATATCTCTGCCATGCTGATGCTGATCAAGGGGCTGCTGGAGAGGACGACATGGACGGCGAGGACCCAGAGGACGTGGAGCGCCCTGTTCCGCAGTCCAAGATTGGAGCTGTTAAAGAGGGTTTCAACAAAGCCATTGGCATGCTTTTGGATTTGCTGCTGGAGCTGATGTCGGGGAAGTACTACAAGGATTGCTGCATGCTGGCTTCGAGTGAAGATGGCCTTGCAAAGGCATTGACAGCTGCACAGCTTGGAAGCTCGGATGACACGGAGCACGAGGAGCCATGTGCGCTTATCACTCAGATGAAGATCATTGTCGACAAGTTCGACAACAGCACGAAGTCCGTTGGTGCCACATCTGCGGCTCCTGCTCCGAGTTTGCTCCAAAGCCTGGCCAAGGCTTCTGAAGCTGACACACCCGAGGAATGTGTCGAGCGTGAGCGGCAGTGGAAGGCGGTGCAAACGGAACGCCGCAAGTTCGTGTCGTTCTCGGTACCGAACAAGATCTCGAAGGACTGCCTAGTCAATGCGTTCAGAGGTTGCGGCAAGGTCTTCACGCACAAGGGCACCTTAAACTCTTCGCACCGCCTGATCGTTGCCAGTGCGGATCTCTTGGCAGAGGCTGGTACCGACCCGTGGCTCAAGGGCACTCCGCCAAGCGAGGAATGGAAAGAGATCTGTGCCTTTGCCAAAGACATTTCTGGGCCCGAGGATTTCGTTGTACTCTTCGACGGCAGAATGCGGGAAATTCGCCGCGTGTCCGAGTCTTGGCGGGGTGATGTGACAAGGCTCCCAGGCTCCAAGGCTCAAAGGCTGCACCTGGTTCTTTAAGGAAGACCTCCTGCTGAACCAGCAGCACACCGAGGAGTGCACCATCGTGTACTCAGGTGGGTGCCCGCCGAGAACTGGTCGCACTCGCCGCGTTCCGCTGGCTGCAAAGAAGGTGGAGACAGGAGCGGTTAAGTTCCCGGTCGCACGCACCAAGATTCAGACGACGAAGAAAGGCTCCTTCACAGTCTGCGGCGAGGCTTCTACGTACCAAGGCACTTACTCAGGCGTGGAGTACCGTGCGGTTTCTGAAATGCCCCTCGTGTCTGCAGACACCAAGAAGAAGATCATTGCTCCGGCAACAACCGGCGACCTCCCGACACCGCCAGAGGACTGGCAGGATCGCCACGGCTCCGACGTACCCTTGTTCTGGAACGAGTCGAAGCCGATAGCATATTGGAATGCCATCATTGAGGAGTTTTGCGCGGAGGCAGTGTTTGACCTCACGGCTGGCACCGGTGCTCTGATGGAGGCTTCTTTGACTGCCGGCATCGCATACCACGGGCTTTGCAGCACCCTTACTTGTCCAGTAGATTCGTCAGATCATTGTCATTTGATTTTATTTAAATTATCCGAGGCCTCAACAAGGAGCACATGTCGTGGGTCCAGGCGGTTGCTGATCGCGCAGCTTGCGGAATGATGGCTTTGGAGGGATCCACTCTTTACTCGGACGAGAATGCCAAGGCGGTGAAGAAGCATTTCCCGCACGTTCTGGAGAGCTTGTCCAACCAAGACGACCAGGACGAGGCACCTGCTGAGCCAGATAGCCCCCGCGATCAACCGCAGTGATGATGTTTCACTTCGACCGAATCCGCCAGCTCAGGCACCAGCTCGGGCACCTAGGCTCCCAGGTTCTCAGGCTCTTGACCTTTTGCCGGGCTCAGTTTTGTCAGTAGTGTGTAGCAGTGACTACTGTCGCCTGAAAAAGCCGAAATGCTCTTATTGTGGCATGACATTGAAATAGGACTCGCCGAGGATGTTGTTGTAGTCGCCTGAATGCATTAAAGCGAGCCGTTATGGCCCCAGGTTCCCAGGCTCTGAGGTTCCCTGCTTGGGTTCGACATGGGCTGCCGATGGAGGCCTACCAGACGCCTCTGGGGCAAAACCAGTCTCAAGACGGCTTCTCGTCGGATGCCCCGGGGGTGCCAGCATGGTGGCAGCAAATCGCAGAGCTTGCGGAAGCAGGCTGTGAAAGACGGCTTGGTCCCCAAGGCTCGAAGGGCCTTCGTCATCTGGTTCCAGGAAAACTCCGAAGTCAAGAAAGGCGCTCCCAAGCACGAGTTTCTCAATGAGATGAAGCATCTTGGCGCAGTCTGGCAGGGCATGACCGACAAGCAGAAGGCACCATTCATGGCGAGGAGCAAAGATGAGTTCATGGCTCAGCGAAGTGCACTGGCCGTTCTTGGCATCAGGATGCGGGGCTCCACGACCAGTGCGGGCGGCCCCGACGAGGCGAAGGACCCCCCTGCCGCTGACGAATCTGGCGGTCGCGTTGGCCCATTTGAGCTTAATGGTGCAAGGGCTCCAATTGGAGGCGGAGCCTATGGCAGTGTCTACAGTTGCCAGCATCCGCAAAGCGGCCTTAACGTGGCGGTGAAGGTTTATCGTGGCTCCGATGGCCCCGCGGATTGCAGGCACGAAGTGGAGCAGATGAAGCTTCTAATGAAGGCCGTTCCGCAGCAGAAGATGATGTGGTTCCCGCTTCTTGTCAGCTCGGGTGTCACGGGCAGACCTTGGCCATGGATGGCTACTAGCCTATGTGGGCCCAGCCTGGCAACCGCACTTCGAAATCCTGCGGCGCATGGCAAGCCGAGGACGTGGTCTGTGGCAGCTCAGCTGAGAAGTGCACTGCAGACCTTGCATGACGCAGGCATCCTACACTTGGATGTGAAACCTGGCAATGTTCTTTGGTGCCCTTGCACAGATCAGGTGCAGGTGTGCGACTTCGGCATGAGTGAGAACATGGCACGGCTCCAGAAGGCTTCTCAGGCTCCCAGGTTCCTGCAGTATGTCACGGCTGCCTATCGACCTCCGGAGCTGTGGCCCGCTCGTGTGAATGGCGATGGAGACTGCGGTGTCAGAAAGCAGCTGCTGACTGCAGCTGTGGATATGTGGGCCTATGCTTGCGTGGTGTTTGAGGTGGAGACCGGGAATCCCTTCATGCCCAAGGGGGAGGCCGGACTGAGAGCGTGGTGCAAGCAGTGGCCCGAGCTGTGGAAAACACGCAGCGACTTAGCCAATTGCCCCGCTGCAAGTCACACGTGCTGCACAAAGGTGCTTCGAGCCGGTAAATGGGGGCTGTTTGTGTTGGTCGGCTGTGCTCCAGACCCCGGAAAGCGGCGGTGGCCGGAGCTCTGTCTGAATCAGAAATGACTCGACTGAGCCTCCATTTTTATTTGATGATGGCTCGTATGGTTTAACGTGTGTTTAGAGTCGGTTAAAGGGTTTCAGGGTTAGTAGGGTGTGACTTTCATAGCCTTCGTGTGTTCAGTTAGCAGCATATCCGAGCATGGGGGCAAGATTGCATGCAATGTGAGATGCAGTGAGTTTCCTCGTTGTAACCGATTCCGCACAGTGCCGTGCGTTGCATCTTGCCGAAGTGGTGAAGTGCGTCGTGACAAGCTGTTTGCAGGGCGTGTCGCGGCTACCAGGTTCCCAGGCTCCAAGGTCTGGCGCAAGACTGGCTGGGATCCCTAATTCAATTATTTTAATTCTCAGCGCGGGGGTTGTCCGAAAAAGCAGAGGCCAGTGTCGTGAGTCATGTGAACGCACCCAAATTCCACATGTAACCTGGTTCACATGTCGTTCTTTGCAGGCAGGGAGATGGGCAAGCGTGGTCCACGGCCGCAGCGCCAAGGAAGCTGTCAGGACCCGTGCTGCGTTGGACAGTCAAGTTTAATTAATTTGACAGCGGATCTTGGCTGTCGCCAGGATGATTCGATGCTGCGAGGGACCGCATCGACATCGACCCATCGTCGTCAAGGCCACAAGGTTTAGTTTCAAAGCACCCTGCCCTCATGTACGTTTGTGTTCTACTGCTTCTGGCCTTGAATCTGCCTCGCTGCAGACAGCTCGGTACGACCAGGCATGCTGAGTGAAGAACCTGACTAGAATGAGACCCTCTTTCAGCGAAAGAGAGTCAAGATGCAGGCTCCAAGGCTCCAAGGCTGTGAAATGAAAAGGGGGACCCTGCCTCTGGCTCCCGGCCAAGCCTAACTGTGGTCGAAATGTTTTTTCTTCAACGGGGGACCCTCCGTGGCCTCTGGCTCCGGGCCAAGCCTAACTGTGGTCAAAATGAAAGGGGGACCCTCCTTGGCCTCTGGCCCCGTGCCAAGCCTAACTGTGGTCAAAATGAAAGGGGGACCCTCCTTGGCCTCTGGCTCCGGGCCAAGCCTAACTGTGGTCAAAATGAAAGGGGCACCCTCCTTGGCCTCTGGCTCCGGGCCAAGCCTAACTGTGGTCAAAATGAAGGGGGCCAAGCAAGGCTCCAAGGCTCGCAAGGCAAGGCTCCAAGCTGGCTTTGGCTCCAAGGCTCCAGAAAGTGGGACCCTGCTTGCCTTTGGCTCTAAAGCAAGGCTCCCAGGCTGCAAGGCTCCAAGAAATGAAAAGGGGGACCCTCCTTGGCCTCTGGCTCCGGGCCAAGCCTAACTGTGGTCAACATGACGAAAGGGTGCCAAGCAAGGCTCCAAGGCTCGCAAGGCAAGGCTCCAAGCTGGCTTTGCGCCAAAAAGCTCCAAGGCTCCAGAAAGTGGGACCCTGCTTGCCTTTGGCTACCGGTCCAAATGTAAAGCAAGGCTCCCAGGCTCCAAGGCT
>CAJNDT010002825.1:12500-27818 GCA_905221615.1 Symbiodinium sp. CCMP2592
GGGCGCCTGCGTACAGGCTGGCCAACTGCGGTCATAATGGCTTGACGGGTGATGCATCGACCCTTGAATTGCAACCTGATGACCCTTGAATGCGCTGATTCTCCGAGGTGCATTGAAGGGTCTGTTCGATGCATTGAAGGGTTGCTTCGTGGGTGCCCAACATCCCGCATGCCTACAAAGACCCTTGGATGCAACCTTGTGACCCTTGAACGCGCTGATTCTCAATAAAGGTGCATTGAAGGGTCTTTGGGATGCATTGAAGGGTTGTATCGTTGGCGCCCAACATCCCGCATCCCTACTACAAAGACCCTTGGATGCAACCTTGTCACCCTTGAACGCGCTGATTCTCAAAAAAGGTGCATTGAAGGGTCTTGTTGATGCATTGAAGGGTTGCTTCGTGGGTACCCAACATTCCGCTTAAAAAGACCCTTGGATGCAATTGGTCTATTGAAACTTCTGCTGAAGTTAAAGGGTCTTTGTACTGACAATGGCAAGGAAGTGGTGTTGCTGCAGTTGGCGCCCGAAATCTCGACATCCGTCTGGCCAGCCTGACTTGATTGAGTGCAGGGTCTGGTACATGGCGGTCATAATGGCTTGACAGTCAGCGACCCTTGGATGCAACCTTGTGACCCTTGACTGCGTTGATTCTTAAAACATGTGCATTAAAGGGTCTTTTGGATGCCTTGAAGGGTTGCTTCGTGGATGCCTACTAACATCCAGCATCTTTGAGGGACCCTTGGATGCAACCTTGTGACCCTTGAATGCGCTGAATCTCCGAGAAGGTGCATTGAAGGGTCTTTTCGATGCATTGAAGGGTTGCTTCGTGGGTGTCCAACATCCAGCATCTTTGAGGGACCCTTGGATGCAACCTTGTGACCCTTGAATGCGCTGAATCTCCAAAAAGGTACATTGAAATGGTCTTTTACCCTAAACCCTAAACCAGCCTAAACCCTAAACCCCTAAACCCTAAACCTTAAACCCTAAACCCGGAAGCATTGAAGGGTTGCTTCGTGGATGCCCAACATCCAGCCATCTTTGAGGGACCCTTGGATGCAACCTTTTGACCCTTGAACGCGCTGATTCTTAAGAGAGGTGCATTGAAGGGTCTTTTCGATGCATTGAAGGGTTGTATCGTGGGTGCCCAACATCCAGCATCTTTGAGGGACCCTTGGATGCTACCTTGTGACCCTTGAACGCGCTGATTCTCAAAAAAGTTGCATTGAAGGAATTTTATCGTGGGTGCCCAACATCCAGCAGCATCTTTGAGGGACCCTTGGATGCAACCTTTTGACCCTTGAACACGCTGATTCTTAAGAGAGGTGCATTGAAGGGTCTTTTGGATGCATTGAAGGGTTTTATCGTGGGTGCCCAGCCAACATCCAGCAGCATCTTAGTCTTTGAGGGACCCTTGGATGCAACCTTGTGACCCTTGAACGCGCTGATTCTCAAAAAAGTTGCATTGAAGGGTCTTTTCTATGCATTGAAGGGTTGCTTCGTGGGTGCCCAACATCCCACCTAAAAGGACCCTGGATGATGTAATTTCACTGTCACTGCTGATAGGCAACCCAGTCGCTCCCCGTGTTGCCAGGCTGCTTTGGTGCCCACACCGGCGCCAGCCGACGCTCCGACTTTGTGGCCTGAGTTGCTGAGACTGGTTCCTAGTCATAGGTTCCCAGGCTCCCAGGCTCCCAATATTTAAGATTTTAAGGTTGCTGCCAGGCTCCATGGTTGTTCGCCTGGGTTCGCCTCTGCCACCGTCATCTGTCCACCCTTTAAGGGCGGACAGATGACCGTGGCAGAGTCGCTCAGGGAGTCTGGGGACATGGAAACCTTGCCGGTGGCCGTTCCGTGGATGTTCACTGCCGGTGCATGCAACAGAGCAGCAACAGACTTCAGGCCCCAGGCGCCACACGCAGCATCAATCGAACCAGGTGTTTCCACTGGAAACACCTGGTTCGAATTGATGCTGCGGGGAATGCACGGCGTGCACGCGGAACATCAATTGCAGGTCCAGGCTCAACGGCTTGGAAAATTAAGCATGCGCCGTGGAGTCCTCATCGTCATCATCGATCATCAATGTCATCAGGTTCCCAGGCCCGTTCCAGGTTCATGGGCCGCAACATCATCATCACCATCATCATCATCATCAGTCATCTGAGTCATATGCGAGGCTTCCAGGCCCAGAGGGCCCAGAGGATATGCGTGCCACGGGCTTGTAGAGTTGACTTGCAAGTTGTAGTCCAGCCGGATTGGTCTGAGAGTTTTAGGTGTCACAATTTCTGGAGAAAAACAGTGTGGAAGCGGCAGAGATTCTGCCGCTTCCGCGCCGTCCCAGGTTCACGGGCATGCAGGAGAGCGTGTCGAAGCTCGAGGTGTTCTCCTGCATGCCGTGCCCGTGTGGTATCGGCTTCCAGGTTCAGCTCGGCTAAAATAAGTTTTCCTAACCAGTCCGGCTTCGCGACTGTTGCCGAATTCATCTGCGGCTGAAGATCTGCCGCAAGACTCCCTCCCTGGCTGGGCCGAGACATGTGCCGTTACATGACAATCATCACGAGGCTCGGGAAAGGTTCGGTTCCTAGGTTCCCAGGCTCCCAGGTAGAATAGTTCGTTGGGTTGCCAAGCTCAGTCTGTTACCCTCAGTCAGGGAGTCTGTGTTCGGCAGAACTTTGAATTGCTCCGCTGGCAACCCAGCTCCCTGGGCTGATAAAATATAATAATAGTTCCGTGGAGTCCTCATCGTCATCATCTGTCATCAATGTCATCAGGTTCCCAGGCCCGTTCAAGGTTCATGGGCCGCAACATCATCATCACCATCATCAGTCATCAATGTCATCAGGTTCCCAGGCCCGTTCAAGGTTCATGGGCCGCAACATCATCATCACCAGCACCATCATCATCTTCAGTCATCAGTCGAGGTTTCCAGGCCCAGAGGGCCCAGAGGATATGCGTGCCACGGGCTTGTAGAGTTGACTTGCAAGTTGTAGTCCAGCCGGATTGGTCTGAGAGTTGAAGGTTTCACAAGGTTGCTGGGTTCTAACACTCTTTGCCTGTTTGCCTGTTCCCACACGGGCTAGGAGAGCGTGTCGAATCGACATGCTCTCCTGCATGCCTGTGTGGTATCGGCTTCCAGGTTCAGCTCGGCAACCGCAAATGAAATTATTAAGTTTCTCCTAACCAGTCCGGCTTCGCGACTGTTGCCGAATTCATCTGCGGCTGAAGATCTGCCGCAAGACTCCCTGGCTGGGCTGAGACATGTGCCGTGACATGACAATCATCACAAGGCTCGGGAAAGGTTCGGTTCCTAGGTTCCCAGGCTCCCAGGTAGAATAGTTCGTTGGGTTGCCAGGCTCAGTCTGTTACCCTCAGTCAGGGAGTCTGAACCCAGCTGAGACGTGTGCCGTGGCATGACAGTCATCATCGAGGCTAATTAAATTTTAAATAAAATAAAGATATAATTTTAACACATGCCCCGTGGAGTCCTCATCGTCATCATCTGTCATCAATGTCATCAGGTTCCCAGGCCCGTTCAAGGTTCATGGGCCGCAACATCATCATCACCATCATCAGTCATCAATGTCATCAGGTTCCCAGGCCCGTTCAGGGTTCATGGGCCGCAACATCATCATCATCATCACCATCATCATCATCAGTCATCAGTCGAGGTTTCCAGGCCCAGAGGGCCCAGAGGATATGCGTGCCACGGGCTTGTAGAGTTGACTTGCAAGTTGTAGTCCAGCCGGATTGGTCTGAGAGTTTTAGGTTTCACAAGGTTGCTGGGTTCTAACACTCTTTGCCTGTTTGCCTGTTCCCAGACACGGGCTGCAGGAGAGCGTGTCGAAGCTCGGCATGTTCTCCTTCAGCCCGTGTCGTATCGGCTTCCAGGTTCAGCTCGGCAATCGCAAATGAAATTAATTAAGTTTCTCCTAACCAGTCCGGCTTCGCGACTGTTGCCGAATTCATCTGCGGCTGAAGATCTGCCGCAAGACTCCCTCCCTGGCTGGGCTGAGACATGTGCCGTGACATGACAATCATCACGAGGCTCGGGAAAGGTTCGGTTCCTAGGTTCCCAGGCTCCCAGGTAGAATAGCTGGGCTGAGACCTGTGCCGTGGCATGACAGTCATCATCGAGGCTACAATAATAAATTTAAATAAATTTAATAAGCATGCCCCGTGGAGTCCTCATCGTCATCATCTGTCATCAATGTCATCAGGTTCCCAGGCCCGTTCAAGGTTCATGGGCCACAACATCATCATCACCATCATCAGTCATCAATGTCATCAGGTTCCCAGGCCCGTTCAAGGTTCATGGGCCGCAACATCATCATCACCATCATCATCATCAGTCATCAGTCATATGCGAGGCTTCCAGGCCCAGGGGGCCCAGAGGATATGCGTGCCACGGGCTTGTAGAGTTGACTTGCAAGTTGTCTGTAGTCCAGCCGGATTGGTCTGACAGTTTCTAAAAGGTTGCTGGAGACTAACACTCTTTGCCTGTTTGCCTGTTCCCAGACACGGGCTGCAGGAGAGCGTGTGCAAGCTCGGCATGCTCTCAACCGCTACTCGGGAAGCCGGACTGGTTAGGAGAAACATCATCATAATATGATGATGCTGCTCCTCACCAGTCCGGCTTTGCGACTGTTGCCGAATGCATCTGCGGTTGAAGATCTGCCGCAAGACTCCCTCCCTGGCTGGGCTGAGACATGTGCCGTGACATGACAATCTGACAATCATCACGAGGCTCGGCAAAGGTTCGGTTCCTAGGTTCCCAGGCTCCCAGGTAGAATAGTTCGTTGGGTTGTCAGGCTCAGCACAGGTCTCAGCCCAGGGAGCTGGGTTGCTTGCGGCGAGTCTTGTTCCGTCGCAGATTCAGTCGAACACAGACTCCCTGACTGAGGGTAACCAGTCATCATCGAGGCTTGGAAAATTAAGCATGCCCCGTGGAGTCCTCATCGTCATCATCTGTCATCAATGTCATCAGGTTCCGAGGCTTGTTCAAGGTTCATGGGCCGCAACATCATCATCACCATCATCATCATCAGTCATCATCATATGCGAGGCTCCCAGGCCCAGATCCCTTAAAATTTTTCGGGAGGGTCGACGCACACACCAAGCTATATTATTCCCTAGGGTTCCTTATTACTTCTCTATAAAGGAGCCTAGGTTGGTAACCCAACAACCCTAAACCGTAAACCCTAAAACAAGGGAACTCCAAAGGAGACCCCCGGTTAGCTCCGGAAGCACTTCTCTCAGGAGCCAAAGACTACGACCCGGTCCCTTCTTTAAGGTTTAGGTTCCCTTATAACCCCCTTTAAACCAACAAGGGCACCCTTTTTTATTCCTGGGCTACTCTTAGGCCAAGAAGAAGCACCCAAACATAAAGGACATCCCTATCTTATTGGCTAGTCTTATTGGCTTAGTTAAAGAGGGGCTCCTGGGATATAACCTTATGGTTTATGATAAGGTCCTTTTCTGCGTCCTTCTTCTCTGGTGACTCTATATCCCGGTCTCGGCTTGACTCGGGGCTCGCGGCCCGGAATGGAGCCTAGGCCTAGGTTTTGTGATCAGGGTTTGGGGATTAGTTTTGGGGTTTAGGGTTTATAGGGGTTGGGGGCTTAGTGTGGGGGGACCCATGATTTAGTATTCCTCAGGGACCGTATTATCATTGTGATTCAGATACTATCCCTCAATATCCTAATCTAGGTACTAATATATTAAAGGCCAAGATTCGGTCTCTTGTCCAGGGCTTAGGGTTGCTCGAAGGGCTCCAGAGGGTTTAGGCTTTCCTTCGAGGGTTCCCTTAAGGGTGCTAGTGCTATGGGGTGTAAGCATTCCTTCCATGGTTGTTGCAGTGTTTTCCCAAAGGGTCCAAAGTACCTGTATAGTAGAATGTAAGGTTTCTATATTAGAAATTACTATTATGATTTGGGGAAGTATCCCCCATAACAGTACCTAGGACCCTTTGGGTTTGGAAACTTTACCAACGGTTCCTGTGAATTTGGGGAAGCTTTGTCGCAGGACGGAGCCTGGGATTGAAGCCTGAAGAATTAGGGGTTTAGGGTTTTAGGGCTTTAGGAATTGGTATACTGAATACTTCTTTCGGTTGATGCCGTCTCGTTATACTGTAATAAAAAGTTCCCTAACAGCCTACTCTATTTTGTCAGGCCGCAACATGAGGTTTCGTCTTGAGCGTTGCAGGTTGAACGTCGCAGGTAAAGTGTTCATAGGGTTGGTATAGCTTTGATGGGGGTTAAGGGCTTATAGTGCCTCCAGTAGATTTCACGGCTTAGTGCCTCACGAGTGTCTTTCTTTCAGCAGCGATTTGTTCGACATGCAGACTGTCCACGGTGACTAGGGCCCTCAGTGCTTTCTCCTCATGAGCCCTTCTTCAAACCTGAGAAGCAAAAAACGTCCCAAACCCTACCTTAACCCCAAATAACCTACCGTTTGAAGGACTGATATGAAGAAACCATATTAGGGAACCCTGAAAAGGTAGGTTCCTTAAGGGTCCAGGTAAACCTTTATTTAAGGTGGTAAAGATTGAGCCGAGCCTGGAGCCCGAATTCCCCAAAGCCTTCTAGCACGCTGTAGAAAACCTTTAGGGCTTAGGGGTCTTGGGTATTAGGGTTTAGGGGTTTAGGGTCTAGGGAACCTTAAAACCCCAGACCCTGAATCCCGAAATCCTTAATGTAGAGGCCTTTGAATTACCTGAACTATATTGGGGGGTTCCTTATTATGATTATAGTATAATGGTCGCCAAAACCCTATTCGAATGACCAGGCCCCTGTATTACCCTAAGGGTCCAAGGAACCCAGTAATTAGGTACTGTGTGCTTATAACCAGTTGTGTAGGGTGAGAGTATGCGATTGTAGCCAGTTGAACCGTTAGGTTGTAGAATCCGAAAATCTACCCTAACACTCAAGAATCTGCCTTTTTGGGGCTACTTATTTTGATGTCCTCAAACCACACGTCCTTGGAAAGGTTGTTCGGGGTCCAGGTACGCCCTACCGAAACCCTTAAATGCAGTATATTGTTTAGTGTGCCTTAGTTTCTTGTTGTGGGATCTAACCATAAAAGAAGTCATACAAACAACCTGACCATAAAATTTGTCATCCAAACGACCTACAAGTCATCCCAACAAAAGGTACTAAATTTAAGGGTCTAGATACACCCAATGCACCCGAACTGTGTTCCGCCAGCAGATGCCCGAAAATGTGATACACATAGGAATCCCGACAGTTCCTCGTGCAGGGTCTAGATGGGGCTTGGGAGTTTAGGGTTTAGGGTCTGGAAAGTTTAGGGTTTTAGGAGTTTCGGTGTTGGATCGAGTTTGCAAGTGCCTACGGTTTTGTAGGGTCTAGAGGTTTAGGGTGTGTGGTTGATGCTACTGAAGGTGGAGCCGGGATCCCGAACCAGTCCGCAACGATCGGGAGATGGCCCTCTCTCTATAGCTTAAGGAAATGCTGTCCCTGCCAGCAATCTTGATTTCTCTTACACTTTCCCTTATGATTTCCTTTATAATTTCGTATATGATTTCCATTGAATGTCCTCAAAATACACGCTCGCTTGCCCATGACGCATTCATTCGCTTAAGGCCTATTAGTCTTCTGGGCAAGTGCAGACATGGGTGATTGCTCGCTCATGACGCATGCATGTGAAGCCGCATGCCTTCGGAAAGAGTTGAAATCCCAATCACTCGGTTGCCTGATGCGGCGTGGGGCCACGTTAACAGATGCTCTAGCCAAGCAGGACACATGGCAACTGCATGCGTTGAGGGTCCATGGACCTGAAAGATACATCTGAACCCTTGGGCCGTAAACCCTAAACCCTAAACCCTGAGCCGCGAGCTCTGAAGCCCCAAGCAGGCCCGAGCCTGACATTCTTCATCCCAAGGTGCTGCTTGCAGCCGGGGCAGACCCCAACTGTGAGAACAAGTACGGCTTAACCCCGCTTCTCGTCCCGGTCCAGGGCGATTAAGGGCTTCGGCGTCTAGGCCCAAAGATAGCCGGATCCATTAAGTCTCGAACAGGGTCCATGCACACCAGCAGCACTTACCGTGGCCCTAAAGCAGTCCCTATATACAGGATTTTTAGGCCCAGAGTATATTCTATCTGGGCACATGGACACTTAGGGTAATGCCCTGAACCTTGCAGTACAACCTTAGATGCCCAGCTTTCTCAGATTAAAAAGTTCGAGAAACAGCTTTGAGATTAGTTGCTTAAGGGTCACACCACAAACCTCAAGATGAAAGGCTCATAGAGTGGTCAGGATCACGTCAGAAACCTATAGTAGCAGTCTTGCTGTCTTACGTCCTGTCCCCCAAATTCTTGAACCCCTCTACAGCCCTGCTCCTGGTTTGGGCGGTGAAGCTGTGTGCTGTCAGCTGCATCTTCCGGGTGTTTATCATCAGGCTCCATGTGGCCGCAGCGCGCGGCAAGAAGGAGCTTCTTCAGCTCATTCTGGAGCATTCTGCAGAACTGAACAAGGCCCAAAAATGGGTGGTTGTCAAAAATGTGGTCGTTTTTGGGTCCTTACTATAATACGGCACCTAATATTTAGGGTACCCAAAAAGGGGTCACAATTTTGACAATTACCCAAATGCAAATGCCAGATTTGACCCCATAATTACTCCTCAACCCTCCGAATTCGGAGCCAGGAGGCCCGACAGCCGCAACACAGCGCATTAAACCCTAGGCCCTATACCTTCTAACCCTATAACTTCGAAGCCTCCTATAACTTCGAAGCCTAAAGCCCTGCAATATGCAGGCCGATCATCGTGGATGCACAGCTTTGCTTCTGGCGACCTGGGGCGGTTATGAGGAGGCTCTTGGAAGTTGATCGCTATCGTCCTGTAAGTGCCCGCAAACACGTGCAAAAACGGCTGGCAATCAAGAGCCCTAAACCCTCACCCTCAACACCCTAAACTTGATGAACTCAGCCACCTCCTTGATGTGGCTTGCCCCTTGACCAATGAATTGTCTGCGTGATCTTTTGATTCCAGACAACCTGAATCCAAGGGTAAAAGGAGGGACCCTTAAGAAGGACCCCTAGGTATATACCCTTAATATAGCTACATTCTACCCATTATTTAGCCCATACTAGGGTAGGGGTCCCCAGTAAGGGTCCCTCCTTTTCCCCAAAACCCAAAACCTTAAACCCTATAGATCCCTTTAAAGGGACCCTTATAGATCCCTTTGGAGGAACCCTGAGAGCACTAATTTTGACTGAAGGTGCTAAGATCAATTCCCGGAGCCAGGCCCGTCTTCTCACTACTGTAGGGACCCTACCCAAAGGGTCCTATGTCCTGTTATGGGGGATGCTTCCCTAAGTCATAATAGTAATTCCTAATATGGAAACCCTACATTCTACTATATCGATACTTTGGACCTTTTGGGTTTATAATTAGAATAGGGTTCCCTTTAAAGGGATCCCTGAAGGGGCCTATAAGAGATCTATAAGGGCACTATAAAGCCGGGGCCTTATAATAATTAGAATAGGTTTTTGGGGTCCAGTGTACTTTAATGATAGGAAGAAGCCCCCAAAATAGTATCGGTAATTATGTAGGCCCCTGTAAACCCTTGTAATTAGGAGCCCTGACAATAGCCCTTATAGATCGCTTTCAAGGAAACCTTAAGGATCGCTTTAATGGGAACCCTATTCATATTACTCTGACTCAGGGTAATCCACAACCTGGGCATTTCGATCGAAGCGACGAAACTTTCCGACAGCAGGGTACCGGATGCTACAATCGTAGAACGCACCTAAATTCCTAACCCTAACCCCTGAACTCTAAGAAGTATGACTGTGAGTTGCACGATCAGTCTAAGCCTACAAGGCCTAAAACCCTACCCTCAAAGCTAAATATGGGGTTCAGTTGCGGGTGGTGGTGGGTGTTGCTGTTATTTGCGTGCATTTGCTTCCCCGTGTCGCTCACCGCAGCCACTCCATGGCATTGACAGCAGCGTCCTGCGCGAGGTTCTCGCATTGTCGCATATGTCATATGTTGCGTAGCCGACAGTTGCGTCTGGTCTGCTCTTTTTAATTTTTACGCCGACACCGACGTCAGTTTTGGTCGTAGTTTTCTGTTTCAAATGCGTGGTAAGCTCAGTGCGTTGAAGATTCCTCACATCGTCAAACCGTTTGCTTTGCTATGTTGCGCTTTGCATAGTTTGCCATTTTACGGGTGTGCAGTTGTCGGTGATGTTTTCATTTTCTGCTTGCTCTTTCGGGTACGAGATCAGGGGGTGGGGGGTGGAGTGGGTGGGTGGGTGGGGCGGGGTGGGGGTGGTGGGGGCCTTAAGAACCTTCTATTCCCCAATAAACACAGCTGGAGTACACAAGCTAAGCCTTAAGCCTTCAAGTCTGAAGCCTCTTACCCGAAGCTGCTCAGCACTTCAGCAAACATCCTAAACCTCCAGGTTTGAAGACTCGCAGCCGACATTGCCAGACACTTCAGCAAGAGGTATATAAGTCTGAAGCCCAGCCTGTCAGCAAGCAGGTCTGACAACACAACTTGGCACTGGCACTCTGCAATTTTTTTGGGGAGCTTTTGATGTGCCTCCTGGACTCCCAACTCCTGAGCCAATGTTTAAGACTTCATTGCACAATCTTGAAGTTGCTGAGTCGGCTCTGCGCATCCTTGGTCCTCCGAATATCGCCAAGATTTCCAAATCTCAACACACACATAAAACACATCATCGTAATAGCAATCGCAGCAGCAGAAGCAAGACTGGGGGCAGCAGACAGCAGCAGCAGCAGTACTGCAGTATCTTAATCATCGTCATCGTCAGCATCACACGCGAAAAGTCAGAAGACGTATCAGCCAAAAGCCTTACCAACAAAAGTTTTCCCAGTACATCAAGGCACGAAAGCCTGAAAATCTACAAAAACCAGCCGCGCAACTGAAACCGCAGGGCTAAACCCCAAACCCTACACCCTAAGCCCTATCCACTTTTATGGTCAGGTGACGGTCAGGTCCTTACCATATACTGGCAAGTGATCAGAAAAAAGGAATTACAATGAATGCTATAGGTAAAGCTTGTTAAACTCCTTTACCAAACCTGCATAAAACTCTGAAATTTCCGTCAACCCTGCTGAAAAGCTTGGTAGGAAGCCTTTATCGAATCCATGTCCGATGCCGCAGGCTGATATAGGGGCCTTAATAATTGAAACGCTGCGCGTCGTCCGCCTCGGCCCGGCTGTACGCGCATGCGGCGAGTGGCTACTATCTGCAGCAAGCTCTTGTAGGAAAAAAGTAACAGTTGGAATCGCACTTATAGTAAAAGTAATGTTCATGGCAACACGAAGCAGGGGGCAGGGGCGGGGGAGGGGGGCGTCGTGCTTTCGGGTGCAGGTGTTGTCCGGGCTTTGAAAGTTTTTCAGGCTGGGGTTAGGCTGTAGAGTTAGGAATTCAGGTTTGAAACTCCCTTGGTACTGCAGCCTTACAAGCGAGCCCCAATTTTTCAGGCTGGGGTTAGGGTGTAGGGTTAGGAGTTCAGGTTTGAAACTCCCTTGGTACTGCAGCCTTAAAGGCGCGCCTCAAGAGATAAACATGCTGCATTACAGTCCGGTGTCGTCGGAAATTCCCAGAAAGCTCGCACCTGTCAGCGAGGGGGGGAGGGGCGGGAGGGTGGGGGACGGGAGGAGGGGAGGCGGGGCGCGTGTTTTGGTTGTCCGGGGTAAAGTTTCAGGCTGGGGTTTTGGGGTGTAGGGTTAGGAATTCAGGCAAACCTCGCACCTGCCGGGGCGGGGGTGGGGGTGGGGGGGGTGGGGGGGGTGGGGATTAGGACCTTGTGCTACTAGACACGTTCCCATTTTTAAGGGGGGGTGGGGGGGGGGGGGGCGTGGCCACTGACCGCTTCGGTTGGGGCCGAGGCGAATTATCTTCATTATTTCGGTGGTTTCCTTACATTTTAACTATAGTATATATAATGGGTTTCAAGTCCTTATTCTAACCATTCGGGCCCCTATGTTATAGTACTCTTCTAGATCCCTTATAGTAGCCCTTATAGACCCTAAACACACCCTAAACCCTCTTTAAAGGGACCCGATCGTATGCCTTCTGCCTCCGCCCAAGAGCAGGCTGCCTCGATCCTCCTGCAGGCTTCTGCAGATCCGGACCGACAGAGTTTCGCAGAAGGGGTGCTAATAAAGGGGCCTTAATGATTAGAATAGGGTTCCCTTTAAGGGGGCCTATAAGGGTATTTTAAGGGTTTAGGGTTGAGGGGAGTAGGCCCATGAAGCCCTTGCTGTTCCCAAAAGTTGAAGAAACCCCACCCGGGGCTTCTCAAACTTTTTACCATTGAGGCATCTGGGATTTCGACTGCGAGGTTTGGGTCAGCTTAAGTAAGCTAAACCGTATTAACCCTAAACCCTAAACCCCTAAACCCTAAACCATCGTACTACATCCTAGACTGTTAAAACTTTGACTTTCGTCACTGTCACCCGCGTCTCCAAGACCTCGAAGCGAGCACGCTTAGGGGCCGACGGATTACTTCTGGGTAGTTCAAAAGGGAAAAGGAGGGACCCTTACTGGGGACCCCTACCCTTTGATGGGCTATATAATGGGTGTATAACAGCTATATTAAGGGTATATACCTAGGAATCCCAATTAAGGGTCCCTCCTTTTACCTTTGGAGTACTGTACCTTGGAGGATGACGAACTTTTAGGGTTTCGAGTTTAGGGTTTAGGAGTATAGGGTGCTACGAGGAATGATAGCGATAGTTAGTACACCCATGCAGAGACCATGAGACAGCATTATTGCTAGATAATTCTATGCCTTCCTATCCCTGTACAACCAGCATACACAAGCACTACAGCCTCCGTGCTTCAGAACTACCCTGAACCCTGAAACGTACTGTTCTGTTCGACTATTCGCATGCTTGGGATCCTCACGATTGCCGTTCTACAGGACAAGGCTGACACTGCCGGCTGCACCCCGCTGCTACGCGCAGCCATGGAGGCACGGACCCTCTTTGCAGTCGGTGCCAATTCTTCTTGGTGTTGAGAAGTATATATCAGTTTTTGGAGTTAAGGGGTTTCAGAGAACTACGGCTCTGCTATGTTTTGAGGTTTTGGCATTTATGTTTCACGAGTTTGAGGGCTGATGTTGGCTTTGTTTGTGTTTTGGGTCTGTTGGGCTTCGGAATGAAGGTTTCAATACCTGACGTCTTCAACTTGTTAAGCCCATGCAGGCCTGCAGACCCTAAACCCCAAACCCTGAACCCCTGAACCCTAAGCCCCTAAACCCTAAACCGTTGACGCCGAAGAAAGCCTTAAACCCCAAGCCCTAAACCCTAAAGGCCCTCAACCCAGGCCCCAAGCCTCCCGGCCTGAACTCTCGACATCCACACATCTCCGAACACTGGATTGCAATTCCCGGCATTCCCGGTCTTGGCAACCTGGATCGCCAGAACCATGCTGGCCCTAAACCCCGAAAGTTTCGCTAGTCATCATCATCATCATCATCATCATCTTCATTGTTTTCAGCATCTTCATCATCAGCATCCTCGTCATCGTCGCCGTCGTCGTCAGCGCGGTCATCACCGTCATCATCAGCACCCCCATCATCATCATCATCGTCATCATTTGGTCATCCCCACTGTCGTTCTGATCCGCCTCATCTCTCTCACGGCTGCTGTCATAGAGATCATCACCACTGTCAGTAGTACCTGTGCATGAAGTCCTGCTGAAAACAGCCTTAGATAAATGGTGTTTGTTGATATGAGAGTTTGTGACAAGAGTGGCACCTAAACTGCAAGAAATAAGATCCGTATCCAGAATTGAAAAACGACCCCTGGATCCCTGACAAAGCTACCCCCCGAAGAACCCCTCGATGTCGGAATGTGGGACCCTGTAGAAACCCTTCTAGTTCCCGTATCGATAGGTTCCTTTAGACTACGGTGGATGAGGTACATCCTGCATTACCTTAAGGACCCTAAACTATGGGAATTATGGTATATTCCTTTTTATGGGTAATGCAGGATTTATATCATCAACGGTATTATAGTACCCGTCAAATCCCAGAGGGTCCTAAGTGGAGTCCTAAGTACCTAGTATAGTGGAAAGCAAGGTTTCTGCAATAGGAATACCTACTAGTTTGGCTTGGGTAAGTACCTCCATATAGGTCCTCAGGACCCTTTGGGAATTAAGAGAAGCCTTCTAGCCTTAAACCCTAAAGCCGAACAGGCCCGATTCGCTCTTGCAGCGCTGCTGGTGAAAGCCAACGCTTCCATACTGTTGGCAGACCACCAAGGCCCGCTTTTATAGGATCCTTAAGGGAGGGTGGTTCAAGGGGGGAGGGTATAAGGAATCCAGGGACTGTAAGGGAACCTTAGGGAGTACTAGGGAGAATTAGGGATCACTAGGCTATTTACCCCCCTTGGACCCCCCTCCCTTAAGGATACTACAACGCTTACAGTAAAGACCAGAAAAGTTGGAAACCGGATTAAGGCCAAATTGTGCTGGGATTCCCGAAACATTACTCTTAAGGATTGAGGCTATGAGGTTTCCAACTTTTTGGCTTCTACTGTAATACTATAGGGGCCTTAGTAACTACCTACACTCTGTTGGGGGTTCCTTATTATACGTATAGTATCCAAAGCCACAGTCTGATTATTCGGGCCCACCCAATACCTCCAAGGGTATCCATTCTTGTGGATTTCGGGTTACTGTCAGGATTCTTGTTTCGAGTGCGTTTAAGGGGCCAGTCAGGTTTAGGGTTCATTTGCTCCTACTTTTGTCATGGTCTCTGATGAGGGCTCTATCAAAAGGGTCCTGTAAGGCTCTATCACGTTTTAGAGCTCACGGGGTCCAGGTGTTTGATTGTGACAAGGTGCACCATTAAGTCTTTCAATTGTCGGGCTCATGTTGCTGTGTTTTGAAACATCCTTTTGACGCCAGCCTTTGTCGCACTGAAACGGCTTTGAAGCGTTTAAAATGGTGAACCTGTCCTCGACCTTGTCCGAAGCCGAAGCCCGTCCAGGTGCAGGGCTTTCCCGGTTGCAGGTGTCAGGGTAAGGGTTCTGAAAGGGGTTCGACAGTTTAAGTGTTTAATGAAGGGTTGATAAGATAAGTTCAGCATGGAGTTTTGGGTCAGAGTTTCACGGTTCAGGGTTTGGGGTTTGGTTTGGGTTTGTTTAAGGATGGTTAGGGGCTTAGTGTTTAGTTCGGGGTTTAGTTTTAGACTTCCGGGCTCGTTGGGCACTATGAAGCTTGCCTGAACTTCATCTTCGTTCCTTTTTGGGGTTCCCGGTGTTCGCGTTTTGAGGTCCAAGCCGGAGGAAGGAGTAGGGCTGACAAATCCTAAGGATCCAAAAGCT
>CAJNDT010002826.1:0-27816 GCA_905221615.1 Symbiodinium sp. CCMP2592
ACGGAAAGCTCTTTACCTCGATCTGCCTAGGTTGGTTCTTCATGCTGCGAGCTTCGGAGTACCTCCCCGGCTCGGATCTTTGCAATGTTCCCACTCGGGTCCTCCGAGGCAGCGACATTGACTTCTTCTGCAAGGGGCAACGCTGTTCCGTGTTTGAAGCTGACTCTGTTGCCGTGCAGCTAAGGGATTCTAAAGGGGACCAGTTCGGAAGGGGACAGGTTAGGCTCCAGCACGCCACTGGCGAGGACATCTGTCCTGTCCGGGCCTTGCAGGAACACGCTAAGCATAACCCTTTTTGGGTAAGCGACGTTAGTCTCCCTGTTTGCGCTTGGCAAGGCATAGGCATCTCACGAGAGGGTCTATCTGACCTACTAAGGCTGGCTGCTGTGGCGCTAGGCTATCCAGCGCATCTCGTCGCCTCCCACAGCCTGCGAAAAGGAGGCGCCACCGCCATGCTTGCCGTAACTAGCGACGTGGAAGTGGTTAAGAGGTTTGGAGGCTGGAAGTCTGATGCTGTACATGCCTATCTGTACACTGACCTTGCTGCTGCTCCCAGTCGGTCCAAAGACATGCTGGCGTCCCGCCCGGTGCTCCAACCGCAGCAGTATATGCACCCTAGCGGGCACTCTTGTATGAACGAGAGCTGGGGGCCCTTCCAGTGAAAGTGGTAGCGCGGAGGGCTCCGATGAGGGATTCGATGAAAATTGGGCCACTAGCCAAGCGCATCTTGAGCACCTCGAAAGAACCACCGGACTCACCTTCATTCAAAGAGTCAGGCTCCGTAGGTAATTGGAAGCAGGCGGAATTGTTGATCCCCCACCCTTCCTTTTTAGGTATGGAGGTACCCCCGAATGGCTCCTCCCTCCTCAAGCTGGGCCCAGTAGAACCTCTGAGAGTTCGTCGTCGGTCGCGTTGCATGAGAGCCAACAGCCTATTGCCCCGCAGAGACCTGGTTCACGTGTGTCTCCCGAGCTGCTTTCTTTGCTCCAGCAAGCGTTCCGCTCTCCCCGGCGCACCGCCTCTCCTTCTGCTCTCAGCATGGCCGAAGCTGCTCCGCCAACCGGTATGGGCAATCGCCAACTTCGAGAGTGGATCCAGGAATGGGGCAGTGCATGGGATTTCCTCGGCCTCGCCCCGGGCAGTGCTATCACCCGGACAAAAGTCTTTCAGATGAGGTGGAAATGGCTACAGTCCGCATGCAGGCGCTGGGCAATGCCAAGGAGATCCTCCTCAACCCGAGCCTCAGGATTCTCCATGACAATATCCTGGGCCTGGGAGTTGGTACTGGGGGGACGGGGGACGGTTCCGCCCCCGTCGAACGCGGCATGAGATGGAGGGTCAAGCGGCACCGCCCCCCATCATGGATGGTGGAATCAGGCCTCCGCCAAAAGCCTCGCCACAGAGCTGGCTCTGCCAAGGGCAAGGACAAAGGTCGCTGGGGTACCCCCTTCTACGACACCAGCAGCGAGGAGTTTTCCAGTGGCGGTCCTGACACTGAGTCCTCTGGCCCGGAGATCGATAGGTACCCTCGCATCCGCTGTGGACGTGTGCTGAGGTGCTGCAAAAGGGGCCTCCCTACCGGTACCGCCGACAGCAAAAGGGGGCTTCCAAAGGCCCGTATGGCAGTTACCGCCCTGACGATGTACCTGGACGAAAGGGGGCCAAAAGGTGACGGAGAACCTCCTCATGGACCTCATGCGAGTGGGGAAGCTTTTTCGTCAGCTGGCGCTCCGCTCCGGCCTAACCCCTGGGCACGGGCCAAGGAAGCGCCGCCTCCCCCCCCCGCCGAGCTCAAGTCGGTCTTTGGTTGTGGCTGCATTTTTCCAGCATCAGAAGCCCTACAAGGCCCCACCGAAGGCACGTCCCAGCACGGCGCCTCCACCTAAGAAGGCTGCTCCACCCCCAAAGCCGTCGCAAGCCCCTGGGGCCGAGGCTCCGCCCTCCCCACCAAGGCGCCGCCGCCCTCCACGTTTGACAACACGATGCGGTGGATCTGTGGAGGCTGTGGAGAACCTAATGGGCTTCATCGGTATGGCTGCAATGGGTGCCGTCGCTCTCGACACGCTGCAGGAGAGGGCGACACACTGGATATGCCCCGACTGCCAGGATGAGACGACCATCAAAGCGAACCAGTGTTCTGGATGTGGATGCTGGCGGCCAAGACATGGGTCTCTCATCAATAACGGCCCTGCCCCCGACGACCTGCTGGTGCACCCGAGGGCGTCCACAGATACTGTTGTGCTCAATCGCCGGGCACAGCGGAAAGGCATCCGCCAAAGCCATAGTAGTCATTTCCGACTGGGGCCTGTTTGGGAGGCCCTTTGTCTGGCTTGGATGAGGACGAGCAGATGGAAGAGGAAGGCGTCACCGCCCTCTGCCGCTACAGCCGCACCGCCCCCAGCCAGTGCCGAAGTCCGTCTACTTCGCCAAGAAAGGCCTTGGAAAAGGTAAGGGTATGGGCGCACTGCCCGAGGGACCTCTGCCCCCTACTCCAGCCACCCCGAAAAGCTATGCCGCACCGCCACCGGCGTCTGGTGGCCTTCAGCCTCTGGTCGACCCGAAGGCCAGGGGCCCCACAGAGGAAAGCCGTCCTATGGCGATTGTGGCACCGAACGGAGAGGCCCTGTGGTTCTCACTGTGCGCGAGCTTGACATCTTGGTCATGTGCCGCAGGGCCCTATGCGGGTTGCAGTCATGGGGGCGCGTGGGAGTGATCTTCATCCGTCAAGTGGCACAATATCCTGCACTGGGCACACCGCCGAGGCCACATGTCCCGGATCCATCTTGCAAATCGGGACAATCCATGCTTTATGGACCTACACAAGGCACATCCGGAACCTCAAGGCGATCTACCGCCCCTCAGCCCTGCGACCGGAGACCATCGCCCCCTGTTCACCTTTCAGGACTTCCTGAGGAACCCCAGCCTTGGTCAACATTACAGGGGGAATGAGGGGCCACCTCGCCCAGGCCGTGCCGCCCTACCCTGCATTTACCCGGCCGCGCTCCGCCTGCTCCCGCTTGCAGAGACCTATGCGGAAGCGGACCAAGCCCAGAATGTTATGGGCCGGTGGGCTACGCAGATCTTGGGCAATGGGCCGGCAGTTCCGCCAGATGAGGGCGTACCGCCTGCAGATGGCAGTAAGGGTGCCTCCGCCCCGAGTTCGACGCCGAGTGGCAAAGGCTCCGGGAACGCTGGCAAGAGAGCCACGCACTGGTACTGCAAAAGGTGCTCCTATAGGGTGCCAATCACCCGCACGATTTGCACCATGTGCAACCGTGACAGGGAGCAATGCGTGGTATCTGATGACGAGGAACCGGAGGATGATGTCGTCCTCAACAAAGAGGAGCTCGAGGAAGTTGCCCGGCTCGAACGAGAATGCGCGGACCTGGAGCAAAGGATGAGAGGCCTCAACGCCGGCCAGCAGCGGGCACTCCTGGAAAACCTCGCGAACAGCTCGAGTGCCGTGATGGGAGGGCTTTTGGCCGATACCATCAGGCGCACCGCCCAGCTACGAGGCCAGAAGGGTAAAGGGGGGTCCAGCAATGTCAAGGTGAGGGCATCCAACGACACTGCTCGCAACGACCCCAAGTACCTGGCCGATTTGGAGGCAGGTGTATCCACGGCAGTGGCGTTTCAACGCCATCGCTCCCGACTTCGTGCCGTACAACACCAGGTGGCCCAGGGCAATGTGGCGTTACAGCCCCGTGCCACTCCCCTGCAGAGGGTGAGGGCGCTACCGCCCATGATGAGCTTGGGCCGCTCCCATCGCCTTCATCTCCTCAACAGATTGGAGAGACTTGAAAGGCGGGGAGTCACCTGGACCCAGGAGGAGGTGGGGGATTGCTAAACAATGGAGCAATTCCTCGATTACTTGGAGGCGAGAGTCAATGCGGATGCAGAGAGAGCGGAGCCCACAACCGCTTCCAAATCCGCAGGTGCTCCACCCCCCCCAGGTGTACCACCTCATACTGGCACTACAGCGAGCACCCCGTCGGGAACCTCTTCTGCACCATCGGGTACAACCGCGGACGGGCGGCCAGAACCTCCCCCACCTCGTTCCGATCAGCCGGAAGATCGAGAAGCTGGGCGGCCAGTGCCTCCGGACCAAGGTGACGATCAGCCGGGAGCCCAACCCTCAGCTCCTTCTACAACGCCTGAGGGAGGTGATGCTGCAGGTGACACCGCCCCAGCTGGGAACGATTTACCGGCTGATGATTCAGCACAAAGTTCCGCGGTGGGCGGTTTTCATCTTTAAAGCTCTGCAGAGCTTTTCGGGTTATAAGCCCTGTGCACAGGCGTTCCGCCAGAATGGGAGCCAAAGGCTCCGATGTACAGTAGGCGGTGTGGCGATCCGCCCTGTTTCTTGCAAGTTGTTTGTGAGTGAGGCAAAGCCTCAGACAGCGGAAGACGACGGATGGGTCCGGAAACAGTCGGGTTTTCGTGCTGCCCCCCCCTTGCCCTGTCTCTTAAGGAACCGAACTCCTGCATACACTCGCTGCAAAGTATTTAGATAAGGCGGCAGAGGCTTTTCCAATGCCCGAAGGGAGCGAACCGCCCCGACTATGGCGTGTTCGACTTTAAACGAACAACACCTTCGGCTAACCGCTCTGTTGCCCGTTGCAGCGCAAAAGAGAGTGTATGCATAGGACGGTGCCTGCTCTTTTGGTACAGCAGAGTGTGAGCATGCAGAACTTGCTCGTTAGTGATAACATAGAGTTCTGCTAGCGAATGAGCCGATGTGTCTCAAGACTTTTCGGCTCAGTTGAAGTTTGGCCCTCCCGCCCTCCCTGGTCTTCGGGCCTTGGTGGCGGCAGAGGCTTTTCCAATGCCCGAAGGGGGCGAACCGCCCCGACTATGGCGTGTTCGACTTTAAACGAACAACACCTTCGGCTAGCCGCTCTGTTGCCCGTTGCAGCGCAAAAGAGAGTGTATGCATAGGACGGTGCCTGCTCTTTTGGTACAGCAGAGTGTGAGCATGCAGAACCGACCCACACACGGGACGCAACGGGGGAGGTTCCGATCAGGCTAGGAACCTTCGGCATGCATCAAACCTCCACGTGGTGCCCCCTGGAAACCCGCGCTCATTACCCATCGTGACCTGTCCCTCTCGACAGTGCCACGGTCCCATAGGCTCTTACGCTGGCGGTCTCGTCTCATTTCGTCTCTTTCGTTCGACGCTTCGTTAGCCTCTCCGTTTTCTCGACTCGTTTTGGATCGTGGTCAAGGTCCCTGACCAAAAGTGCGTGAATTTACGCTTTCTTCTCGATACACATTCATAACACGCACTCGCGCGGGGCTAACGTCATTCCCCACACGGGGCGCTCCCTTCGGGGAGGACGAGATGCAAACGGGCATGATGACATATCGCAAGTCAGGCGTTGGACCTATGTCCCCTCGGGGGCATTTGGTCTTCCTGTCTTGTGTCATCTTGTCCGGGGATGGCGGGTGGGCGCCGACATTCCAATTAATCTGGTGGGTTTAACCCGGCTCGGCTTTTTTCACGCCTGACAGAACTCGCACAAGTTGCTTACGCATCTGCTCACAGGGCTCAAACGGACAGGAGGCTACTAGCTTTTCACCCGTACACACCGGCTTTCCACGAAGGTTTCTCAGATCACACACGCGAAGGCACCAATCTAGCGACACACGTGCCACACACCACACGATGGCTGGCTCCGTTTTGCCTGTTTTCTTACGTGTTTCTCGCTGAAACACACACACACACAGAGTGCAAGCGTCCTCTGGCGCAAGCACAAGGGTCCTCTGGCGCCACTCGAGCCCGCGTCCTCTGGCGCTCAAAGGGCCATCGTACGTGTCAGACATGTTTTCTGTGTTCTCGTTCCCCGTGTTCTCGCCGGTCGCAACTGTCCTTTACGATGTTCCTTGCTACGTCATGTTACGGTACACCTTCACCCATCACACCGTGACAACACAACAATACTGACGCCTTCTGGCGCATGCTTGGCCCGCGTCTTCTGACGTTGTCAGGGTCGGTCGTCGTCACCGCTGTCTCTCGATCATTCAGTCTAGATGCCCCTTTCATTGGGCTTCCTCCATCGTCTCACGTCCCGCCCTTCGCTTTGCCCCCCTCGACCCGCCCCAGCTCCTCCGCTTTCCTCTTTTCTTCCAGAACCGGGCTCCGACCCCTTACTGTGCAGTTCTCCAAGGTGTGAACACTTACACTTGTGATCAGACACGTCATCACTAAACGTACAGCCGGTAGCTTTGCTAAGACATGTATAGCCTAACTGTTAAAAGCCCTGCATGCAAGATCGACGCGCGAGTTGACCCGGTGCTGTCACCTGACGGCGCTGTTATGGGTCTACAGCAGCAGCAGCATCCAAGATGCCATCTCTTTCCAAAAAGTTGGGATTCAGCAAAGCACTTGAAGCCTGTTGGAGCCCGAGCTTCGCGGAGAAGGAACAACGGTACTGCGTCTATCATACAG
This sequence comes from Symbiodinium sp. CCMP2592, assembly GCA_905221615.1. Taxonomy (NCBI): domain Eukaryota; class Dinophyceae; order Suessiales; family Symbiodiniaceae; genus Symbiodinium; species Symbiodinium sp. CCMP2592. The sequence goes on from CAJNDT010002826.1 coordinate 6,449, forward strand.
TACCGTACGATACTGTCTATAGACGATATTGACATAACACAGTCTCGCAAACCACGGTGAACTTTGACATAGTCTGCATGAGCTCAGATTTCGAGGAAATTGGCTTAGACGAGGATCGCATCTACTCTGCGGAGTAACGATCAACTTTAAGATGCAAAGCTGCTCTTCCCACAGGCTCTATGTGACTATATGGTTTACACTATACCGTGTCCCAAAAGCCCCAATATAGGAGCCCCGTGGAAGTCAATGTGCAGAGCTCCACTGGGGATTCGAAGCTGCCTACACATCCAAGCTCCAACCCCTCAGCCCCCAAAGGGTCCTATGTATTGCGGGGAACCTTTCCCCAAACCATAATTGCAATCTCATACAAACCCTACATTCTACTGTTGATGATATAAATCCTGCATGACCCATAATAGGGAATATACCATAATTCCCATAGTTTAGGGTCCTTAAGGTAATGCAGGATTTATATCATCAACCGTACCATATATAGGATCCTTTGGGCCCACAGACCCCATGTCGATGCCTCATAGCCAGTCGGCGATGGACACCTGAGACACTTTGTTGGTAACTTTGCGTTTACGCTTTCCGTGGTGATACGGGGTGTATGAGGCTGTCTGTGGTGCCCCAAAGTTTCACATCATTTTATTCCCTATGGAGCTTTCTATGGTTTCCAGAGCTCTATAAGTTGTTCTTTTGCGGTGCTTCCTATGGTTTCGAAGGTGTCGCAGGTTTTTTCTGTTTTTTTCTGTGGGGTGCTCTATGGTCGTCCAAGGGTTTCTTTTGCGTTTAGAAGTTAAAGCGATAAAAGCTTGACAAAATGGTGGCATATGTTGTAAACAATGCTTTTGAGGAACCAGGGGTATTCGGGTGGCTTAAAGGTTTGAGGTCTACCTGGACCCTGAAGAACCTACCTTTTTAAGGACGTATATACGCCACCACAAGGTGGCTGGGACCCTAAACCTTAAACCCTAAACCCTTAAGCCCCTGAACCCTAAACCCCTAAACCCCTAAGCCCGTAATAAGCAACCCTGTTTAAGGTATACTTCGAAGATCGCGGACGTATATAGGGTACCTTGACGGGCTCCTTTAGAATGTGTCTTCCATAAGGGCCGTGTTCACTTTCGCAGGGTTTATGCTATATAGCGGTTTAAACAGGGGTTTAGGAGTTTAGGGTGTATAGGGTGTGGGATTGAAGGTGGAGGTGCACGGCGATGCTCCTAATCCCCAAACTACGGTACCAGCATGCCTCCAACATACAAGTTGAATACGGAAGCCTACATAGCAAGATCCGTATTGGAGGTATCTTGCCCCTGGGAAAGGGACTCCCAGCTATCTGGGGCATCTACCTGATCCCCCGAGAAACTCCCTATACAGATCCTTTGCGATTCCTTTAATTGCCAAGAACAGAACCCGCAAAGATGTAAACAACCTAGACGGTATACACTCAGAAGAGTGATGGGCATAGACGGTTTGTTAAGAGGCACTATAGGGAACGCATGTAACGGGCATGTCCTGCTTTGGTTGCCCTGAGGTCTGTGCTCAGATAGTATTTACCCTTGCCCTACTGCAGTACCTAAGTAGAGCCTGCTTTAAGGCGAAAGCATATGCTATCGGGGTACATGGACCCTTACACCCTAAACCGTTAAAGGAAACCCTTAAGGGGACCCTCAAACCAACCCTCAAAGGACCCTATTTGGGTAAATGGACCGCCCTCTGGGGTTTCAAGTTTAGGGATTCGGGGGCTTTAGGCTTTAGGGTTTAGGCTTTACGGCATTTAGGAAACCCTTAGGGTTCAAGTACCCAAGAATCAAGACACCCCGGAATAGTGACCTGCCTAACTAATGTAAGCCCAAGTACCAAGTTTTGGGTCCTTTCGACCCCTAGGGAAGTTTGCAAAATTGAGATATCGAGCCAGTCGCAATCGAACCGTAAGTACAAAAGCTGGACAAAGATCTGCGGTCGTCGAAAGTGCATTCCCCAAAAACTCTAGGTACTGCTTATGGGGAATACTTCCCCACATCATAAAAGTAATTCCAAATATCCGAATATGTAAAAACCCACATTCTCCGAAATAGGTACTTACTATAGGAACCCTTCGAGGAACCCTAAACCCTTAATGGAACCCCTAAAGAACCTACATTCTACCCTAAACAGGTACTTTAGACCCTTTGGCACGCTCGAGGTGCTTGCCGATCGAAGCGCTCACCAAGACCGAAGTCGCCACAGTGCAGATCAGAGCTCTGCGCGTAACATTGCGGGCCTGCATGATGCAACACGTGAGGAGCAGGGGGGTTAAGGTTTAGGGACTTAGGGGTTAGGGCTTTAGGGTTTTAGGGTTTGAGGGTTTGAGGGTTTAGGGATTTAGGGCTTCAGGGTTTGGGGTACGGTTGAGCGCTACAGTCGACCCTTCGGCTTGGTCAAGTGGCATCTTGAAGCGGTTGAGGCTCCTCCAGCCCTTGCCGAAACTGTGACTGTAGATGACCCAGAGGGTTCTAAGTACCTGCATACCCGCAGACAGTAGGCTCCCTAAAACAGAAACAAAAAAGAAGCGATCATTCTAGAACCCTTGAAGGAACCCCATAAAAGAACCCCGGAACGCCTTACAGGAACCCTTCAGGCACGGATCCTGTGGGAGATTTGCCCTGGCATTGCCTTGCTTCGGCGGCTTCGCCACAGCATCCGAGAGAAAAAACACCTCGTGTGCAAAGAAGGAAACCATCTAAGATGCTGTTCCGGGGGCGTTCATCAAGATGTCTGAGGGTGGTGTTTTAGGGTTTAGGGTTTAGGGGTCTTGGTGGTGTTGGCGGTCTTGGCAATGACGGTGGCGGGGACGTCGGTCAAAGGGGTCCGGACTGTAAGAAGCTTTACACCGGATGAGGAGTACAGTAAAAGCCAGAAAGTTGGAATATGATTATCGTAGCCCCTTTAAGGTAAATTATAGGGGATCCTACCATGAAACCATATTCCAACTTTCTGGAGTTCCCTTTACTTCGAAAGCCTACACCCTAAACCCTGATCAAGTCAGCTTAGGAAACCTTTGAAAACCTAATGATGGCCCTGCTGCTGCTACTACTACTACTACTACTCCTCCTACCATCACCAGCCACCACCTGAGCTCACCTGGTCCTGCCAGCGTCTGGAGGTGATGTTGCAGCGCCCGGCCTTCAAGCACAAGGAGAGCAAGGGCTTAGGGTTTATGTTTGCAGGCCCCGTTGAGTGTAGCATGAAAACGATAATACAGGGGCCTTAATAATTAGGGTTTTGGCGCCCAATATACTATAACAATTTTGATAAGGAAACCCCGCAACAGCATAGGCAAAAATTTAAGCCCCTACATTAGATCATAATTTCGGGCCTTTGAGTCTCGGGTTTGAGGTTCAAGGTCCTAGAATGTCGGGTTGAAGGTTGAGGGTCTGGGAGTTTCGGTCTTAATATAAGGGCCTTAATGATTAGAATAAGGTTCTGGAGCCCCTTATGCCTTATACTAAAACTATAATAATGAACCCCCAAAGCAGTGTAGGTAATTATTCAGGCCTCTATACAATAGGGTGAGTTTTGGTTCAGCGTTTTGTTGTAGGGCTTATAGGGTTTATAGGGTAACGAAGTGTCATTGTAAGTACATAGAATTCCAGGTCAAAGATTTTGCGCTCAGGGATGTGTCACTGGCAGATAGCACCATGCTGTTTTCTGCTGACTTCTCACTCGCGGCTATCTCGGCCAATCGCGTCCACCACCAAAGCTGGTTGCCCTAAACTAATCGGATCAATCCTTGATTCACCGCTCCTATGACCCTAAACCGTAAACATGTAGGATTTAGGGTGTAGACTTTACGACGTTACGGTTTTAGATTTCAATTTCAAGAGTATCCGAGTTTAGAGCATCCGCATGGCTGCTACGTGAACGGACGGAGCTACGTGCAAATCACACGCCGCAATAATCAATGAAAGTTAAAATGCTGCATTGCGGGCCGTGGCCAGTCACTGTAGCATACATGGCTATGTAGGAGAAGCAAGAACGACTGATTTCTGTGGGATTTCTCGGGTTCCGCCTTTCAGTTCCTAGCATTGTGTTCCTGGCCGGCGAAAGCAGATGAGCTGAACCTGTGGGGAAGCTCTATGCCCCCAAAACGCGCATGTTGCGCCGCGGCCAAATGCCTGTGCGCCTTGGGCCCTCACTCACTGTGCTCCGTATGTTCTGGTGTCAAACCCCTTCCTGACGTGGCGACCACGGTTTGTGCGGCCGTGGTACTTGTGGTGAAACCACCTCGGCTATTGTTCAGGAACTTCATTCGATTTGTCATAACCATATTCTTTACTGAAGGTCCCATTATGGTAACTTGAATCAAAATCCTTGTCAAAACCCAGCAACCTCGGGATGCGAGGAACGCGCTTGTGGTAGTAGCTGCCATCTCCCGCATTGTCGGTCGGCTCGCTCATGCCGTTGTCGCACTGGACGGAGACCTGAGGCACGAAATGGAACCTGTAAGAGCTTGAGGTTTAATAGTTTAGGGTTTAGGGATTATCATAACAGGAGTTCATAGCATAAGCCCTAAACCCTAAACTGCAAGGATATATAGGGCTCCTACTTTTCAGTCCCAAGGTACTGCAAAGCTCTTCTGACTGGTGCTTCCCGCCACATCAGTTGCATTGCACGTCACTTCCTAGGTGGGCCCATTGTTTACGGCTTAGGGTTCAGGGTTTAGGAGTCAGTGAATCAGTTTCGTAAAGCAGAATCCTCTTCGGCCCAACAATGAAGATGCAAAATGCCCTAAAGGCCTACCTAGCTGCTGTCTCGCCGACAGCGAACAGGGACCCGGATGAAGGACTGCAAGAAGTTGAAACACCTGTTTGGGGTTTAGTGTTTAGGGTCTAGAGGCTTAGGGGTTTACGGGTCTGCAGGCTTAGGGGTCTGAGGGATCAGGTTTTAGGGGCTGCAAGACGTTGAAACACCTGGGCAGTTGTCATCCGCTGTAGGCGCGAACGTGACGGCAGTCGGGCTGCAGGACTGCACCTGGGATCTTGCTAAATGAGACGGCTGACGAAATAAACCCTACATTACCGTAATGACCCTAAGACTAAGGGCATTATGGCATTCACCCCCTTCATAGTAAAAACACATTGGCGCGGATCCTCCCGAAATCACTCCTGCCTTTTAAAACCTAATTTGCATAGGGGGGTCCGGAGCAAGAGCAGGACCGAGAGAGCAAGAGCTGGAGTAATAGCACAAGCAAGAGTAAGAGCAAAAGCAGGAGGAAGACCAGGTGCAACAGCAAGAGCAAGCGCAGGAGCGAAAGAAAGAGACGCAGCAGGAGCAGGAGCAAGAGCCCTCAAAAGTGGCAGTAGAGATGAATACAGGATTACGCCATAATGGGGATCTAAAGTAAACAGCAGGGTTGTCCTCGCTACGGTAAATGAAACTTAGATCCTTTCGGGGCCTAAATAATTACCAATTCTATTTTGGGGGTTCCTTATGCGCCCCAAAACCCTATTCTAACTACTAAGGCCCCACATATTATAGAACTCTTATAGTACCCTTATCGACCCCTTTAAAGGAACCCTATTCCAGTTATTAAGGCCCCTATAGCACTTGACTTTAAACCCTCCTTAAAAAGGGCCGAAGTCGATGGTAGCTGAAACAGAACCCTTAAGGAACCCCTTAAAGGGACCCTATTTTCAACCCCTACAGAAACCTATAAACGGGGCCCCTATCATACAACTCTATGGTACCCTTTAAAAGAGCTCCTTTCCTTTGCATGGACCCTGATACTCTAAACTCTTAACGAACCCTTACAGAAACCATACAAGACCCCCGTAAAGGAACCCTTCTAAAAACCCCAAACCCATTCCTTTGCAAGAACCCAGGCACGTCGATGTTGGGAAGCGTGCCGATACTTGGATCCTCGAGGTCATTGACCTGGACCTGGGCTCTTTTCGAAGGTTTTGGGCTTAGGGTTTAGGGTTTAGAGTCCAGGGTTTAGGGTCAGGGTTTGGGGTTTAGAACCCAAGGTTTAGAGTTACGGTTTGAGAATAGCTTTAACAGAAAAGTCCTGCTCACATGGCTGCTTACATACATGGATACCTACATATAGTCCTTGCATGCATGCATGAAACAGATGCTACACTGCTACAGCCACTGGTACATTGGAAATGATTGTCGAGAACGGCCGAGGAACGACGAAAGATTCCGACGAGGCCTTGTTGCCAGAAGCATCCGTGGCGTTGCATGTCACTGTGGTGGTACCGACCGAGAACGTGGTGCCGGATTCTTGCGAACAAACTACCTGAACTCCTGGACAGTTGTCGGCTGCATTGGCCACATAATCCACAGCGGCTCCGCACTGTCCTGGGTCGTTTGTCACTGTCACATCATCCGGGACCGGATCGAAGACTGGATTCTCGTGGTCCCTCACTGTAACCCAGAAGCCTGTCCCCGATTGAGCCAGTCCAGCAACATCGGTCGCCGTGCAGTCAACTCTGTTGTCACCGACTGGGACCAAAGAGCCATTCGCTGGCACGCAGGACAATGTGACATCGCCTGGACAGTTGTCGATTGCGGATACGTCGTAAACCACAATGCCTTCGCAAAGTCCAGGGGATGTGGCTGTTTCCCTCATAACATCGCCCAGCGTGATGTTGGGAGCCCAGAGGTCACGGACGTTAACGTCAAATTCTGCCGAGGCAGTGCTCCCACCAGCATCGGTGGCGGTGCACGTCACCGTGGTGGTACCGACCGAAAACGTTGAGCCCGATTCTGGCGAACAGGATACCTGCACTCCTGGACAGTCGTCTGTTGCGGTGGGCACAGTGAAATTCACAACGGCTCCGCACTGTCCTGGGTCTGTGCTGCCCACGGACACGTCATTCGGCACCACATCGAAGACTGGAGGCACCGGATTCAGGTCCTGCACCCAAACACGAAGGGATTCTGATGCAGTGTTTCCAGCAACATCGGTCGCCGTGCAGGTAACTGTGGTGTCACCGATAGGGAACGAAGAGCCAGATGGTGGCACGCAGGACCATGTGACATCGCCTGGACAGTTGTCGCGTACCTCGATTACATCATAAGTCCGAACGGCTGTGCATTCTCCAGGGGCTGGCCGAGCTCCGACTCCAACATCGCCTAGGATGATCTCAGGAGGCTCTGTGTCAGCACTGGGATCCGCAGGGCACGTAGCAACTCCTCCCTTTACAAGCGCTTTTGCTTGCAAGAGCGCCTGGTCGTCGGAAGTGCAGCTTGCATTCTCGAGGTGCTTCCCGGTCGAAGCACCCACCACAAAGGTCACCAAGGTGAGGGTTGCCACACAGCACGTCAGCGCTGTGCGCGTAAAGTTGCGGCCCTGCATGATGCACACGTGGGGAGGGAGAGGGGCGGTCAGGCACAGTCGAGCGCTAGAGTCGAGCCTTCGGCTTGGTCAAGTGGCATCTGGATGCATGCTGATTGACTTTTCAGCCTGTGACTGTAGATGCATGAAGACAACCCAGACGGTCCTAAGTACCCGCATACGAAGAGAAAGTAGTTCCCAACAACAGGAACAACTCTGACTTGTAAGTATACCCCAAAAGGAACCACGGATCCAGTGTAAGATGTGCCCTGCCACGCCTTGGTGGCTTCGTCGGCATGCACGGCATCCGAAAAAAACCTCGTCTGCAAACGAAAAGCATTTCTTACTAGATTGCTCCGCGGGGGTTCATCAAGATGTCTGGTGGTGGTGGTGGTGGTGGTGGTGGTGGTGGTGGTGGTGGTGGTGGTGGTGGTGGTGGTGGTGGTGCTGCCGCTGCTGCTGCTGTGCTGCTGCTGCTGCTGCTGCTGCTGCTGGCGGTGGTGGTCTCGGTGGTCTTGGTGGTCCAGGTGGTCTTCGTGGTGATCTCGGCAATGCTCTTGGTGGTCTTGGTGGGGGTGACGGTATGGTCGGTGGATGCTGGCTTGTTTTGATCCTGCGCTGCGACTCCTGTGGTTCCCCTGGCTCTTCGTATTCGTCGTCCCTCTAGTCTAATCCCCCACGCACCCGCTTAGGCTTAAGGTCGCATCCTGCCACTGACACTTGTGCCCCTCTTCGTTCCTAACGCTCTCTCACCAAGAGGGTCCAGATATACTACCATTATGGAGTAAGGGCCAGAACGCGGATGGCCTTTTGGGACCATGTAGTGTATATGGACCCTCTGTGTCATATATTTATTCCTCACTAAGCGGCATTCAGGGGCTAGTCAGGAGGGGGTCTAGGTAATGATCTAGACGTCCTCATATCGCACTGCATAAGGCATATGTAATATGTAGGACCCACATGCACCCGATAACCCCAAACCCTCAGAAGCCAAAAGCTCTGAACAGATTGCCGAGCCTGAAACAACGGACCCTGAAACTAATTAATCCTAAGCCTTCAAAACGCTAAACTCCTAGGATATGGCCGGTCTCCAAACAATTTTCACAAGTTTTAGGAATTGGGGGTGTGGGTGTTCAAGGTTGGTGTATGGCTTTGCGGATTACCGGGCTTGGGCTTGGGTGTTTAGAGCTTAGGAATGTGGGGCTCTGGGCGACTGTGCTTTGGGACTTTGGGGTTAGGCTTAGGGGTCTAGGTTTAGGGTTAGAACTTCAGCTGGGCTCAGGGCTTAGAGTCTATAGGCTCTTAGGAAGCTGTAGGGTTTAAAGGGATATGTAGTACCGCCCCGTGATGAAGTCGCTCCTGCCTGATGCAACTTCGAGGACTCCGCACCAGAGAGGTCCGTCCAGACGGACCTTCCGCTTCTAATGCGCCAGCATTGCAGGCTTTGGGTGTTATTATAAGTTGTTGGGGTTGCAATGAAAGAACCATGAAAGTGATACAGCCGCAGGCCGATCCTCAACCAATGGAAACCGAGGAGCTTGCCACATCGAAAGCTCGAGAAGAGCCTGCACCCATTCTTTTGTGCCGGCTTTTGCAACGGCTCGAGTTGAGATGCTGAAATGTCCGCTGTACATGCACGTTGGCGGAAAGACATTCAGCATAAAGACCTAATGATAAATGGCCGAAACAAATGCCTTTTGGCATTGTAGCCTACTGAGAGCTGGCCGTGAAGGATGCCTTGACATTCAGCATAAAAGCCCAATGAGAAGTGGCCGCGAAGCATGCCGTTTGGCATAACAGCTTTATGCTGAAAGCTGGCCGTGGGGGATACAGGGCATTCTATACTTCAGCTAGGCGGTGAAGTTGGAGGGTGGGGAGCTTTCGCCGGCATCGTTGTTGCCCCAGCACACCGGGACTCCACTGAGAGTGAGAGCGCATGCATGGCCAAAGTTGAACAAGCTTACTGACAGCTCGGCGTAAGGTTCATTGTTGGGCGGCAAGCCAAGAGCGGAAGCTTGCTCACCGAAGCACTGGATGCGGCTGTCTGCTGACCTAATGCCGCAGACTTTCTTGGAACCCGCGTCGACGTGCGTGAATGCAACATCTGCAGGTGGTGGTGCCCTCACATCAGAGATCTGACCATCACCATCTTGAGCACCCCAACATGTGATTATTCCGTCAGCTTGGCGTATGCCGCAGGAAGCACTCCTAAAACTGGAGATCGCCGAAAGTGCCTCATCGGGTGGCGATTGACCACTCAAACCTCCCCAGCACTGCGGCTTCCCGTCTGCTGTTCGGAGCCCACAGCTGAAGTCGGTTCCTGTCGACACTGCGCTGAAAGAGATATCAGGAGCATCGAGCTGACCCGAACTATTGTAAAGCCCCCAGCAAACGGCTTTTTGCTGAGCATTCAGAGCACAAGCGTGGAATCGGCTGACCTGGATGCTGGAAAGCGGATCTGTAGGTGCTGCGACATTTGGAGGCATAGAGCCGCCCCAACACACAGCCATGCTGCTCGATTCGACGATCCCGCAGCAATACCAACCGCAGGACAGCTCACGCAATGCGACCGTTGGCACTGTTCCGATGTTTATAGCATCTCCCCAGCACACGGGGAAGTTGTCCTGCTTCCTCAAGGCGCATGTGGAGGCAGGACCTACGGAAATTCGCGCGGTGCTGGTGGTCATGACCGGAGTCGTCGATGTCAAGGCATTGCTGGTGGTCATGGCCGGGGTGGTCGATGTCAGGGCCCCGTACTTGTGCCAGATGTGTCCCTTGTGATGGATGCCTGGCTTCTTCACTCCCCGGCCCAAAAAAAGGTTCAACTTTGTTCTATGAGATAAACCAAGTGTATACAGCCTAAAAATGTAAATGTTCTTCTATTGCCTATCTAAAATGCGGTGCCACGGCTGGCTCCAGTGCCTTCGAACTCGGCGGTACGGCCCTCGCAACTCTGACTCGCTCGCCTTTGCATCCTTTCCGGAGATGTTCGATCCATGCAAACCCAAGCAAGACCCAAAACCTTAAACTCCCAACCCAAACACAAAACAAGATGCCATACCCCAAACCCCAAACCCTGAAAACCCGAACGAGATACCCCTGACAACCAGGAAAAATTGGAGTCTCCGGGTAACTGGGGTCACGAAGCAACGAGATGTCTAGGTAAACAAATGGAAACAAAGCAGCACAGCGCCCTCAATGAAACGATTGATTCAAAAAACCCTTCATGACATGAAATGCCCTAATCTATGCAGCTGATGGTGTACAACACTTCGTATGGATACTGCAAGCTCTTCTCCATCAGTAGTGCCACGTGGACTCGCCGCAAAGACTACGAAAAGCCTATAGCCATAAACCCTAACCCTATAAACCCGAGTTGAGTAGACAGCTTCATGCCCAAGTATCGAAACCTGTTCCCAGCTGGAGCGTGCTGAAGCTGTCGCAGGTGTCTGGAGCCGGCGAGGCACCAGCTGCGCTTGTGGCATGGCCGAGGTCTGCCAGAAGAGTGGCTACAGTGGCTGCCAGCATCCAAGATGCCATCCCTGTCCTTTGGGAAAAGGCGGCCTCTGAAAAGTTGGGATTCAGTAAGGCGCTGGGAGCCTCTTGGAGCCCGGGCTGCGCGGTGAAGGTATAACGTCTATCAGATTAGTAGCTTGGTGTGGACGCCTACAAAAAGACGGACACAGGTGCGTTGGGTGTTAACAGTGTGAGCGAGTCTGGTAGGAACGTCGCACTCGTAGATACGCATGCTCACCACGTCCAGTGTGTTGCTCGTTAGTGATAACATAGAGTTCTGCTAGCGAATGAGCCGATGTGTCTCAAGACTTTTCGGCTCAGTTGAAGTTTGGTATCAGGGACATTGCCATAATGGCTCTCTCCGTGGTTGCCCTCGCAGGCCACTGTTTGGTGGCCGCGACTCTCGTTGAGAGCTGGTTACCATGGTGGCCGTCCTCGGGAAACCTCACAGAGTCGAGTGCGTCGCCTTCGGACGATCCGTCCACGGGCGAACCGCCCAATGGGCACTCTTTCTCCGGAACTATGTCAGTTTGGTGGAGTGAATGGAATTTCAAGGTTCTCTTCGGATTTCTCGAGCGCGCCCATGTTCTCCACTCCCGACCAGCTGGGAACGTTGGGAACAGACGGTGGTTGGGCCCTTTACTTCCTGGACAAAGCTGGTGTGCTCTGTTTCGGGCGGTTCTGGCCGGTGGCAGGGTGGACGACCCTGGTGATCCTCCTGACCTTGCTGGTCACCGCCTTAGCCTGGTCTCTCCGAACCTGCGAGCGGTGCCTCTGCTGCGGCTTTTGCTGCTGCAAACGAAGCCACGGACCTCGAGGAGCAGGAGTGGATCCAGCTCTTCGGCATCTTCCGGAAACCCCAGCACCGCAAGCTTATGCTACCGTTTCGTTGGTTGGTCCGGGTGGTTCCGCCCCTGTTGACACCGAGTACTACCAGAGACAAGTTCGGGGCAGGGGAGCAGGACGTAGACCTCACGATCTAGTCCTCCGTTTCGAGCAAGGTGCGGTCCGGCTTCAACCTGATAGGTCGCAGAGAACTCGGGTGGACCGGCATGGCCTGTGGATCAAGCCGGGCAGAATCCTGGGTGTTACCGCCCGGATGGGGAGTTCCACTGCAAGGCGTACGCTGCCATCGATGCCGATGCAGTCATCGATCTGGGAGCATATGGGCGCCTTAACAGTTGGAGAGTCCTGGTCCTCTGCTGGCGTGGTCTTCGAGCACTACGGCGGGGTCTTGGGCGATGTTGGCGCTGCTGTTCATGCCGAAGGTCTACTGAGGCGCCCCGCCAGATTCAGGATCGAGGGGTCACCCGGACCTTGGACCCCGACTCCGAATCAGAAGCCGAGGTCGTGTCCGATCCCTGCGAAGCAGTTCTGGTCGGTTTGGAGCTCCAAGGTAAGCCTCGGGCTTTAGCTCCAGAAGGTTGTGAGGATAAAGCTGCAAGCGAGCCCACTCGGTTACTTGTTGAAGATCTCCAGTTGTCCGATCTGGGTGGAAGGGAGTGTGCTCGCCTCTGCAATCATCACAGCCAGCTGTATATGCTTTCTTGCCAAGGGAGGAAATGCAGTGTCCTGTCCTGCTTTTGTAAGACTTATGGAGCTTATAAGGGTACCCCTCTCTGCAAGAAGCATCTGTCCGAGAGCGGACGCTCTCAGAGTCCGGCCCCCAGGAGTTCGGGTCCCAAACCCGAGGAGTCCCTCCTCCATTCTATTCGTAGGTCCCAGTCAGCCGACGCCCATCGTGATACCGGATCCATCCGTGCAGTACGGTTTTCCGACCAGGCTTCGCCTGGCCCCAGCCCTCGAAATGTCGGGGTCGCATCGGAATTCGAACCTCCGTCAAAGAACGAGCGGTCCGCACACCCAAAAGCTGGTGCCCCACTGCTCATCCGCATCCGCCTGTCTTCGGAACAGGTAACCCTCCAGGGTGGTATTTGTTTCTCGCGGAAGTTGAAGGCATTGCTGAGGATAGCAGGCGCACCGAGCGAGCTGCGGTAAGGATTCACTCGCTGGGGCTGCGCTTTAGTTTGCCCTGGCACTGCCTTGGCGATCCGCCCCGTACCGACGCTTCGAACCGTTACCCCAAGGCGTGGTTGCAAGAGTTCCTTTACTCTCCTCCTTCTGAGTTAGAGTCGCGTGGGTTGTCGATCCAGGCTGTGCAACTGGCCGCGCACGCTTGGGACTGGCTGCGTGACTGGGATGGTAAGAGAGTCAGGAGCCAAGGTGAACCACCCTCTAATTTGCGTCCGGAGGATTTGAGGCGTTTGCTGAGTGACCCGCAGATGGTCCTGCTTGGGCATGACGAGGGTCGGGTGCTCGCCAATGCCTCTTCGACGAAAGAGAGTGAGTTTGGAACTCCACCTCGCCCGCCTACTGTCACCGTTTCGGAAGTCGTCCCTAACGAAGGAGTTAACGAAGGCGTACCGCCCGAAGTGGACCCTCTGTTGCTCCTGGAATCGTTTAGGGACGCTAGAGCCTCAGGCACATCCGTCAGCGAGGCCGTTACTTTGGTGGCCACCGCTTTCGGAGTAAGTCCTGAGGTTGTGCAGCTTAGTGCTTTGGGTGCCGTTGATGCCCAAAGGTTGAGACCGCCTCGCTTGAGGACCCACTGGCATGGCCCAGAACCCCTCTCCCGGAGGTCGGTCCGCCCCTGCTGCCACCTCCTCCTCTCCCCCGGGGCTTGGCCCAAGGGTCGGGCTTGGTTATCAGCCACGGCAATCGAATTGGGAACCAGCTCCTCAACTTGGGAGTACTTCGCTCTCTGTGAGGCTCCTCCGGAAGGCCGGAGCCGCATTTGGAGAGCAACTAGGGCCCGGTCCCACTACGCTGGCAACTGACAGGATCATTCATGCCATTGATGGGTTGCGGAAGGTCCAAGATGAGGATAAGACAAGGACCAAAGGTCAAGTTAGCTCGTTGAAAGACGGAGAGAAGTTAGACGTCTTTCTTGCCAGAGGTTGCGGCCAACTTTCAGTCGAACTCTGCAAGGGAGTCTATGGCAAGGAGCTTTTTCACAGCATCAAACGCGCAGGTCTCCACGCCAAGCATGAGCTGGGGCTCATCAAGTGGCCGGTCCTCGTCATAACCAATCGGGTCGCCCTCGCTGTTGCGGGGCTGTGGTGGGGGGGCACCGAATCCTTCACGCTGCAGGCCTCTGATTGCGCTACAGCACGGGTCGAGCAGCTCGAAAACTGGAGCCCCCCTACCGAACACAAGATTGAAGCTCGCTCGAAGGCACCCAGTACGTTTCTCACGTGGTTGCGTCACGCTGAGAGTGCGGTGAAAGTTTTCGGTAGCGCCTATGGGCTCGAGCACGTGCAAGAGCGCATGAAATTCCTGCAGGCCCTTGGGGAAGCACATGAGGAAGACGAAAACGCATTTCCTTTCACTGTGTGCAGCTTTTCGATTTTCGAGGTAATGACTGCTGTCTGGTGCGAGGAAGTGCGTGAGAGGCGTCGAATCCTGTGCTCAAGGCTTGGAACGGAGAACCCCCGGCTTGAGGACCTCAAGCTGTTGGCGTTATCGCCCGAAGCAGACGGGCTGCCAAACTTCCAGTTTCCTAGGGTTTGGGACCTTGCCGACCCCCGGGGATACTACCAGAGAGTTGTCCTCCCCCGACAGAAGAAGGCCATGGCTAGGCTCCTTGACAAGCAGCTGCATGAGCACGTCACCCGCGAGCGCAAGCCAGACCACAGGAAGACCGCTGGTCCCACGGACACTGATCCCCCTGGCGGTCCGCCCGACGATTCCGATAAAGCCGGAAAAGGCCCCAAGCTCTCCCTCAAGCCTGAGCCTCTTAAGACAGGCGAAGGGAGTAAGGCCTACCCGGCGGGGAAAAGGCTTACCCCCACGGAAGTCAAGAGGTCGGTGGCTCACGCACCTCAGTGTCCAAAGACGAATAAGCCTATCTGCTGGGATGCTGCGTGTCATATTGGGTGTCAGCGAACCGCTTGCCCACATGCTCACGAGCCCCTCCCCCCCCTTGCTAAGCTCGATTACACCGTGGCCATGCAGGTGTTGAGGCGAGGCGGCCTGAGGAATGGCCCCAAGGTTAACCCGAATGAGGTTGATGGGAGATTGTCCCAACTGAGGGCGCAGGCAAAGGAAGAACAAGCATCGAAGATCGCCCCAGGCGATACCGCCCGAGGAAAAGCCAAGGCGAAACCTGAAGCCAAGGATAAGGCCGGCTGGGCAGTCCCAGACGACTACCAAGGGCCGGTTACCGCCATGGCTATGCCTGGCATCAGAGCTTTGCTACCACGGCTGAGCCATCAGCAGTCCAGAGCACTGGGGAGGAAGCCTCCCGGCGTCGAGCTCTGTATGAACAGATTGTCGCGTCAGGGGCCCTCCTCCCACTGAAAGGCTGCAGCGATCATCTCCACTCCCATGTGGCCGCCCACCTCGTGAACGGCGCCTTGGCGCAAAAACAGCCCGACCTCTCGACCATTTTGGCACAGGCTGTCGACTACAGGCATCCTCAGTTGGCCGAAGAAGCCCAGAACTACCTTGAGTCTCTCGGGGGCAAGGCAGGCCTTCCTCCACCTCGCTCTGAGGCTCAGTTTGAAGCCTTGACTTGGGACAACGAGGTTGGGAAAACCCGGCTAGTTTTCGATGACCCCCGGTGGGAAGGCGTTCCGCCCTTGTCTGTGGTGGACGTGCAGGACAAGCTCTCTCTGAGCGATAGTCTACTTGCGCGGATGACTCCGTCAGCAGGGACCGTCGAGACTATAGGCAGTGCCTGTGCTTGCATGTTGCGTTGGCGTACACCCAGGACACGCGAACCTGTCAGGCCTCCGCCGCAGAGTTGCGATTGGAGCTGTGGGAATCAAGCAGTCAGGCTTTTCAACACCTGGGCGACGCTGGGACCCATATCAGTTCAGCCGAAGCCTTCGTGAGGCACAACGCCCATGACTGCATTTACCTCGATCACGAAAAAGATTTCCGGTGCTTCAACTCTTTGCCCCGTCGTTTATGCGTGGCAAGCGTCTGCTGATCCTTCGGCTCTCTCACAAGGGTACGGTGGAGTTGGACTTGATCAATGGAGAGGGTCCCATCACTAGCACTGGGGCTGTGATTATTCATAGGGGGCATATGCGAGCTATTCTGAGCAGTGCCTCGGTCCTTGAGCAGCTGGTGCGTACCGCCCAGGATGGGGCTCGTGTGACTCGCGAGCTCGAAGCCACTGGATGGGGAGCTTTCTTGGAAGCTCAAGAAACGGAGGGCGAAATTATCCCATCCAAACCTCATCCTTGCTACCGTTGTCGTCGTCCACAGACCCCGTGTAAGGCGGGAAGCGAGGAAGATGACCTGGGTGATCCGGCTCGCCCTCCTCCGGAGGGCTTGCCTGCTCCTAGAAACGGGCGTGTTACACCGGCCTTGATTGTTCTTTCCGAAGGTGTTACCGCCCTTCCTGAGGTACAGCCCCGGTTGGTAATGCCGTCTCCCAATGTTGGTGCTCCCACGCTGCAAACGTGGCTGGCATCCCATTCGACGGTGCTGTCGCAGGGATACTTGCTTTGGCTCATCGAGGCGCAGCCTTCAGACTGGCTGACTCTCCTGTCGCAAGTGGGGACTTTGCTTACGCATTCTCCGCATTGTTGTGGTGTGGTGTTTCCGCCCCAGCAACTTGTGTCTTTGCGCAGTTTGGTGGGGTGCGACGTGAGACTTTTTGTCCAGCGCCTGGCCTCTTCGTCGGTCTGGTGGGGTAT
Source organism: Symbiodinium sp. CCMP2592 (assembly GCA_905221615.1). Classification (NCBI taxonomy): domain Eukaryota; class Dinophyceae; order Suessiales; family Symbiodiniaceae; genus Symbiodinium; species Symbiodinium sp. CCMP2592. The sequence goes on from CAJNDT010002826.1 coordinate 23,000, forward strand.
TCCCAGTGGTTAGGATTTCCACCAATTGGCCACCACAGGGGCGCCACCTGCCGTTTCCGCGCTGGAGTTGGCAACCCGCTGGTTGCACTGCTTGGCCAATGATTCTGTCGACCCCCTTTCTGTGAGGGCCGACTCCCTCCCACCCTCCCGGGGGGGGGCGGGACGGTCCCAAAACTCGCTGACGAAGGAAGCGAAGGAGTTGTTGAGAGGGCGGGAGGGACATCTTATGACAAGGCAGCGGAATACCTGGAACATTGCCAGTCTTCTTTCTCGGTCGATAAAGCCATGGAGGCCGGTAGGTTGGGAGCGGAGCTGGTGTTAGCAGCTGGCACTGTAAAGGAGGCCGTTGAGGCTTTAAATTCGGTCCGGGCTGCTACACTAGGTGACCACCTTGCAGGTGCAAGACACGGCTTGTTCAAAGGCGTGTCCGCCCTTCACCAGGAGTACCTCCGGCAAAGCGCGGAGGAGGGTGCCGAGCCGTAGGGAGGCCCCTCCGTCGGGAAGAAGCCAAGAACCATGGGTCGGTGTACGGCTACGAAGAGGAGCTCCTCCAAAAAGCATGGAAGGACGCAGCCTACGGCGCCGCCCTCCTGAGGGGAGAGTCGAGTGCCGGAGAGCCCTCTGGGCCGTGTGCCCAAACAGAACCCTGACCGGACTATTTCCGCGGAGGGCAGGCCCATCAACGACATGAGGAAGCAGAACGAGGCCGGCTCCAAGTTCAACCACCCCCCGGCCCCTCAACCCAGACACCACGCGGTGGCGAGGCAATCGTTGTGGTGGAGGGCAAGACACCCCGGTATCCCGCAGAGGTGTGCCAAACGACACGTGCCACGTGCGTTTAAGTGGCATTTCCTTCGCCCACAGGACGTTCCTGAGTTTGCCGTTCGGTTGGCTGGATTATAATCATACACAGCCTGGCCATGCCCTTTGGATGGGTAGGCTCCCCCGGGGAGTTTGTCGCCTGGAGTGCCGCCGCAAAGGCGCATCACGGGTCGTTCCGCCCTGAAGATCCCCGCTTCAACGACGTGGTTCCGTACGAGTCCAAGTGGTTGATGGATGACGGGGTGGTGGTCGAGCCGTTGTTGGAACCCGGGTCTTCGACTCTTTGGAGGTTCTTGACGAAACCATGAAACTTGTTTGGGGCCCCGAAGGGGTGAATGTGGAGAAGATGGCAGAGGAGGGGGAACCCTCAGCGACTCAGCTGTTGTGGGGGCTCCACATGGATTTCGAGCAGCATCAGGTAAGACTCCCGGAGCCCAAAAGAATGAAAGCCAAGTGCTTGCTCGGTGAGCCAGCGTTGCAGAGGGGTTGTAAGGATGTCCCGCTTGGCCTGCTGCAGGAGGTTATTGGATGCGCCCAGTACTGGACGGTAGCGTGCCCTGCGCTCACCCCACATCTCCCGTCTTTGTACTGCCTCCTGAAAGGTAACCTCCAAGGGCAGGGTCGGAAGGAAGTTAAAGGGAAGTCACAAACGTTGCTTAAGGTGGAAGCTGACGATCCTGAAGAGGAAGCCCTCAGGTGGGAAAACTTTTGGGACGCCCTTGACTTAGACTTCAGCTTGAAGCTCCGTTGCAGTCCAGTTTCGCCTCTGTGTTTGAGAAGCTTTTGCCCATCCGCGAGAGACTCGCTCTTCCAGGTGCTACCGCCCGAACGCGGATCACAGGGGGGGACGCTACTCTGGGCAGGTTTGGCGCGGTTGATTGGAAGGCCAAGGTCTTCCACGCGTCCTCGGTGGATAAATTCCAGGATGCTTTGCGCGCTGTGGCCTCCTCGGAGGACGAGGCTGACATCATCTCCATCATGGAGCTACTCGCCTTCGTGGTCCTAGCATGCCACCGAAAACAGCATTGGGATGGTGAAATTGTCCTTTATACGAATGTGCGTAGTTGGCTCTACAAGCGCCGCCCAGGTAATAGGGTGGCAAGTCTGCTTATCAGGCTAGTCCAGCGCTTAGAGTGTGAGCACAATTTCACTGTCCATCCTATATATATCCGGAAGTATCGGAATCAGCTTGCTGACTGGTTGAGTCGGGAAGATCTGGGAGTGGTTCGAAAGCAGCTTGTGGCTGACGGCTGGGATGAGACCCCAGGAAAGATCAAGTGGGAGGAGTTCCTCCAAGATGCCAAGCGCTCCGCTCTGGTCTTGCCACTGGGATTGGACCCAAGCGCGCAAAAGGCTCGTCAGCTCACTCACTGTCCCGACTTCCCGGAGCTCACCAGCTGTGCCATCGCCCTCCGGTTATTTCGCGCCTGGGAGACGGGAAGCCACGGCAATGCCTGGTTTACCTTCTCTCAGGACCCGCAGAAGGCACGCTTTTGGGCCCGCCTTAAGGAGAGCAAGAGTCGCCTCGGCAAGCTGGCGGTCGACTGCCCAAGGCAGTTTGATGTGTCGTCTCTGATTGCTGGCATACAGGAGATCCTCCCTAATCTTAGGACGGTGTCGTACGTCAGCTCCCATTTGGGCGCCTTTAGTGCCCGACGAAGGACACTTCTGCGAGGTTGGGCTGATCAGGTGTCTCCGGCAGGGATAGAACAGCATCGGGTTCACCCACCCCCTGCCATGCAGCTGATCCCGTGGACCCTGAGGCCAAGACCGCTTCCTTGCACTTAGGGGGTGTGGTGACTCAGGAGCCTGGCATCGTCACATCCGGGGATCCCTGGCTCCCGCACCCCTACGGACATGTTAAGGGGCCCGGCTTCCCGGCTAAGTGCTTGGTTCACCACACGTCAGGGCCCGCTTGTGCCTTTTTGGGCCCCACGCGGGACCTAAAGGGTCCCGGGGGCCACTTTGATCCCCAGCATATCCGGGGGAGTCCGGCCCTTAAGTCCCGGCGAGATAGCCAAAGCACAAGGAGTCACCTCCCAGGAGTGGACGGCCCTTGTTAAGGCTGAGGGACCGGAGAAGCCGCATGCTGGGCTTGTGGCAAACCCCCGCTGACAAAGTCGGGAATTGTTTGGACCCTGATGAGGAGGAGGCTAATACCGCCTGGAGTCGGTGCCCAGATCGCCCTCGTGACCTCTTGGACCTTGTGCCGTTTGGGTCGTGAGGGCCCGGAGTGGAACCTACTGCTTGGGATTGTTCTGAGGACACCCGAGTAGGGGGCCCTGTTAAGAGGAAGGCTGATCCAGCCCATCGCTCATTAAACCCCAGTCCTACTGGGCGACGAGAGGGAAAAGTTCTTCAGGACTCGCGGCTTACCCCAAGGCAGCGGGGTCTCTTTTCTTGACCAGGTGGGGCAGGAGGCTGTTTCTCAGCAAACTCGCTGACTCTACCAGGCGCTCCTATAACACGGGGTGGAAGCAATGGGCAGCTTTCATGTCTGGCACGGGGGTGTCACCCTTCTTGCAAGGGGAGTCTCGGATGGAGAAGCAACGAGACGAGGATTGGTTGATCCGCTTTACTGTTTTCCTGCATCAGGTGATGGGCCGCACCGCCCAAGGCATCAAGCAGCGGCTGTCAGGGATCCGGTACGCGCACATAGCAGCCGGCTACCAGGACCCCTTAACAGGCCGAGTCAGGCTTTGGGCAGCACTCGCTGGGATGAACCACTGGGACGGGGCCCCAGTCCGTAAGGTCCCCGTTACCCCTGGCATGTTCACTTGGTTGAAGCGGTATCTTGACGGGTCGGACCGCCCTCTCGCGGAACGGAAAGCTCTTTACCTCGATCTGCCTAGGTTGGTTCTTCATGCTGCGAGCTTCGGGGTACCTCCCCGGCTCGGATCTTTGCAATGTTCCCACTCGGGTCCTCCGAGGCAGCGACATTGACTTCTTCTGCAAGGGGCAACGCTGTTCCGTGTTTGAAGCTGACTCTGTTGCCGTGCAGCTAAGGGATTCTAAAGGGGACCAGTTCGGAAGGGGACAGGTTAGGCTCCAGCACGCCACTGGCGAGGACATCTGTCCTGTCCGGGCCTTGCAGGAACACGCTAAGCATAACCCTTTTTGGGTAAGCGACGTTAGTCTCCCTGTTTGCGCTTGGCAAGGCATAGGCATCTTTGCTGCTGCTCCCAGTCGGTCCAAAGACATGCTGGCGTCCCGCCCGGTGCTCCAACCGCAGCAGTATATGCACCCTAGCGGGCACTCTTGTATGAACGAGAGCTGGGGGCCCTTCCAGTGAAAGTGGTAGCGCGGAGGGCTCCGATGAGGGATTCGATGAAAATTGGGCCACTAGCCAAGCGCATCTTGAGCACCTCGAAAGAACCACCGGACTCACCTTCATTCAGAGAGTCAGGCTCCGTAGGCAATTGGAAGCAGGCGGAATTGTTGATCCCCCCCTTCCTTTTTAGGTATGGAGGTACCCCCGAATGGCTCCTCCCTCCTCAAGCTGGGCCCAGTAGGACCTCTGAGAGTTCGTCGTCGGTCGCGTTGCATGAAACCAACAGCCTATTGCCCCGCAGAGACCTGGTTCACGTGTGTCTCCCGAGCTGCTTTCTTTGCTCCAGCAAGCGTTCCGCTCTCCCCGGCGCACCGCCTCTCCTTCTGCTCTCAGCATGGCCGAAGCTGCTCCGCCAACCGGTATGGGCAATCGCCAACTTCGAGAGTGGATCCAGGAATGGGGCAGTGCATGGGATTTCCTCGGCCTCGCCCCGGGCAGCCAAGGAGATCCTCCTCAACCCGAGCCTCAGGATTCTCCATGACAATATCCTGGGCCTGGGAGTTGGTACTGGGGGGACGGGGGACGGTTCCGCCCCCGTCGAACGCGGCATGAGATGGAGGGTCAAGCGGCACCGCCCCCCATCATGGATGGTGGAATCAGGCCTCCGCCAAAAGCCTCGCCACAGAGCTGGCTCTGCCAAGGGCAAGGACAAAGGTCGCTGGGG
>CAJNDT010002827.1:0-27791 GCA_905221615.1 Symbiodinium sp. CCMP2592
AAAAAAAAGATGAAGGCATTTGCCACTTGCGCGACAGAGACCATGGTGGCACAGCTCATGAAGTCAGCAATCCTGCCACTGCATGTTGAACTCGGTGATTAAGCTTTCGATTCATGGCAGGCGTTGAGGCTCAGCTTTTGTTGCACAGATCTTTAGCTTCGCATTTCGCGACCATGGCACGCTGTCAGCGTTGCGGAGTGGGCGCGCGCAGCGGCCGAGGACAGGGCTGGTGCAGCGACCCGCAATGCCGGCAAGATGAGGCTTGGTGCCAGTCTTGTCTTGTAAAGAGCAGTCGTCAGCAAGATGCCAGCTGTTCACTGCAGGCAGAAAGGGCACTGTCGCAGGAGGCCCGGAGCCCGTCCTATGCAAGGAGCGGGCAATTACAGCAGCTCCATCTTGACAGGAACGCCCGAGGGGACTGCACCTGGACAGGGCGTGGTGCCCGCAACTCAGCGCCCGACAGCTTGAGCCTCGCCACCAGCCTGTCCCTGCACATCATCAGGCTCTTCCTATTCCTCGGGCAAACCCACAAGACTCCTGCAAAAGCTTCTGTGTGGTTACAGGCGCTGCTCTCAGGTAAGAACACCTTCGTCAGCGTTTCATGTGCCCCTTTACGAGAACTTGAAGCAGGCTGCGAGACACACCAAGTTCAGAGCAGAACAAGGCCACTGCCTTCCTTCCTGGCCCAAGCCTCAAGAAGCCCTGCGCCTCTTTACATCACGGGTACGTACTTGCTGGAAGGTCCGCCCCCCGAGCACGCAGATGCCCCAAACTCGGGAGATAGTGGCTGCTGAAAGGCATGTACCACACCGGCCGTCCAGCGATCAAACATCGAAACCTGCCTGAGGTCCCCTTCATCCTGGCGTACATGGTCTCCCGTCGCTAGCTCAAGTATCAACGGCTCCAGCACCTGCCACGCACTGAACACAAGCCTCTTCAGTTTCCCATCCAGAGGTCCGTTCATTGGCACCTCGTGGACGCTGAGCAACAAGCAGCGAAACAGATTGCAACACGCCGGGGCCCAAGTTGCCTCATGACAAGTCAAGCTAGGCGCGGAATTCTCCCTGCGAAGCAAACGCCAGAGCAGCGTGGCGTAGCTGCTCTGGTGCGCGCGCAGGCCCTTTGCGGCAACACCTCCGCCTCCAGCCCGCGAAAGGCCGGAGATCCCAGCAAACGCCAGCCTGTCGTCTTCGTCACACCGACCGTGCAGTACTGAGGTGTGTCAGCGGTGTGGCGTGGGAACCAGAAGCGGCCGATGACGAGGGTGGTGCAGTGATCCTCAGTGCCGCAAAGCAGAAAAGGAGGAGCGTGAAGCAGAGGAGAGGGCCAAGAAAACAGCTCGGCAACAACAGCGCTGTGCGAAGGGGGCCGGAAGCCGTGGACCCAAGCCTAGGGAAGAGATCAGCTATCGAGCACAGAGGCGCGAACTTCAAGCTGAACGTGCGGATGAAGGAGTGGGTGCTCGTGGGCCCAAGCCCGCGGAGGACAGCTATCGAGCACAGAGGCGCGAACTTCAAGCTGAACGTGCTGATGAAGCTGAAGGAGTGGGTGCTCGTGGGCCCAAGCCCGCGGAGGACAGTCGTCGAGAACGGAGGCGCGAACTTCAAGCTGAACGCGCTGATGAAGCTGAAGGAGTGGGTGCTCGTGGGCCCAAGCCCGCGGAGGACAGTCGTCGAGCACGGAGGCGCGAACTTCAAGCTGAACGCGCTGATGAAGGAGTGGGCAGGCGCGGGCCCAAGCCAATTGCCACGGAGGTACAGCAGCAGGGCTACCCATTCCCAGACGAAGATGTGCTGACGTCGGAAAAGGTGGAGGCCAACTACCTGGCATTCACACGGAGCTGGGGCCGCTTTGGCCTGTCCAGGGTGTGCGAGTCGGGCCGCACCTTCACAACCGGCAAACACTGCAGACCAGCAAAGGAGACAGGCAGGATGCTCTGCAAGAATTGCCGAGAAAAGACCACCAAGATCATCTTGCCGCCTCCGCCGGCAATCCCCGAAGCGCTCCAGTGCCTGCAGCCCATCGAGCAGCACCTTCTCGCCATGGCCCGGCTTTCCCAAGTCCTGCTCGACAAGCTTCCCGCAGGCGGCCCGAGCGCACAGTGGGGCCGCATGTATGCAGTGCTGATGGACGAACCATGCATCTGCAACGTTTTGGAGGGAGCAACGATCGAGGATGACGGCACAGTCTCGGTGGAGGGCATCCCCGGCGCGACCACTTCGCCAGCGCGCCTGGACAGCTTGTTTGCAGGTCTGCAGGAGCTCAAGGCCCACCACCGCCTGTATCGGGAAAGCGCTGCCGTGGACGAGGCCTTGGCAAGAATGGCCACGATCCTAGCTAACAGGGGGCTTCCATCCACAACTGCAGCGGTGCGTGCAGACCCCGAAGCCTGCCGAGGGCGCCAAACTGGGGAGTCCGGTGGCTCACACTCCCCGGCCTCGGCGGCGGAAGCATTGCACTCCGAAGATGAGGAAGCGCAGGAAGAAGATTTGGAGATGACGTACATGATCCCCAAAGAGTTCAGAGCTCCCAGAGCCGAAACACAAGCTCTGCAAAGGACCCGGCGCATCGCAGAGCTCAGCGACGACATGGACGTCAAGTTCTTCCCGCACCTCTTTCCCACCGGTGAAGGCGGATGGAAGGAAGAGTACGGCAGCTTCTCCCAATACGCCCGAAAGCGGCTGCTGGGCCCCGATCCGCGCTTCGAGGCGTCCGCTGGGTATATCATGTGGCTATTGGAAATGCACCTCAAGAAGCGTCTTTCGGGCAACGTGAACGTCAGGATCGGCGGCCAGCAGGTTTCCAGCAAAAGCAACAGGCACCGGGGCGGCAAGGGGCAGGTCTTCGCGGCCCTCCGGGACATCCCTGGAACAAGCTCGTATGTGTATGCCAAGAGAGGCGTCGCAATCAACATGTACGAGCAGCTTGGCACACCCAACTTCTTCATGACCCTCACCTGCCACGCCCGGCAGCCCGACATCCTCCTCGCCGTCATCATGGCACGGCTGCTGCGCCTGCGACCAGAAAGTCCGCCGAAAGAGACCGAATACCAAGCCGCACAAATCTTGCACTGCTACCAGGCCGACTAAGACTTCACCTGGGACGGTTTGTCACCGAACCAGCTCTGCAATCAGCACCCGGCAGTTGTGGCGAGACAATTCATGCACCAGGTGACTCAGCTGATGTATTGGCTCTATGCCGAGCGCGAAACCAAGAGTCACCTTGACGAAGACGTGGATGTGGAGGACGAGCCTGCCAGAGGAACGCCTGGAGAGGAGGACGACTTTGTTCAGGCACCAGCTACGGATGCGGCGGGCAGACACGGCCGAGTCTTCAAGGACCGGCCGCCCTTCAGAGTGCTCGACTACATCATCCGCATCGAGTGGCAAAAGAGGGGCTACCCGCATGCTCACATCCTCCTGTGGACGGTGGAGATAGAGACCAGCAAGGAACGCAAGGAACAGGAGAAAGCGCCCGAAGCGGAAGCCAAGCCCGACTGGTCAGACGAAGAAGCCATGGAGACCTTCATGCCAACCTGCGCTGAGGACTTGTGCGACAAGCATATCTGCACCAAATCGGCGTTTACGTGGAGGCAATCGACGAAAGTCCGGCCCAGGGATCTAGAAGTGAACGCGAAGCTGGCCGAGCTGCTGGTGCACAAGCACACCAAGTATTGCGGTATCAAGACGCACGGCGCTTGCCGCTTCGGCTTTCCCCACCCGCCCGAGGAGAAGCCCAGGCGCCGCACCTCCCAGGAGAAGTACGCAAACAGCCGCTGGAAAAGCAGCTTGGCGGTGAGGCGTGCCCAGTCCGACACCATGATGGGACAGTACAATATAAAGATCCTGCGACGCTGGCGGGCTAGCATGGACCTCCAAGTCATCTGCGAGCTCACCAGTGCTAGCCGATACATCCTCGGCTATGCCGTGAAGTCGGAGCAGGACCGGGAGGCGCAGCGGAGGGTGGAGAAGATCGTTGCCAACCTCGCCCAGAGCAGCACCAACGACGCCGGCCTCAACAACCAGCAGTTCTACAAAGCCGCCCACGCCGCACTGCAGGGCCGAACTACGTCCACCTTCGAAGCCTGCCACCTGCTACTGGGCTATTCTGTGGTCGAGTTTTCGAGGGACAACGAGTGGATACAGGTGGGCCCTCCCTAAACCTGGACACTGTCGGTGCCCAAGAACCAGGAGAGCGCAGCCTTGCACGCCCCAGAAAAATACCGCCGCGACAAGCTGGACCGGGACCAGTACATGCCCGTGGCACAGAAGCGGTACAGGGAGATGCAGCTGGCTTTCGGGGAGCAGGAGGTGGAGCTGCCGGTGGAAGGTGGCAGAACCACATGGTGCAAATTCGCGGACATGATCTTCCTGGACTTCTGCGCGGGCTTCAAATTCGTCGGGGTGGAATGTCCGGTCGCCCGAAAGCGACCAGCCATCGTCGCTTACCAAAACTTCAGTCCTGACCTTGAACCGGAAGCTTTCTACTTCGCCAAGCTCCTGCTGCATGTTGTCTGGGCGAAGCCCGGAGACTGGCTACGCAACGAGGACGGCGGTAGCCACGCAGCAGCCTTCCAGCGCATTGCTCGCGATATGGACGGGCATCCGGACTTCCTCCGGTCCAAATGCTTCCCGCAGATGGACGGTACCGTAAATGCCGCCCGAAAGATGCAGGCCGTCCAGGCGGCCATGTACATGAAGGCCAAAATGCATCCGGCTCACGCGCGGGACGGATGGGCCAATAGCAAGGTTGCCCAGGACAACTACGAGGACGCCCTTAAGATCATGGAAGCCTTAAAGGAGCGGCACGGGGACGACATCGACTTTTTGGCACCAGACCACGTGCCGACAGGCGCTGCCGGCGACGCCTTCGCGCCAGTGGACGGCGGCGAGGAGGCCTTCGAGATGCTCACGACCGCAAGCCCAAGCCCGGAGACGCAGCACCAGCGCCGAGCCATGGAGTACATCATACAGTATGCCCTGAACCGGCCCAACACCAAGGACACCAACAACAGCGGGCGCCTTCGCATGCTACTGCATGGGCCGGGCGGCTCGGGCAAGTCCGTGGTGGTGCGCGCCGCAGCCCACATGCTCAGACAGGGCGGCACAGGCACCATCATCGCAGCGCCGACTGGGGTGGCGGCCTGGAACCTGAATGGCATCACCCTCCACGCCTGCGCCTTGCTGCCGGTGGTCAATAGAAGCTACGGCAAGGCTTGCGACCTGCCGCTTCCAAGCGGTCCGCAGCTGGCAAGCCTGCAGAGCATCTGGAAACTGGTTTCGGTGCTCTTCATCGACGAAATGAGCTTCATTTCTTCCTGGCTCCTGGAACGTCTCGACCAGCATCTCCGTCTGGCGAGAGATATGCCGCAGGTTTGCTTTGGAGGCGTGCATGTGGTCTTGTCGGGCGACCTCTTTCAGCTGCCACCACCCGGGGGCCTCCCGTCCTTCCACAGCTACCTGTGGAACATGTTTGAGCTGGGCGAGCTCGAGGGCAACCAACGAGCGGCGAAGGACCCGAGGTGGGCAGCACTCCTGGCCCGCGTGCGGATAGGGAAGTGGACGGAGGAGGACATCCAAGAGCTGTGCGGCATGGTGGTGACGAAGAAGGGCGGCAAGCAGCCTGCTCCCAAGGCAGTGCAACTGTATCCCACCCGCCAGGCGGTCAGGCAAAGCAACCGGCAGTACATGGAAGACCACATCCACAGGACCAAGACTCGTCTGTACGAGTGCCCTGCCGTGGATACCAGCCTCAGCACCGGGGCGCCACTATCCACGGAGGCAGCGTGGGCCGAAGAGGAGAACACCGGAGGATTGGCGGCGCTGCTTGAGCTTGCGGTCGGCGTCCGTGTCATGCTCAAACGCAACCTGGACGTACAGGACGGCTTGGTCAACGGGGCCTGTGGCTTCGTCGAGGAGATTGAAGCGGACGAGGAAACGGGCGAGGTCGACAACGTCTGGGTCACCTTCGAGAAGAACGCCGGCGCCAAGTGGCTGGCAGAGAATCAGTGCGACCACGTTGCGATTTCCCGCATGTCGGTACCCTTTTTCGACAAAGATGGCAAGAAAGCATCCAGGCTGCAGTTCCCGCTCGTCCTCGCCAAGGCCACCACCATCCACAAAAGCCAAGCGGCCACCTTGCACGACGGCGCCCACTCGCGCCTGGATGCAACATGCAAACAGCCAGGTCAGGCTTATGTGGCTCTGAGCCGATGCCCAAGACAATCCCTCTGCACCTTGGAGCTCTTCAACCCCAAGGCGCTTTGCTTTAACGAGCACGCCGACTGGGCACTGACCACATTGAAACTCCAGCAGGCCGAAAGAGAGGGATCTCCGTTGTGGAACCACCTCTTCAGGCCCCCTGACAGCAAGGATTTCTACAAGGCCCGCCTGGCCCAGATGGGCGCCCCAGATTGGGCCGCGATGAAGAAGGGCTTGGAAGAGTTGGCGCTGCCTTGGTGCTGTCCGCAATGTGGCAAGGAAGTCCCTGACAACAAGGCCGACATCAAGCAACACCAGAAGCATTGCACAGCCAAAGCCCACCGCAGAACCAGAGGCAGGAACGCAGAAACCAAGGCCAAGGCTGCAGCCAAGGCCAAAGCCAAGCGCACGGCAACCGCCAAAGGCAAAGTCCACAGCAAAGCCAAAGCAGGGGCAGACAGCAGCAGCCTCAGCGGGAAGCGTGGGGCAGGTGAGTCAACAGCTGCGAAGCATGGAAGCAGTCCAGAACAAAATGGAGAGCAGCAACCAGAAGGAGTACAGCAGCTCGAGGGAGTCGCCTGCTAGTTCGAGAGGCAGGAGGAGCTCAGGTGCGGCATCCATGCGCTCAACAATGCCTTGGGCGCTTGCCACTTCAATGTCGTCGACCTCGAAGCGGCAGCAGCAACGTTCCTCGAGGAGAATTGGGAACTCGCAGATGACCCAAGCCTGCACCTGGGTCCTGGAGGCGACTATTCCATTGAAGTGCTCCTGAGGGCCGTGCGGACCAAGGCCATGCAAGCCTTCGACCGTCTCTGCTGGGAGATGTCAGACAGGCGAGCCCTGTGCAGTCAGGATCTGCGCGGATGCCTGGGCGCTATACAAAACCACGAAGGCCGGCACTGGGTTGCTCTCAAGCATACAGGAGACGACCAGTTCCTCGACTTGGACTCCCTGAAGCAGGGACCGACTTTGCTCTCCCGCGCTGAACTGGAAGCATCCCTCCGGCAACACCCGACATACTCAATTCGATCAATATGAGAGGAAAGTGGCAGCAGCTAGCAGCTGCAAAGTCCCAACACAAGTGTGTCGGTTGCATCCATGGCACCAGCGCCGTGCGTTGCTGCTACTAGCCGCACCAGCACAGTCCAGCAGCGGCAAAACCAAAATGTATGAGCGACCCGAGTTCATGCACGCCTCATGAGAAATGTCTTGTGCTGCTAGACATGACCTCATAGACCATGTCATGTCAAACGCACAGATCTCATGCTTGAAAAGACACATATTCATGTCTGCTTACCGCAGATGTTTCGTGAGTGCTCAAATGGGATTGGCGGGCTTGCAATGGTAGAATGTCACCAGGCGCACAGCTGAGAAATCCTATCTTCCTGCAAAATTATCTTTCACGTGCATGCTCCAGGAGGTCGACAACAACCTACCGTGACAGCTGGATCCTGAGCGCTTTGGCAGCAGTCAATCCGAAAGCCCCAGAGCAGGCTTACAAGCCCAGGCCCCAAACCCAGGCTCCAGGCACCAGCCCCAAAGCTCCAGACCCCAAATCCAGGCTCCAGACGGCCTGGTCCCAGTCCCAAATCCAGGCCCAGGCCCCAAATCCAGGCACCAGGGCAGCAGGGCAGGGCAGGGCAGGGGGTACAGGGCAGCACAGAGGGCGGGCAGGGGGGCAGGGGGCAAGACAGGGGGCAGGGGGCAGGCGCAGGGGGCAGGGGGCAGGCGCAGGGGGCAGGGGGCAGGGGGCAGGCTGCCAAATGTTGGAAAAAGCCTCTATTTCGAAGCAAAACCAAAAAAGAAACCCGCACAAAACCCGCCAAAACCCGCCAAAACCCGGCCAAAACCTCGGACCTAAACCCTATACAATTTCTATAAACCCTAAACCCTAAACCCTAAACCCTAAACCCTAAACCCTAAACCCTAAACCCTAAACCCTAAACCCTAAACCCTAACACCTAAACCCTAAACCCTAAACCCTAAACCCTAAACCCTAAACCCTAAACCCTAAACCCTAAACCCTAAACCCTAAACCCTAAACCCTAAACCCTAAACCCTAAACCCTAAACCCTAAACCCTAAACCCTAAACCCTAAACCCTCAAGAGCAGGATAAATAGAAATTGTATGTGCAGCTTCGTTAGAAAGCGAGCCTTTGCAGCTTTTCATAGAGCGAGCCTTTGCAGCTTTTCATAGAGCGAGCCTTGTAAATCACCAATGGCAGCAATAAGCATTATACGAAGAAGGGCACAAGGCAGCAATAAACATTGTACGAAGAAGGGCACAGGGCAGAGGGAAGGGCAGGGAGCAGAGCCCGAAACAGTCCCCACGAAAGCCCGAAATAGTCCCAAGAAAAGCTTGGAACACTGCCCAGAAAATCCCGAAACAATTCCCACAAGAACCCGAAACAGTCCCCGCCAGAGCCCGAAACAGTCCACGCGAGAGCCTTCAAATTGTCACAGCATGACAATCTGGGGGGGGTGGGGGGGCCCAGATTGTCACGGCGTGACAATCTGGGCGGCCCCGACCGCACGAAGAGTGTGACGCGGGGGGGGTTCGGAGGGGCTTCAAATTGTCACAGCATGACAATTTGGGGGGGTGGGGGGGCCCAGATTGTCATGGCGTGACAATCTGGGCGGCCGCGACCGCACGAAGAGTGTGACGCAGGTGGGGGCCGAAGGGGCCTCAAATTGTCACGGCGTGACAATCTGGATTGTCACGGTGTGACAATCTGGGGGAGGAAGGGGGCGGAGATTGTCACGACATGACAATCTCTCCACCGCCATCGCCCCCAGATTGTCACCAGGTGACAATCTGGCCCCCAAAATTGTCATGACGTGACAATCTCCCTCCCTGCCCCCCCCCCTCAGATTGTCACGGCATGACAATCTAAATTGTCATCCCGCGACAATCTTTTGGGAGGCAGGGCGTGAGAATCGGGGCGGCCCGGATACACACAGTGCGCTTTTAGGGTTCGCATTTGCCCCCGAAAATGGCGGGGTAATGGCATCCTTGTGGAAGGAGGGTGGCCCAACCGTAGCATCGCTGCGGCGAACCATTCTTCCGAACCGGCCTCCACATACCTAAAAAGGGCCGAGGATGTCTTCCCGAGCACTTCCGAAAGGCTGCGGCCACACTTTCGGGGTGCGGGCCACGGACGCGCTTTGCGCGAGGATTCGTTCCTCAGTGCCACGGGCCGGGATCTTCCGTCCAACCTGTTAAAGGGAACGCGTGTACTCGCATGGCGAGTGCACGTTATTACCGGGCTGTCGACTCCTCCGAAGTCGGCGAACCCAGCACAGGTGAAGCCTCTCTGCCATTCTTATCCGGCACGGGCTACGGAAGTAGGAGCGTGTACTGAGGGACACTCTCTGACAAGGCATCCTAAAACAAGGCTGTCCCGGATTCACCATGAACCATCCATCCGGGGGGTGCCTTCAAGGATCTTCACACTCCCCATGATCAACATGTTCGCTCTCTCAACATGTGCTCGCCAAGGTACAGCTCTGGTCGCAACTCGGCTGCAATCCAACATGTCCACGCGAAGGAAACAGGCCCCGTGGAGCCCGAAACAGTCCCGACGAGAGCTCGAAGCAGTACCCGCCAGAGCCCGAAGCAATCCCCGCCACAGCCCGAAACAGTCCCCGCCAGAGCCCGAAACAGTCCCCGCGAGAGCCCGAAACAGTCCAAAAGGACAAGCGCGATTAAATGTACACAATCCTGGATTTAGAGCTGCTTGTCTTTTTCCGAAAAGGACAAACGCGACTCCGGCCCCCAGGACGCGAGGAGTGTGACGCACGCGGGGGCCGGAGGGGCCCCAAATTGTAACGGCGTCGCGTTCTGGGCGGCTCAGATTGTCATGGCGTCGCGTTTTGAGGGGGCCCCGGAGCACGAGGAGTGTGACGCACGGGGGGCCGGACGGACGGTGCCGGAGGTTTTAGAGCGGCTTGTCCTTTTTGCGAAAAGGACAAGCGCGACTAAATGCACAAGCTCCTGGATTTAGAGCTGCTTGGCCTTTTCGGAAAAGGACAAGCGCGATTAAATCTACACCATCCTGGATTCAGAGCTGCTTGTCCTTTTCCGAAAAGGACAAACGCGACTCCGGCCCCCAGGACGCAAGGAGTGTGACGCACGCGGGGGCCGGAGGGGCCCCAAATTGTCACGGCGTCGCGTTCTGGGCCGCTCAGATTGTCATGGTGTCGCGTTTTGGGGGGCGGTGCCGGAGGTTTTAGAGCTGCTTGTCCTTTTCCGAAAAGGACAAGTGCGACTAAATGCACAAAATCCTGGATTTAGAGCTGCTTGTCCTTTTCCGAAAAGGACAAGCGCGACTCCGGCCCCCAGGACGCGAGGAGTGTGACGCACACGGGGGCCGGAGGGGCTCCAAATTGTCACGGCGTCGCGTTCTGGGCGGCTCAGATTGTCATGGCGTCGCGTTTTGGGAGGACGGTGCCGGAGGTTTTAGAGCTGCTTGTCCTTTTCCGAAAAGGACAAGCGCGACTAAATGCACAAAATCCTGGATTTAGAGCTGCTTGTCCTTTTCCGAAAAGGACAAGCACGACTAAATGCACAAAACCCTGGATTTAGAGCTGCTTGTCCTTTTCCGAAAAGGACAAGCGCGACTAAATGTACACACGGGCCGGCCCTCCAGATTGTCACGCGAGTCTGTCTTGTCCTTTTCCCAATTTGTGAACCCCGACAAAAATGACAATCTGGGGGCCGGCCCGTGTGTACATTTAGAGCTGCTTGTCCTTTTCCGAAAAGGACAAGCGCGACTAAATCTACAAAATCCTGGATTTAGAGCTGCTTGTCCTTTTCCGAAAAGGACAAGCACGACCAAATGTAGAAAACCGGAAGGTTAAGAGCAGCCACACGAAAAGAAAGGGGGGGACCTCGAGATTCGCAGCCGGCCTTATCTAAAAGGCACATTTTATGAACAGAATTTGTCACTTGAAAATCACCAGCAATTTTCCAAATTTCCGGAAGCAAGAAATAGAAAATCTCGAATTTAGAGCTGGTTGTCCTTTTCCGAAAAGGACAAGCGCGACTAAATGCACAAAATCCTGGATTTAGAGCTGCTTGTCCTTTTCCGAAAAGACAAGCGCGACTAAATTACAAAATCCTGGATTTAGAGCTGCTTGTCCTTTTCCGAAAAGGACAAGCGCGACTAAATGTAGAAAAACGGAAGGCTAAGAGCAGCCACACGAAAAGAAAGGGGGGGACCTCGAGATTCGCGGCCGGCCTTATTTAAAAGGCACATTTTATGAACAGAATTTGTCACTTGAAAATCACCAGCAATTTTCCAAATTTCCGGAAGCAAGAAATAGAAAATCTCGAATTTAGAGCTGGTTGTCCTTTTCCGAAAAGGACAAGCGCGACTAAATGCACAAAATCCTGGATTTAGAGCTGCTTGTCCTTTTCCGAAAAGGACAAGCGCGACTAAATCACAAAATCCTGGATTTAGAGCTGCTTGTCCTTTTCCGAAAAGGACAAGCGCGACTAAATGCACAAAATCCTGGATTTAGAGCTGCTTGTCCTTTTCCGAAAAGGACAAGCGCGACTAAATATACACACGGGCCGGCCCTCCAGATTGTCACGCGAGTCTGTCTTGTCCTTTTCCCAATTTGTGAACGCCGACAAAAGTGACAATCTGGGCCCCCCGGCCCCCCCCGTACACACAGTGCGTTTCTGGACGCTCCGCTCGCCCCCTAAGGGGGCATCCTTGCTGTCCTTGTGGAAGCTAGTAATGGCGTTGAACTACAGCGACTGCTGTACGCGCCAATTGACTAGCGAAGCGGCCTCCACATACCTAAAAAGGCCGAGGATGCTTTCCCGAGCATTTCCGAAAGGCTGCGGCCATACTTTCGGGGTGCGTGCCACGGCCGCGCTTTGCGCGAGGATTCGTTCCTCAGTGCCACGGGCCGGGATCTTCCGTCCAACCTGTTAAAGGGAACGCGTGTACTCGCATGGCGAGTGCGCGTTACTACCGGGCTGTCGACTCCTCCGAAGTCGGCGAACCCAGCACAGGTGAAGCCTCTCTGCCATTCTTATCCGGCACGGGCTACGGAAGTAGGAGCGTGTACTGAGGGACACTCTCTGACAAGGCATTCTGAAACAAGGCTATCCCGGATTCACCATGAATCATCCATCCGGGGGGTGCCTTCAAGGATCTTCACACTCCCCATGATCAACATATACGTTAACTCAACATGTGCCCGCCAAGGTATTGCTCTGGTCGCAACTCGGCTGCAAACAAGCATGTCCACGTCTAGAGTGTGCTTGCGTCATGCTTGCGTGATGCTTGCATCGATTTCTTTGCCGAAGCCAAGGTACAATCAGCGCCGTCAGATGAGGCGAGAGCCGCCTGGCCTTTCAAGGAGTTTTAAGGGTTGTGAATGAGACTTTGCTTGCAGAGTTGTTTCGCTTATTGGGGCGTTTGGAAGGAAAACCTCTGGCAGAATTACTTCGCTTCTTGGGGCTTTAGGAATGAAGATCTCTTGCAGAATTGTTTCGCTTATTGGGGCGTTAGACGGAAAATCTCTGGCAGAATTGCTTCGCTTATTGGGGCTTCAGGAATGAAATCCTCTTGCAGAATTGTTTCGCTTATTGGGGTGTTAGACGGAGAATCTCTTGCAGAATTGTTTCGCTTATTGGGGCTCTGGCAGAATTGTTTCGCTTATTGAGGCTTCAGGAGTGGATATCTCTTGTAGAATTGTTTCGCTTATTGGGGCGTTAGGAAGGAAAACCTCTTGCAGAATTGTTTCGCTTATTGGGGCGTTAGACGGAAAATCTCTGGCAGAATTGCTTCGCTTATTGGGGCTTCAGGAATGAAATCCTCTTGTAGAATTGTTTCGCTTATTGGGGCGTTAGGAAGGAAAATCTCTTGCAGAATTGTTTCGCTTATTGGGGCGTTAGGAACCAAATTCTCTGGCAGAATTGTTTCGCTTATTGGGGCTGCAGGAGTGGATATCTCTTGCTGAATTGCTTCGTCTAGTGGGGAATTTTCTCTACGGGGCTCTTTCTGGCACACTCTTATCCGTAACAAATCGTACTCCCGGGTCTTGGTGATTCTTTCTGGCACATTCTTATCCGAGGCAAGGAAAATAGTGTCAATATCTGGGGGTGCTTGCGTCAGGCTTGTGCCATGCTTGCGCTTTCCCTGCCGAAGCCAAGGTACAGCTTGGCATCCCGCCCTTTTTGTGCCGCTGCCAAGGCACTACCAGAGGGACGGCAATGAGAAACGGCCACTAAGCTGCAATTGCACGCATGCAAGCTCGCAGTTTCCCTTTCATGTCGTACGTCAGGCCCGCTCCAAACCAAGCTGCCAGCCAAGACCTAAGGAAGATACATCCGCGATGAGAGCCCCTGCAGATGCAAGATGAGCCTCCTATATCACTGGTAAGGGGTGCCTTCAAAGACCTTCACGCTTCATCATACCATCATACTTTCCCGCACATGCATTGATTCATCACGTCACAGCCAAGGTATACCACCTTGGAATGCAATTTGGCTGCAATCAGACTTCATGTACATGTCCGCAGCCAAGGTACAGCTTTGGTCGCATCTTGACAGCAACTAGACAAAGCCATATTTGCTTTATGTTTACGTTGATTCCCTTCCAATGCCAAGGTACAACTACGCGAGGACCTCCGGAGTCCAGTTGAAAAGCCCGCCCACCACCTGACAATCTCTATCCTCGTCCATTTTACGAAGGAAATCGGCTTGGAGAGCTTGCGAATCACTTGACAATCCTCACCACCGTCCAGTTTATGAAGGAAACCGGCTTGGGAGCCCGCGAACCACCTGGCAATCTTTATTCCCGTCCATTTTATGAAGGAAATCCATTTGGCAAGCTCCCTCTTTGTTCCAGGTAGAGACATACCGTATTTCAGCCGAAATACAGCTGGGGATGTTTCACAAGGAAGGCAACAGCCGCAGGTGTGAAAACAAGCTCGGCCCGAGCATCGTTCACGAATATTTCTAGGTGTGGAGGTCGAAGCATGTAGCTTCCAGTCTTGCAAATGCTACTTGAGCATTGCATCCTGTGTTCCGCAGCAGTATCTTGCAGCTTCAAAGTTTGCATTTCCTTTCCTTCAGAGCACCCACAAGATGGACGGCCGCCGTCTGGAGTGGAGCCGGTGTTTGGAAGGCGGTCCTGGCTCGTGGTCATTGATTGACTCGGACGGCGCGGCCTTTACCACTGAAGCAGCTCCTCGATGGCATCTGCTCTTCTTTTCCACCGATCCCGTGGAGAGGCTGCAGTGCCGATTCGTCCGATGGCATCCAGCAGATGCCCAGGTTGCTGTGTTCGAAGCTGAAGAGCTGGACCATGATGCTTGGATCAGTTATCCCGCCGGCGAGGTCTACGTCCGTGAAGTGCCCTCACCCTTGGTCGTCACCTGCAGCTTGACGCCTGTCCCGCAAAATGCTGTTGACGCAGTGTTCACCACGGTGGCCGGCGGGGAGCTGCTACGAATCACCGGCATGTCAAACCCGGAAATGAAAGAGCTTGCTACATCCGCTGCCCTAGCAGCTGCAGCCCAAGGCCGTCTGCGGAGCCGCAACCAAGCAGTGTGCACGGCGTTAGACGGGCAACTGGTCACCGTGGTCCTTTCCCATGACATGTGGGACATGCTGACAGCGCAGAGCTAGAAAAGAGTCTTTTGTTTCATTCAATCAACCTATGCCGTGCACCGGCCGTGACGGAGCATCGCGGCTGGCAGCCACAGCAGCAGAAGAAAAAAAAGATGAAGGCATTTGCCACTTGCGCGACAGAGACCATGGTGGCACAGCTCATGAAGTCAGCAATCCTGCCACTGCCTGTTGAACTCGGTGATTAAGCTTTCGATTCATGGCAGGCGTTGAGGCTCAGCTTTTGTTGCACAGATCTTTAGCTTCGCATTTCGCGACCATGGCACGCTGTCAGCGTTGCGGAGTGGGCGCGCGCAGCGGCCGAGGACAGGGCTGGTGCAGCGACCCGCAATGCCGGCAAGATGAGGCTTGGTGCCAGTCTTGTCTTGTAAAGAGCAGTCGTCAGCAAGATGCCAGCTGTTCACTGCAGGCAGAAAGGGCACTGTCGCAGGAGGCCCGGAGCCCGTCCTATGCAAGGAGCGGGCAATTACAGCAGCTCCATCTTGACAGGAACGCCCTAGGGGACTGCACCTGGACAGGGCGTGGTGCCCGCAACTCAGCGCCCGACAGCTTGAGCCTCGCCACCAGCCTGTCCCTGCACATCATCAGGCTCTTCCTATTCCTCGGGCAAACCCACAAGACTCCTGCAAAAGCTTCTGTGTGGTTACAGGCGCTGCTCTCAGGTAAGAACACCTTCGTCAGCGTTTCATGTGCCCATTTACGAGAACTTGAAGCAGGCTGCGAGACACACCAAGTTCAGAGCAGAACAAGGCCACTGCCTTCCTTCCTGGCCCAAGCCTCAAGAAGCCCTGCGCCTCTTTACATCACGGGCACGTACTTGCTGGAAGGTCCGCCCCCCGAGCACGCAGATGCCCCAAACTCGGGAGATAGTGGCTGCTGAAAGGCATGTACCACACCGGCCGTCCAGCGATCAAACATCGAAACCTGCCTGAGGTCCCCTTCAGCCTGGCGTACATGGTCTCCCGTCGCTAGCTCAAGTATCAACGGCTCCAGCACCTGCCACGCACTGAACACAAGCCTCTTCAGTTTCCCATCCAGAGGTCCTTTCATTGGCACCTCGTGGACGCTGAGCAACAAGCAGCGAAACAGATTGCAACACGCCGGGGCCCAAGTTGCCTCATGACAAGTCAAGCTAGGCGCGGAATTCTCCCTGCGAAGCAAACGCCAGAGCAGCGTGGCGTAGCTGCTCTGGTGCGCGCGCAGGCCCTTTGCGGCAACACCTCCGCCTCCAGCACGCGAAAGGCCGGAGATCCCAGCAAACGCCAGCCTGTCGTCTTCGTCACACCGACCGTGCAGTACTGAGGTGTGTCAGCGGTGTGGCGTGGGAACCAGAAGCGGCCGAGGACGAGGGTGGTGCAGTGATCCTCAGTGCCGCAAAGCAGAAAAGGAGGAGCGTGAAGCAGAGGAGAGGGCCAAGAAAACAGCTCGGCAGCAACAGCGCTGTGCGAAGGGGGCCGGAAGCCGTGGACCCAAGCCTAGGGAAGAGATCAGCTATCGAGCACAGAGGCGCGAACTTCAAGCTGAACGTGCTGATGAAGGAGTGGGTGCTCGTGGGCCCAAGCCCGCGGAGGACAGCTATCGAGCACAGAGGCGCGAACTTCAAGCTGAACGTGCTGATGAAGGAGTGGGTGCTCGTGGGCCCAAGCCCGCGGAGGACAGCTATCGAGCACAGAGGCGCGAACTTCAAGCTGAACGTGCTGATGAAGGAGTGGGTGCTCGTGGGCCCAAGCCCGCGGAGGACAGCTATCGAGCACGGAGGCGCGAACTACAAGCTGAACGTGCTGATGAAGGAGTGGGTGCTCGTGGGCCCAAGCCCGCGGAGGACAGCCGTCGAGCAGGGAGGCGCGAACTACAAGCTGAACGCGCTGATGAAGGAGTGGGCAGTCGCGGGCCCAAGCCAATTGCCACGGAGGTACAGCAGCAGGGCTACCCATTCCCAGACGAAGATGTGCTGACCTCGGAAAAGGTGGAGGCCAACTACCTGGCATTCACACGGAGCTGGGGCCGCTTTGGCCTGTCCAGGGTGTGCGAGTCGTGCCGCACCTTCACAACCGGCAAACACTGCAGACCAGCAAAGGAGACAGGCAGGATGCTCTGCAAGAATTGCCGAGAAAAGACCACCAAGATCATCTTGCCGCCTCTGCCGGCAATCCCCGAAGCGCTCCAGTGCCTGCAGCCCATCGAGCAGCACCTTCTCGCCATGGCCCGGATTTCCCAAGTCCTGCTCGACAAGCTTCCCGCAGGCGGCCCGAGCGCACAGTGGGGCCGCATGTATGCAGTGCTGATGGACGAACCATGCATCTGTAACGTTTTGGAGGGAGCAACGATCGAGGATGACGGCACAATCTCGGTGGAGGGCATCCACGGCACGACCACTTCGCCAGCGCGCCTGGGCAGCTTGTTTGCAGGTCTGCAGGAGCTCAAGGCCCAGCACCGCCTGTATCGGGAAAGCGCTGCCGTGGACGGGGCCTTGGCAAGAATGGCCACGATCCTGGCTAACAGGGGGCTTCCATCCACAACTGCAGCGGTGCGTGCAGACCCCGAAGCCTGCCGAGGGCGCCAAACGGGGGAGTCCGGTGGCTCACACTCCCCGGCCTCGGCGGCGGAAGCATTGCACTCCGAAGATGAGGAAGCGCAGGAAGAAGATTTGGAGATGACGTACATGATCCCCAAAGAGTTCAGAGCTCCCAGAGCCGAAACACAAGATCTGCAAAGGACCCGGCGCATCGCAGAGCTCAGCGACGACATGGACGTCAAGTTCTTCCCACACCTCTTTCCCACCGGTGAAGGCGGATGGAAGGAAGAGTACGGCAGCTTCTCCCAATACGCCCGCAAGCGGCTGCTGGGCCCCGATCCGCGCTTCGAGGCGTCCGCTGGGTATATCATGTGGCTATTGGAAATGCACCTCAAGAAGCGTCTTTCGGGCAACGTGAACGTCAGGATCGGCGGCCAGCAGGTTTCCAGCAAAAGCAACAGGCACCGGGGCGGCAAGGGGCAGGTCTTCGCGGCCCTCCGGGACATCCCTGGAACAAGCTCGTATGTGTATGCCAAGAGAGGCGTCGCAATCAACATGTACGAGCAGCTTGGCACACCCAACTTCTTCATGACCCTCACCTGCCACGCCCGGCAGCCCGACATCCTCCTCGCCGTCATCATGGCACGGCTGCTGCGCCTGCGACCAGAAAGTCCGCCGAAAGAGACCGAATACCAAGCCGCACAAATCTTGCACTGCTACCAGGCCGACGAAGACTTCACCTGGGACGGTTTGTCACCGAACCAGCTCTGCAATCAGCACCCGGCAGTTGTGGCGAGACAATTCATGCACCAGGTGACTCAGCTGATGTATTGGCTCTCTGCCGAGCGCGAAACCAAGAGTCACCTTGACGAAGACGTGGATGTGGAGGACGAGCCTGCCAGAGGAACGCCTGGAGAGGAGGACGACTTTGTTCAGGCACCAGCTACGGATACGGCGGGCAGACACCACCGAGTCTTCAAGGAGCGGCCGCCCTTCAGAGTGCTCGACTACATCATCCGCATCGAGTGGCAAAAGAGGGGCTACCCGCATGCTCACATCCTCCTGTGGACGGTGGAGATAGAGACCAGCAAGGAACGCAAGGAACAGGAGAAAGCGCCCGAAGCGGAAGCCAAGCCCGACTGGTCAGACGAAGAAGCCATGGAGACCTTCATGCCAACCTGCGCTGAGGACTTGTGCGACAAGCATATCTGCACCAAATCGGCGTTTACGTGGAGGCAATCGACGAAAGTCCGGCCCAGGGATCTAGAAGTGAACGCGAAGCTGGCCGAGCTGCTGGTGCACAAGCACACCAAGTATTGCGGTATCAAGACGCACGGCGCTTGCCGCTTCGGCTTTCCCCACCCGCCCGAGGAGAAGACCAGGCGCCGCACCTCCCAGGAGAAGTACGCAAACAGCCGCTGGAAAAGCAGCTTGGCGGTGAGGCGTGCCCAGTCCGACACCATGATGGGACAGTACAATATAAAGATCCTGCGACGCTGGCGGGCTAGCATGGACCTCCAAGTCATCTGCGAGCTCACCAGTGCTAGCCGATACATCCTCGGCTATGCCATGAAGTCGGAGCAGGACCGGGAGGCGCAGCGGAGGGTGGAGAAGATCGTTGCCAACCTCGCCCAGAGCAGCACCAACGACGCCGGCCTCAACAACCAGCAGGTCTACAAAGCCGCCCACGCCGCACTGCAGGGCCGAACTACGTCCACCTTCGAAGCCTGCCACCTGCTACTGGGCTATTCTGTGGTCGAGTTTTCGAGGGACAACGAGTGGATACAGGTGGGCCCTCCCGAAACCTGGACCCTGTCGGTGCCCAAGAACCAGGAGAGCGCAGCCTTGCACGCCCCAGAAAAATACCGCCGCGACAAGCTGGACCGGGACCAGTACATGCCCGTGGCACAGAAGCGGTACAGGGAGATGCAGCTGGCTTTCGGGGAGCAGGAGGTGGAGCTGCCGGTGGAAGGTGGCAGAACCACATGGTGCAAATTCGCGGACATGATCTTCCTGGACTTCTGCGCGGGCTTCAAATTCGTCGGGGTGGAATGTCCGGTCGCCCGAAAGCGACCAGCCATCGTCGCTTACCAAAACTTCAGTCCTGACCTTGAACCGGAAGCTTTCTACTTCTCCAAGCTCCTGCTGCATGTTGTCTGGGCGAAGCCCGGAGACTGGCTACGCAACGAGGACGGCGGTAGCCACGCAGCAGCCTTCCAGCGCATTGCTCGCGATATGGACGGGCATCCGGACTTCCTCCGGTCCAAATGCTTCCCGCAGATGGACGGTACCGTCAATGCCGCCCGAAAGATGCAGGCCGTCCAGGCGGCCATGTACATGAAGGCCAAAATGCATCCGGCTCACGCGCGGGACGGATGGGCCAATAGCAAGGTTGCCCAGGACAACTACGAGGACTCCCTTAAGATCATGGAAGCCTTAAAGGAGCGGCACGGGGACGACATCGACTTTCTGGCACCAGACCACGTGCCGACAGGCGCTGCCGGCGACGCCTTCGCGCCGGTGGACGGCGGTGAGGAGGCATTCGAGATGCTCACGACCGAAAGCCCAAGCCCGGAGACGCAGCACCAGCGCCGAGCCATGGAGTACATCATACAGTATGCCCTGAACCGGCCCAACACCAAGGACACCAACAACAGCGAGCGCCTTCGCATGCTACTGCATGGGCCGGGTGGCTCGGGCAAGTCCGTGGTGGTGCGCGCCGCGGCCCACATGCTCAGACAGGGCGGCATAGGCACCATCATCGCAGCGCCGACTGGGGTGGCGGCCTGGAACCTGAATGGCATCACACTCCACGCCTGTGCCTTGCTGCCGGTGGTCAATAGAAGCTACGGCAAGGCTTGCGACCTGCCGCTTCCAAGCGGTCCGCAGCTGGCAAGCCTGCAGAGCATCTGGAAACTGGTTTCGGTGCTCTTCATCGACGAAATGAGTTTCATTTCTTCCTGGCTGCTGGAACGTCTCGACCAGCATCTCCGTCTGGCGAGAGATATGCCGCAGGTTTGCTTTGGAGGCGTGCATGTGGTCTTGTCCGGCGACCTCTTTCAGCTGCCACCACCCGGAGGCCTCCCGTCCTTCCACAGCTACCTGTGGAACATGTTTGAGCTGTGCGAGCTCGAGGGCAACCAACGAGCGGCGAAGGACCCGAGGTGGGCAGCCCTCCTGGCCCGCGTGCGGATAGGGAAGTGGACGGAGGAGGACATCCAGGAGCTGTGTGGCATGGTGGTGACGAAGAAGGGCGGCAAGCAGCCTGCTCCCAAGGCAGTGCACCTGTATCCCACCCGCCAGGCGGTCAGGCAAAGCAACCGGCAGTACATGGAAGACCACATCCACAGGACCAAGACTCGTCTGTACGAGTGCCCTGCCGTGGATACCAGCCTCAGCACCGGGGCGCCACTATCCGCGGACGCAGCGTGGGCCGAAGAGGAGAACACCGGAGGATTGGCGGCGCTGCTTCAGCTTGCGGTCGGCGTCCGTGTCATGCTCAAACGCAACCTGGACGTACAGGACGGCTTGGTCAACGGGGCCTGTGGCTTCGTCGAGGAGATTGAAGCGGACGAGGAAACGGGCGAGGTCGACAACGTCTGGGTCGCCTTCGAGAAGAACGCCGGCGCCAAGTGGCTGACAGAGAATCAGTGCGACCACGTTGCGATTTCCCGCATGTCGGTAAGCTTTTTCGACAAAGATGGCAAGAAAGCATCCAGGCTGCAGTTCCCGCTCGTCCTCGCCAAGGCCACCACCATCCACAAAAGCCAAACGGCCACCTTGCACGACGGCGCCCACTCGCGCCTGGATGCAACATGCAAACAGCCAGGTCAGGCCTATGTGGCTCTGAGCCGATGCCCAAGACAATCCCTCTGCACCTTGGAGCTCTTCAACCCCAAGGCGCTTTGCTTTAACGAGCACGCTGACTGGGCACTGACCACATTGAAACTCCAGCAGGCCGAAAGAGAGGGATCTCCGTTGTGGAACCAACTCTTCAGGCCTCCTGACAGCAAGGATTTCTACAAGGCCCGCCTGGCCCAGATGGGCGCCCCAGATTGGGCCGCGATGAAGAAGGGCTTGGAAGAGTCGGCGCTGCCTTGGTGCTGTCCGCAATGTGGCAAGGAAGTCCCTGACAACAAGGCCGACATCAAGCAACACCAGAAGCATTGCACAGCCAAAGCCCACCGCAGAACCAGAGGCAGGAACGCAGAAACCAAGGCCAAGGCTGCAGCCAAGGCCAAAGCCAAGCGCACGGCAACCGCCAAAGGCAAAGTCCACAGCAAAGCCAAAGCAGGGGCAGACAGCAGCAGCCTCATCGGGAAGCGTGGGGCAGGTGAGTCAACAGCTGCGAAGCATGGAAGCAGTCCAGAACAAAATGGAGAGCAGCAACCAGAAGGAGTACAGCAGCTCGAGGGCGTCGCCTGCTATTTCGAGAGGCAGGAGGAGCTCAGGTGCGGCATCCATGCGCTCAACAATGCCTTGGGCGCTTGCCACTTCAATGTCGTCGACCTCGAAGCGGCAGCAGCAACGTTCCTCGAGGAGGATTGGGAACTCGCAGATGACCCAAGCCTGCACCTGGGTCCTGGAGGCGACTATTCCATTGAAGTGCTCCTGATGGCCGTGCGGACCAAGGCCATGCAAGCCTTAGACCGTCTCTGCTGGGAGATGTCAGACAGGCGAGCCCTGTGCAGTCAGGATCTGCGCGGATGCCTGGGCGCTATACAAAACCACGAAGGCCGGCACTGGGTTGCTCTCAAGCATACAGGAGACGACCAGTTCCTCTACTTGGACTCCTTGAAGCAGGGACCGACTTTGCTCTCCCGCGCTGAACTGGAAGCATCCCTCCGGCAACACCCGACATACTCAATTCGATCAATATGAGAGGAAAGTGGCAGCAGCTAGCAGCTGCAAAGTCCCAAGACAATTGTGTCGGTTGCATCCATGGCACCAGCGCCGTGCGTTGCTGCTACTAGCCGCACCAGCACAGTCCAGCAGCGGCAAAACCAAAATGTATGAGCGACCCGAGTTCATGCACGCCTCATGAGAAATGTCTTGTGCTGCTAGACATGACCTCACAATCCATGTCATGTCAAACGCACAGATCTCATGCTTGAAAAGACACATATTCATGTCTGCTTACCGCAGATGTTTCGTGAGTGCTCAAATGGGATTGGCGGGCTTGCAATGGTAGAATGTCACCAGGCGCACAGCTGAGAAATCCTATCTTCCTGCAAAATTATATTTCACGTGCATGCTCCAGGAGGTCGACAACAACCTACCGTGACAGCTGGATCCTGAGCGCTTTGGCAGCAGTCAATCCGAAAGCCCCAGAGCAGGCTTACTTGCAAAGCAACTAGCCAAGCCAGGACACCCGCCAGGGGGGGGGAGGGGGGGGGCAGGGGGGGGGCAGAGGGGGGGCAGAGGGGGCCCAGGCTGCCAAATGTTGGAAAAAGCCTTTGTTTCGAAGCAAAACCAAAAAAAAAAACCGCACAAAACCCGCCCAAAACCCGGCCAAAACCCGGCCAAAACCTCGGACCTAAACCCTATACAATTTCTATAAACCCTAAACCCTAAACCCTAAACCCTAAACCCTAAACCCTAAACCCTAAACCCTAAACCCTCAAGAGCAGGATAAATAGAAATTGTATGTGCAGCTTCGTTAGAAAGCGAGCCTTTGCAGCTTTTCATAGAGCGAGCCTTGTAAATCACCAATTGCAGCAATAAGCATTATACGAAGAAGGGCACAAGGCAGCAATAAACATTGTACGAAGAAGGGCACAGGGCAGAGGGCAGGGCAGGGAGCAGAGCCCGAAACAGGCCCCACGAAAGCCCGAAATAGTCCCAAGAAAAGCTTGGAACACTGCCCAGAAAATCCCGAAAACACTGCCCAGAAAATCCCGAAACAATTCCCACAAGAACCCGAAACAGTCCCCGCCAGAGCCCGAAACAGTCCCCGCGAGAGCCTTCAAATTGTCACAGCATGACAATCTGGGGGGGGTGGGGGGGCCCAGATTGTCACGGCGTGACAATCTGGGCGGCCCCGACCGCACGAAGAGTGTGACGCGGGCGGGGTTCGGAGGGGCTTCAAATTGTCACAGCATGACAATTTGGGGGGGTGGGGGGGGCCAGATTGTCATGGCGTGACAATCTGGGCGGCCGCGACCGCACGAAGAGTGTGACGCAGGTGGGGGCCGAAGGGGCCTCAAATTGTCACGGCGTGACAATCTGGATTGTCACGGTGTGACAATCTGGGGGAGGAAGGGGGCGGAGATTGTCACGACATGACAATCTCTCCCCCGCCATCCCCCCCAGATTGTCACCAGGTGACAATCTGGCCCCCAAAATTGTCATGACGTGACAACCTCCCTCCCTGCCCCCCCCCCTCAGATTGTCACGGCATGACAATCTAAATTGTCATCCCGCGACAATCTTTTGGGAGGCAGGGCGTGAGAATCGGGGCGGCCCGGATACACACAGTGCGCTTTTAGGGTTCGCATTTGCCCCCGAAAATGGCGGGGTAATGGCATCCTTGTGGAAGGAGGGTGGCCCAACCGTAGCATGGCTGCGGCGAACCATTCTTCCGAACCGGCCTCCACATACCTAAAAAAGGCCGAGGATGTCTTCCCGAGCTCTTCCGAAAGGCTGCGGCCACACTTTCGGGGTGCGTGCCACGGACGCGCTTTGCGCGAGGATTCGTTCCTCAGTGCCACGGGCCGGGATCTTCCGTCCAACCTGTTAAAGGGAACGCGTGTCCTCGCATGGCGAGTGCACGTTATTACCGGGCTGTCGACTCCTCCGAAGTCGGCGAACCCAGCACAGGTGAAGCCTCTCTGCCATTCTTATCCGGCACGGGCTACGGAAGTAGGAGCGTGTACTGAGGGACACTCTCTGACAAGGCATCCTAAAACAAGGCTGTCCCGGATTCACCATGAACCATCCATCCGGGGGTGCCTTCAAGGATCTTCACACTCCCCATGATCAACATGTTCGCTCTCTCAACATGTGCTCGCCAAGGTACAGCTCTGGTCGCAACTCGGCTGCAATCCAACATGTCCACGCGAAGGAAACAGGCCCCGTGGAGCCAGAAACAGTCCCGACGAGAGCTCGAAGCAGTACCCGCCAGAGCCCGAAGCAATCCCCGCCACAGCCCGAAACAGTCCCCGCCAGAGCCCGAAACAGTCCCCGCGATAGCCCGAAACAGTCCAAAAGGACAAGCGCGATTAAATGTACACAATCCTGGATTTAGAGCTGCTTGTCTTTTTCCGAAAAGGACAAACGCGACTCCGGCCCCCAGGACGCGAGGAGTGTGACGCACGCGGGGGCCGGAGGGGCCCCACATTGTAACGGCGTCGCGTTCTGGGCGGCTCAGATTGTCATGGCGTCGCGTTTTGAGGGGGCCCCGGAGCACGAGGAGTGTGACGCACGGGGGGCCGGACGGACGGTGCCGGAGGTTTTAGAGCGGCTTGTCTTTTTTGCGAAAAGGACAAGCGCGACTAAATGCACAAGCTCCTGGATTTAGAGCTGCTTGGCCTTTTCGGAAAAGGACAAGCGCGATTAAATCTACACCATCCTGGATTCAGAGCTGCTTGTCCTTTTCCGAAAAGGACAAACGCGACTCCGGCCCCCAGGACGCAAGGAGTGTGACGCACGCGGGGGCCGGAGGGGCCCCAAATTGTCACTGCGTCGCGTTCTGGGCCGCTCAGATTGTCATGGTGTCGCGTTTTGGGGGGGCGGTGCCGGAGGTTTTAGAGCTGCTTGTCCTTTTCCGAAAAGGACAAATGCGACTAAATGCACAAAATCCTGGATTTAGAGCTGCTTGTCCTTTTCCGAAAAGGACAAGCGCGACTCCGGCCCCCAGGACGCGAGGAGTGTGACGCACGCGGGGGCCGGAGGGGCTCCAAATTGTCACGGCGTCGCGTTCTGGGCGGCTCAGATTGTCAGGGCGTCGCGTTTTGGGAGGACGGTGCCGGAGGTTTTAGAGCTGCTTGTCCTTTTCCGAAAAGGACAAGCGCGACTAAATGCACAAAATCCTGGATTTAGAGCTGCTTGTCCTTTTCCGAAAAGGACAAGCACGACTAAATGCACAAAATCCTGGATTTAGAGCTGCTTGTCCCTTTCCGAAAAGGACAAGCGCGACTAAATGTACACACGGGCCGGCCCTCCAGATTGTCACGCGAGTCTGTCTTGTCCTTTTCCCAATTTGTGAACCCCGACAAAAATGACAATCTGGGGGCCGGCCCGTGTGTACATTTAGAGCTGCTTGTCCTTTTCCGAAAAGGACAAGCGCGACTAAATTTACAAAATCCTGGATTTAGAGCTGCTTGTCCTTTTCCGAAAAGGACAAGCGCGACTAAATGTAGAAAACCGGAAGGCTAAGAGCAGCCACACGAAAAGAAAGGGGGGGGACCTCGAGATTCGCAGCCGGCTTATCCTAAAAGGCACATTTATGAACAGAATTTGTCACTTTAACAGGAAAAAAAAGAAAAAAAAAAAAAAAAGACAAACAAAATCACCCAGCATTTTCCAACTTTCCGGAAGCAAAGAATTAATTTCTATTTTATTATTTAAATTATTTGTTAGATTATTATAATCAAAACAGAGTCTTAATAGATATTTAATGAAATAATAGAAAAAACAGTGGCGTTGCTGCTACTAGCCGCACCAGCACAGGCCAGCAGTGGCAAAACCAAAATGTATGAGCGACCCGAGTTCATGCATGCCTCATGAGAAATGTCTTGTGCTGCTAGACATGACCTCACAGACCATGTCATGTCAAACGCACAGATCTCATGCTTGAAAAGACACATATTCATGTCTGCTTACCGCAGATGCTTCGTGAGTGCTCAAATGGGATTGGCTGGCTTGCAATGGTAGAATGTCACCAGGCGCACAGCTGAGAAATCCTATCTTCCTGCAAAATTATCTTTCACGTGCATGCTCCAGGAGGTCGACAACAACCTACCGTGACAGCTGGATCCTGAGCGCTTTGGCAGCAGTCAATCCGAAAGCCCCAGAGCAGGCTTACAAGCCCAGGCCCCAAACCCAGGCTCCAGGCACCAGCCCCAAAGCTCCAGACCCCAAATCCAGGCTCCAGACGGCCTGGTCCCAGTCCCAAATCCAGGCCCAGGCCCCAAATCCAGGCACCAGGGCAGCAGGGCAGGGCAGGGCAGGGGGTACAGGGCAGCACAGAGGGCGGGCAGGGGGGCAGGGGGCAAGACAGGGGGCAGGGGGCAGGCGCAGGGGGCAGGGGGCAGGCGCAGGGGGCAGGGGGCAGGGGGCAGGCTGCCAAATGTTGGAAAAAGCCTCTATTTCGAAGCAAAACCAAAAAAAGAAACCCGCACAAAACCCGCCAAAACCCGCCAAAACCCGGCCAAAACCTCGGACCTAAACCCTATACAATTTCTATAAACCCTAAACCCTAAACCCTAAACCCTAAACCCTAAACCCTAAACCCTAAACCCTAAACCCTAAACCCTAAACCTCTCTACCTATAGTAATTTAAACCTTATAGTCTTCGTGGCTCTTGATCAAAACTCGTGGCTCTTGATCAAAACTCGTGGCTCTTGATCAAAACTCGTGGCTCTTGATCAAAACTCGTGGCGCTTGATCAAAACTCGTGGCTCTTGATCAAAACTCGTGGCTCTTGATCAAAACTCGTGGCTCTTGATCAAAACTCGTGGCTCTTGATCAAAACTCGTGGCTCTTGATCAAAACTCGTGGCTCTTGATCAAAACTCGTTGCTCTTGATCAAAACTCGTGGCTCTTGATCAAAACTCGTGGCTCTTGATCAAAACTCGTGGCTCTTGATCAAAACTCGTGGCTCTTGACGTTTCTCCAGTGTTTAGCGGCCTCGGGTTTAGGGCTCCAGTGTTTAGCGCCTAGGGTTTAGGCCCTAGGGTTTAGGGCCTAGGGTTTGGGCGCTAGGGTTTAGGGCCTAGGGTTGGGCCCCAGTGTTTAGGGGCCTCGGGTTTAGAGCCAGCGCCCCCAGTGTTTAGCGGCCTACGGTTTAGGGCACCAGTGTTTAGGGGCCTCGGGTTTAGGGCCAGGGCCCGTAGTGTTTAGCGGCCTAGGGTTTTGGGCTCCAGTGTTTAGGGGTGTCGGGTTTAGGGGCAGGGCCTCCAGTTTAGGGCTCCCCTCCCTCCCCTTCCCTCCCCTCCCCTCCCCTCCCCTCCCCTCCCCTCCTTCCCCTCCCCCTCCCCTCCCCCTCCCCTCCCTCCCCTTCCCTCCCCTCCTCTCCCCCTCCCCTCCCCTCCCCTCCCCTCCCCTCCCCTCCCCTTCCCTGTCCCCTCCCCTCCCCCCCTGCCACCCCCCTCCGCTCCTTTCCCCTCCCCTACCCTCCCCTCCCCCTCCCCTCCCCTCCCTCCCCTCCTCCCCTCCCCTCCCCTCCTCGCCTCCCCTCGCCCTCCCCTCCCCTCCCCTCCCCTCC
>CAJNDT010002828.1:0-27784 GCA_905221615.1 Symbiodinium sp. CCMP2592
TCGTATAGCTGTCCAAAACAAATTCATTTGGGGACAATTTCGTTTCCTGTACAGTCACCCCACACCCCACACCCACCACAACACCCCACCCCAACACCCCAACACCCCAACACCCCAACACCCCAACACCCCAACACCCCAACACCCCAACACCCCAACACCCCAACACCCCAACACCCCAACACCCCAACACCCCACACCCCACACCCCACACCCCACACCCCGCACCCACAAAAACACCCCACCACAACAACCCAGCACCCCAACACCAACACCAACACCCCAACACCCCAACCCAACAGCTCAACACCCCAGCACCCCAACACCCCAATACCCCAACACCAGCCCACCCCACCCCACCCCACACCACCCCACCCCACGCCCCCAGACCGGCCCAACCCCAACCCAGACAGAAGTCCACGCCCCACCCTCACCCCGTCCCCCACACAAAGAGCATCCACCACATACTCCACGGCGTTCTGCGAGGTGCATGCCTTACATCTGTGAAACCGAAGATCTAAGGTAACCGTAAAAAATCATAGGGGCCAGAAAGACAGGGAATTTTCAGACCCACCTAACCACGGAGAATTTCAGAGTTCCAGAACCTGGAACCCCAAAGCACTTTAATGCGCGAAGTGCACCGGGAATCTTGAGTAGGACTGGGACCTCAGGAGGAGCAGGAGCTTGCAGCTATAAAAAATGTTCGTACACGTATATACTGTCATGGAGCCATGATTTCACATGTTGGTGTCCGTTGTGTCGCTACAAACCAGCAGCAGCACGAATTGAGATCATTGCTGGAGTCTAGATTCATAGAGTCTAGAGAGGCCGGACTAGATTCATTGATTTTGCGTGTGCTTACCGGACCTATAGTCGCTAGAAGCGGTGCATGACTTGCATTGGAGGCTGCCTTCGCAACAGTTGAGCACTTGTTGACGGCCGCCGCGGGTGCCGAGCCTGCAGACATGTTGAAGTTTGCACGACCTTGTGAAAGCTTGGCCGCTCATTTGCCCGAGAAGAACGACGAGACAGCCATGAGTGCATTGGCGAACATTTTCATCAATGCGGCGAACCTACGTGTGGCGTCGACAGAGTTTGAGAAGCTCGGCAAGGACACTGCGGCCAAAATCGTTCACGACGGCTACAAGCTTGTGGAGCAGAAGATCATTGCGGCCAACCTTCGTGCAGAGCAGTGTTTGTCCGACTTCGCCTCCGAGTCCAAGTCCGACGCCATTTTTCAGGGACGTGCAGCGTCGCTGAGAGACGTGGCGATGCGGGGCATCAATAACTTGAAAGCCTTGCATGAAAGCGTGGCAAGCGGCATCGGGGAATGCAAACAGGTGCTCTTGAAGAATGCGGAGACCACGCTTCAGGAGAACCTCCTTCAGCTTGAGAAGTTTGCGTATGGCTGCTCGGATGGCAAAAAGTGGAAGAATGTCTTCCTGTCCGGTGAGGCGGAGCAGGCCGAGGGCGAGGAGGGTGCTTCAAATGTGATTGAAGCAGCAAAGCGGTGGGTGCAAGAGGTCTTCACCAAGGATGTGGAGCCCCAGATCGCCAACTTGTTCAAACCGGCCAAAGCCGCGTACCAGGCTATGCTGGCGGTCCTGGAGCGCTACAGTGTGTCCCAAGAGGAGTGGCCAAAGAATGTGGCCCATGCCAGGCTGATCTTGGCAAGCTCTATGGCAACCTCCGGCGAGGCGCTCCTTGTCAGAGCCATCATGGACCAAAATTATGTGCAGGAGACCAGCAGCCAGCTGAAACGCTTGGCCAACAACAAGTTCGCCGTGGAGCTTGATTACAAGCGTTTGCTTCATCCGAAGATTGTGGCAAAGGCCACGGAGTTGTCGCGGCAGTGAATGTGTCGTGTAGTGTAGCGGCGCCTAGTCCTAGTGACTTAGTGACGAGTGTAGTGTGTAGTGAAGTGTAGTCCGTCGGTGTAGTGACTCTTGCGAGGTGACATAGTGATGTAGTAGTGATGCAATGCTGTAGTGACCGTGGCCGCAACTCTGCATGTCCATCTCGTCTGCCGGTTCGAGTCTTTGAGTCTTGCAGAGGCAATGGCCCAGGCCAGCCTCCCATGCCAGCTCTGGTGACTTAGTGTGGCTGCGGCGATTCATGAATCAAGTCTGAGTCTTAGTCTTAAGTCTTAAGTCTTAGCCATCGTAGCTTTGCCCGAGTATATTGATTAAATTGCTCAGCCCCTAGGCCCTAGGCCCTAGTAGCCGCTAGCGTTGGCCGTCATATCTCACAATGCCGCTGTGCTGCTGCTATGCTCACCCTTAAGTTAAGCCTTAAGCCTCAAACCCTAGCCGAGCCCCAAGCCCTCTGCCTAAGCCCTAAGGCCTCAGGACATTGTTCTTGTTTGAGTCCAGCGCCGGAGCCGAACACTTAACATCCATCGGGTCGAGATGAAATCCATGGCCGACATTCCATACTGAGTAGACTTTTTTGCCAAGGGATCTTGAAAACGGGCTTGTTTCAAGCCGCAAGCCCAGTGGCCAGCCAGGCATGTGGAGCGAAGTGTCGGTCATTGCGGGTTTTTCCTGATTCCTTGGTCCTGGGACTTTGACTAGTGTTGCAACTTGAGTTAAGTCCAGTTAGGTCGGGTAGGTCCGGGTCGGGTAGGTCAGGTCGGCCTAGGTCCTACGCAGTAGGATGTGGCTCTGTGGGCCTGGGTATAGCATAGAGTCATAGAGTATACCTATAGTCTCCAGTGTTGTTCCTTTTTGGGGTTAACTTATGCCGTATGCCTTTTAGAATCTAGAATCCTGAATACAAAATTTGTTCAACCACAAAATGGAACTGCACTGGAGACTACAGGTCTACAGTTTACAGGTAGAGTCGGATCGGTATACGAGAAATGAACACGCATAGGGTCCGGGAATGGTGGGTGTGGTTTTAGCCGTAGGTAGGACTTCTGAATATGAAGCTTTAGGTCCCAGGTTTTTAACCCGGAGCCCCAGGACCCCGGCACGAGTCACTAGCACAGGCATCTCAGATCTCCCATTGTCGCAGGCCATTGTGTTTTGCAAGAATCAGAGAAGTCAGAGGCCCTAATACCATATAGGCCCCTTGAGTAGCGGCAGTAGCGAGTCTCCCCAGAATCCCCAGAACCTGTGACCCATGTGTTACCAGAGCAGCAGACTTGTCGTAGAGTCGTGGACTCGTAGTCGTAGCGTCGTAGACTGAGAAGGTCAAGCGCGACCATGACATCATTGCCTGTATATACGCAAAGCCAGCTGCGCTCGGCTTTCGCCTTTGGGAGGTGCGATGCGACTCACATTTTGCGACGAGACTGTGGTGAGATGCCATGCGAGTCTGCCGAGAATACAGAAGCAGAAGTATGCACATGTGATCATATGGGGCCACGTGCAAGAAACAAGGACAATTATCATTAGCCGATCATTAGCCACCGTTGTGCCGTAGTGCCGTAGTGTAGATTCGGCGTATATTTTGATTCAGACTAGCAGCGAGGCAGCTCCGGCAGTGGCTCTGGCTAGGTGCTAGCTCGAGCGAGAGGCCCAGGGACCTGTGAGTCTTCCCCGGAAAGTATAGTAACATATAGTGAAAAGTAGTATAGTAAGATTCCACAGCTGTAGATGCTGTTCAGGTGCCAGCTGTGGTTGTGGGAAGTTTGGGTATGCAGTGTAGCGGCGTAGACAAAGGCATAGACTCAGACTGGGCATAGGCGTAGATTTGGACGGATTGCTTGGATGCCGGCTGCAGCTTTCACTGTAGACTGTACTTGTGCGCTTGTGGGAAGCTTGCGTCTTGAGAGGCGGTTTAAAAGTTCATTTGAGTCAGTTGAGGCTTGGGTCATGAGCTTGGAAAGGCCGTGGCCATAGCGGCTTCAGTCACCAATCACCAGATTCGACCAGTGACCAGGGTGTCATCAGATCCGAGGAAAATGTGAGGCGTGTGATTTTCTGGCGGCTGGCAGTTGTGCACGGACCGAATGTGACATGTGACGCGACACATTCTATTCTATAGACTCTTATGAGTTCTAGGTCCGGAGTCTAGAGTCCTGTCGTGTAGAGTGCAGAAGTGTAGAAAACAAAGGGACCAGATTCGTTTGCGGGATCCCGATTCTCGATCTGCAATCCAGGCTCGATTCGCAAATTTCGCTGATTCCATGACGACATGACGACGACACTGACTTAAGCTCGCTCACGTCCAAGCCCTAACGGTCATTGTTCGGCTTGCTTATTTGCACTGCGCTCTGCCGCCTCGTGTCGTTGCGCACGCATGCCGGCCTTTGTGACGTTGCAGCCTTTGCGGCTATGTGTTCATGACTGCATGTGACCTCTGACATGTAAGAAGTGTGACAGCAGCATGCGCACATTCGCACGGGCCGCAAGGGAACACTATTCACTATGACTATATAGTTAGTATAGTTACTAGTCATGTTGTCATTATGTCAAGTTGGAGTCTCGGCAGGCACCCACAGCAGCGTTTGGCGGATATCGGCAGTGCTTCATTCACCATTCTATGCCTCTATGCCTCTATGCCTTTTCTTCCAATTTTGTTGCGATGTCTATTCGTCTATTCGGGTCTATTCGACTCCCGTTCAATCCTATTCTAGTCTATTCTAGTCCTTTCCATTCGATTCGATTCTGTTCTATGCAAATCTATTCTAGTCGATTTTTCTTCTATCTGATTCTATCAATGGTTGCAAGTTGCAACCTTGTGGTGGTGGTACTTATATATATATATATATATATATATATATATATATACATATATACATATATATACATATATATGTATATATATATATATATACATATATATGTATCTATATATATATACACATATATATACATATATATATATATATATATATATATATGCATGGCCCTTTGTGCTTCTATTTTTTGCCTATTTTGATTCTATTTTTCAATCATTTTTTAACTATTTTTTTGTATTTATTTCTTATTTTTTGTCAATTTCATTTCGATTTAAGACGGCCTTTTGTGCTTCTATTTTTTTTCATTTTTGGATCCATTTTATTTTCATTTTTTACCTATTTTACTTAAACCAACATAAACCAGACTTAGATCGGAATTCAGCCTCATAACTCTTTACAAAGCTGGACGTCTTTGTCGGGGCGGCCGCAGCCTGCTCCTGGTCGTGTACTACCTGCAGAGCGCCCTCGGCCTTTGGTGCGCGCCTCTTCAGCTCCTTCGGCCTCGGCACAGCCTCGCCCGAGCTGGTGGAGCTGCGTGGCGGCGTGGCGTTTTGGGACCTTCTTCGCCCTGGTGCTTGCGCTGTGTTTCCCGCGTGTGGTCGCTCTCACGGTCGCGCTCCTCTGCAAGCTGGTCATCCGAGGTCTGGTCGCTCTCGTGATGTGCTTTGGCCGGGAGCTGTACATTCAGCTATCGGCCTCGCTTGCTGAAGTGGAAACTTCACTGGTGGACTGGCTGACTACGCAGCTGAGTGGTGGGAGTGCAGGACCCCCGCCTTTACTCCAGGCTCCGCCTGGGCCGCAGCCACAACCGCAGCAGCAGCAACAACAACAACCGCGTCTGGAGACTTACGCCCAACCCACCCGCCCTTTGGACCTCGTGACCGTGGTGCTCCTCGCGTGGAACGTGTACCAGGGCTTGCCAGTACGGGGAGGTGCGGGAGTTCCAGGAGGTTGATGGTCTTCTATACCATCTTTCTTGCGGGCTCGGGCGGCAGCCTTCTCGTAAAGGATGCCTCGCTCGCCTTCTTTGCGGTGCCTGACTCCATCTACGGCACCTCTGAATCTGATTTCGTATGAATCTCGATTGACACCGGCCAGGCAAGAGAGGAAAAAGTCGTCCGAGCGTGGTCAAGGCCAAGGCTGTGAGGGAATGGCCCCCAACATTCCTGCTTGCCTGTTGCTGAGGTGCATAAGCCAGCGTGGTGTTGAAGTTCAGCAGGCCTTGCCTTCCTCTCAAGTCTTTTACCGCCACCACCCCACCGCCGTTCCAGGAGGTTGATGGTCTTCTATACCATCTTTCTTGTGGGCTCGGGCGGCAGCCTTCTCGTAAAGGATGCCTCGCTCGCCTTCTTTGCGGTGCCTGACTCCATCTACGGCACCTCTGAATCTGATTTCGTATGAATCTCGATTGACACCGGCCAGGCAAGAGAGGAAAAAGTCGTCCGAGCGTGGTCAAGGCCAAGGCTGTGAGGGAATTCGGCATTTCTGCGCCTTCGCTGTTGCGGTGTGCCACGGAGGAAGGCGAGGCTGCGAGAACAGCTGCGGAGCACAGCCTTCATCGTGCTGGCAACCGGCTGGCTGTCCGCCTGGACGCCCTGGACCTCAGGATTGTCCCGAAGAAAATCGGATGGGAATTAAGAGGTGCATTGTCGGATTGGCACTTAGCTGACGTCCAGC
The DNA here is from genome assembly GCA_905221615.1 of Symbiodinium sp. CCMP2592. NCBI lineage: Eukaryota > Dinophyceae > Suessiales > Symbiodiniaceae > Symbiodinium > Symbiodinium sp. CCMP2592. Next base: position 6,365 of record CAJNDT010002828.1, read on the forward strand.
AATTGCGGCTGCAGAGCGGATTTGAGGACGCCGCCGCTGTGCAGCTAAGGCTTCTGGCAGTGTTGCAGGCACGTGAGGAGATGCTTTTTTCTTTTGCTGTTGTCATCAGAGCAAGTGCGACAGCACTACAACGACGACGACCGTCCAAGCCAGGGTGTTTTTGCTGCACAGCTGCAGCTCTGCCCAAATCTCGATTTTTCATGGGACGGCCGTCGGGGTTTCAGTGTTCGGGTGTTTGGGTGCTGTAGGGATGTTGTAGCTCAGCGTGTTCCGGCTGCAATATGCTGCAAGCAAGCTTTGAGGCATCATCTTCGCGTTTAAGCTGTTTAGGTTTAAGGTTTGAGGTCTTCGCAGCGTCGGGTTTGAGAGTTTAGGCATAGAGTTGCTTTTTTTGCATGCATAGAACCGGCATGAAGGTCGAATCGAAGTTGTTCGGGGTTCTCGAGGCCCACTTCAGCTTATGGCCAGGCGGTGCCCGAGCTTGTTTGATTTTCGGGTTTAGGGTTCATGCTCCGCCAGCACATGTCAAAGTGTCAAGAATTTCGCTTTGTCCCCCCCACGTCATTGAACCAGGCTCTGGCGTTTCGGACTTGTTTGGCATCAGGGCCGCCGGTGCAACTTCCTGATATTCGAAAAGACGTTTTTGGATCTATCATGCCGGGTGCTCATGTATACCAAACATAACATGTCGTTTACCATATACGTTATGGTATGTCAACATCTACGGTATATGCTGTGGGTGATGAGACATCCGATCGTTCGCGGCCGTCACGAGGCGAGGGTATCATTCCCAGACGGTTCATGTCGTGGACGACGTTCCGAGGCTTCACGACGAGGGCCTTACTACTAAGCGTCGGCGAACGAAGAAGGAAGAGGATTTGGCGACCTAGGCCAAGATAGCTCTCTGCGCGCGGCAAAGTCGCAACGAGAACACCGTCTCGACGAAACCGAGCTCGAAAAACAAAGGCCTCGTTGCTGCTAGGGACCCTGAGGCTGAGCCATCTACCATGCCGGATTGTAATTTCTAGCTTGCTCCAACCGACGACCATCGAAATTATTGGCGAAAGCAGCACTTGAAACTTGTCCACGGCTTGAAACAGGTTCCGGACCTCCGAAAACACACTGGTCTTGCCGGTGAGGCAAACGGCGGCGGACAGTACTTTCGATAAGCGGTGGCAGGCTACTCATGCCAACTTTCTCAAGAAGATTTGAAAGACTGCTCATCGTATCGAATGTGAGCCTCTTTCATGCGTGATGATAACCGTGACAATGGTCTCCCCAAGAGTCGGCCCCTCCATAGATGTTCTTTTTGTGGCATTGAGGTCATTCGCAATGAGATGCCGTCGTCGATTTGTAAGCTGGCGAAAGGATAAGCCACCATGCTTAGCCAAAAGAAAGCAGATTTGGAAAGAGTGCCGCGTTGGTGCTTCCAAGGAGCAGGGATGCAAGCGCACCATGCGCAAGGGACGTCAGAACAAAAAGACTAAGGCTATGGACCGGGCCCAAGCGTGCAAGCGGAGGAGGGTGTCTTGACTAAGGGCACAGACCCCACATCCCGGAGGTGACTTTTCCTTCACACGTGCAGGGGCCTGAGGGCCTCCAGGGTTGGAGAAGCCTCCAACCGGGGCCTGCTTCTCGGCCGCCTGACGGCCTCTGCGTGGCCATGTGGAACATGGCCGAGGTGGAGTGGCGGTCCTAGTCCGAAAGCTTCTTAGTCTTTCAGAGACCTTTTCCTGTTCGGAGAAGTGGGGCCAGTTGCGGGTAGGGGTGCTGCTTGGCGCATCCTTGCCTCTTACGGTGGCTTGTGGTTACCGGCGTCCGGGGCCCATTTGCGATGAGGCCATGACGGCGCTTGCCAGTGGCCTGGCGGTGCACAAACACAGACAATGGCTTTTCGGCATTGACTTCAACGCCTCTCCTTTCAGGGCACCTTTGCGAACTTTATGCAGAGTATGGGGGGTCAGGTCCCTGCTCGTGGGGGTCATGTGAACAGTGTTGAGCCCATCGACTCGGTTTGGGGCTCCCAGGGGCTCTGTGAGACGGCCGCTCAAACCTTAGAACCTCTCTCGGACCACGAAGGCTCGATTCATACCATTTCTTTTCTGAAGCCTAAAGCTGAACCCCAGTCTTGGGAATTCTGCCCTCGCGCTAGGGTCGCTCACCCTGATGATGTTGATTCGGCTACCGGAGTCAGAGGAGTCTTTGGAACACAAACGAAGAAGAAAGAGAAGAAGGAGAAGAAACGAAAAAACCAAGGACAAGAAGGAGAAGACAGAGGCTCCAGAGTGAGACGTGGGAAGAGGCCACCCGACCAAGGCGATGGCTCCGGGGCGCCTTAGATGCTTCGCATCCGTCTTGTGGATGGCAGCAAGGCCATCATTGCTTGCTGAGCCTTCACGCAGCGCACACACACAGCACACACCACACACACAGCACCAAGAACCACGCATCGTGCAGGGGCGAAAGCCCGACGAGGAGGTGAGGTCCTGGTTTTTGGAAAAGCGGGAGCTGCGTGGTTGTCCGAAACCTCGCTAGCCTTATCGGGGTTCAGGGCTGCCCTCACCTTCAGCCCTCACCTAGGAAGTGCCTATCAAGTGCGCCCCGAGCCCCCCTCACGCCCAGACCTCTTCGCGACGATGTCGGGGGCTCTCCTCCACGTGGGTGGGGCTCCGAGGCAGCCAGGTCTGAGTGCGCGAGGCTTCGGGTTTGGTTCAAGTTTTCGTAGGCAGCGAGGTCTGGAGTGGAGGCGCACAGGGTTCTTTTCCGGGTTTTCGGGCTTTTTCCGGGTTTTTAAGTCCCGAACCTTTTGGGGGAGGCTAGGCTACCTTGAGTCCCGGAATCCTCCGACCCCTTCCCGGCACGTCATGTCGAGGGCCGTGCGATTCCGGGTCCCCTGCCCCCAGCACTCAAGCGTGATGGCGAGGCGAAGGGAATCCTAATTATTTGAGGAATTTATTTTGTTTTTTTTGGGGAATTTGTTTTGTTTTTGTGCGTGTTTGTTTCTGTCTTCTGTTGTTTTTGTTTTTTGCTTGTTGCTTTTTGTTTTCTGCTTTTGCTTTGCGCTCCGCTTTCTGCTGCTTCCTGCTCTCTTTACTTTTTGTTTTTTGTGTTTTTTGCTGTTGCTTTCTGTTGCCGCGCGAAGCCGCGCGAAGCCACGCGAAGCGCACGAAGCCGCCTGAAGCCGCGCGAAACCGAGCGCGCGCAGGGGCACGCGTGAAGCCACGCGAAGCAGCCCGCGCGAAGCCGCGCGCGCAGGTGTGCGCACGCAGAGCGCGCGCAGGTGCACGCACGAAGCCACGCGAAGCAGCCCGCGCGCGAAGCGCGCGAAGCTGCGTGAAGCCGTGCGAAGCCGCGCGCGAAGGTGCGCGCTCGCAGGTGCGCAAGCCGGCGTCTGGGGCGCGAAGCCGCACGAAACATATACCCAGATGGCCGCGCGAGGCATGCGCCAAGTCACGCGAAGCAGCTCTCGTGAAGCCGCGCGAAGCCGGCGCGAGCCGCGCAAAGCACGTGCGAAGCCACGCCAGCAGCCGGCATGCGCTTCGCTTCGCGCGAAGCCGCATGTGTATGTGCATGTGTGTCTGTGGTGATTTATATATGTATGTACTTTTTATGTATGTATGAAATCCCCTCATCCGTTTAATAAAACGACGATCCATCGCTGGCCGCGAAGGTGCAAAACAAGCGAGCTCTGGATCTGCCTGCACAGGGAGTGAAGCTGACACGTGGGAGAGAGAGAAAGTGATCGAGTCTGTAGAGGGCAACCACATCATTACCCAACATAGCTCGGTGGGTGAGCGACAAGGAACATCATCAAGATCAAATCCCCACGCAAGTAGTAGTAGCAGTAGTTGTAGTAGTAGCAGCAGTAGCAGAAGTGGTAAGTAGCACGACGTCATTCGGTTTTCGAATATTCGCCAAACCGCCACTACCAGCACGGCAGTACCAGTATGCCAACAGTCTTGGTCAGCAATGTTTTGTCCTCTTGGAAACAGTAGTGCTAGGTTTGTAGAGTAGTCGTAGATGTTTTATTCTGAGAGCAGGGCTGGTGCGATGATTTGGAAGTGGAGGAGCAGAGACCGCTTGATTGATCCTGTCTTGGCATCTTGCTTGCAGAATGTGATCACTGAGGGCATGTCCGCAAAGTTTGCGTCACAAGGAGACATCCTGGGCAAAGTCTAGACAGCTGAACAAAAAGAGGAAACAGAGATTCTGGAGGCACAGCGAAGCACCCGAAACACCAAAGCCTAAACGGATGCAAGGTCACGTGGCTTAGGAGCTCTGGCTGCAACGTCTGTTCTTGCTGTAGTTTACGGCTGTTGGGTTTGGCCATGGCCGGCAAGAAGCTGTGCAAGCTGTGCGACAGGAAGGCTTTCCTGCGCAGAGTCCTGAAAAAGGACAAAGTGCAGGCCACACAAGAGGCCTTTCAGGCGGCCAAGAAAACGCTGCCCAGGCCGGGCCATGTATCCAGGGCCGTTCATGCAGCATGTCTGTTACGCCCCCGTCTGTGCCTTGGCAGGTGCCTTGCCATATGAGGTTTTCGAGCTCCGGAAGGCTGGATGTGCCCAACTGTTCCTCATGCAGCATACGACTGTTAATTGGGTCTTACCCCACCATGTCTGTGCATGTCAAAGCCGCGCAAGTTGTTTTTTTTTTATGGGTGATAGCAAGGCTCTATCCCCCTTATCGGACTCACATCCAGGCAAAAGCTGCAGAGGGCCAGGCGGCACTCGCCGACGCTCCCGTGCTGCCACGCGCTGAGCAGGTGCAACTGTAATGTTTGTGCTGGAACTCATCTGAAATCGCCACAAGCGTAAGGATTCTTGGGACTTCGTCTTGAGGACATTCGAAGTTCAATACCCCTACCGTCACATCGCGAGCGCCGGCATCCTGAACCCTCAACGAACCTTCGATCTCCAGACTTTCTACACCCAAGACTCAAAACGCGGCCCTTCAACCCCACAAGCACAGCTCCAGGAGATGCCAGCCCCCAATGCGCCGGCATCCGCTTACGTTTTCCCCATCGCGCTTCGATCTGATCGAGGTTTCATGTTCGAGAGGGTGTATTTCATCAGCATCAGGGATTTGACGTTGGACTTTCATTCATCCGAAAAAGCTCAGCCGGAGACCACGACAGCCTTCCAAGGAGTTGGACGATGGACGTCAGACTGAGATCTCGTGGCGCAAAGGTGAAGATCACGCGAAGGCCGCGGAAGGAGATTTGCAGACCTCTCCAGCGAAGTTCAATCAACAGGGCATATAGATTTTAACTTGTCCTTGTATACATTCATACCGCAAGCCTTGGCTCTCCGTTGATAAGGGCCCTTGGGCGAGAACGGCTCACTTTTCAACTACCTGACAGGGGTAGAGGAGTATGGACGCAGACACATATGCACATATACATATCTGTCGAAAAGACGCTATTCCTTGTGCGCGCCGGCTCACCTTGCAGGTATCTGACTGGAATTTCAAGTACTTGAGCGGAGTAGAGGAGTATAGATGCATACACATATGCACATATACATATCTGTTTTTTTAATCCGCTATTCCTTGTAAGTGCCGGCTCACCTTTCAGGTGTCTGACCGGAGTAGAGGTATATACACGCATACACACAGGCACATCTACATATCTATTCTGTTTGCCGTTATTCCTTGTGTTGCTGCTGCTTTGTGCTTATTGACTTTCCTTATATATTTCTTCCCTTTGTTTCCTCGAGTTCTTGGTTGCTTGCTTGTTTGTTCGTTTGCTTGTGTTTTTGCCTTCTTCATTTTTGGCGCCCTTGCCTTCTTCTTCCCTTCCTCCCTGCTTTCCTTTCCCCCTCCCTTTCTCTCGCTCTCCCTCTTCCTCTTTCCCTCTCCCTCTCCCTCTTCCCTCTTCCCTCTTCCCTCTCCCCTCTCCCCTCTCCCCTCTCCCCTCTCCCCTCTCCCCTCTCCCCTCTCCCTCTCCCTCTCCCTCTCCCTCTCCCTCTCCTTCTCCCTCTCCCTCCCCGTCCTCCCTCCCCGTTCCACCCCCCTCCCCCTGTGCCGCTACACCCCCAAGGGATACTCCTTGTGAGGAGGTGTATGACCAGTTATTCCCTAAGGATCAAAGGGCAGCGCCCTGCACACGGACAGTAGTTGTTTTGTCTTGCTACGCAAGGAGAGCTTGTCTTGTCTCAATATGGTAAAACCACTGTGAGCCAATGGGCAGCGGAATGTATATGTATGAGCATGCAGCCATTGCTGTAGGTACCTGTTAGAGCTACCCCTTTAGAGGTTTATGGTTTCAAACAGACACTAATTTTCTTTTACCGGAAGCATGGCCGCACATTCACACATATACTATTATGCCCACTGTCACAGTTGCGGAGTTTGGACTCATGATAAAAACAGCATATTGTTTATGCTATGTATAGCACTGAAGTACACTGTTGAGGTCACTCCTTTTGCACACACTCATGCATGTTGGTCAGAGAGATCATCTGTACAAGATCAGGTCTGGTAATGTTCTTCTACCGAATTATGCAGCCCTTCATTGTGCTCTTGTTAGAGCCTTGTGATTCACTGTTGTGAAACTCTGAGAATTTTCTTATCTCAGATTCGGATCCAGGTTGGATCATAGGCTCGAGCATAGACGTTCGGATGTGGCTCATCCGGGTCTGAGTGGTCTTCTTCGGAACTTGAAAAGATTCCGAGTAATCTGTTCTCAGCCCTGGTGAAGGCGGCGTCTGCAGTATCATATCCATGGTTGGATGTTGTCGCCTTTGGCTCGGCCTTTGGAACAGCTTGTGAGCTGGCTGGAGTTGCCTTGGCTTTTGCCGGTTGCGGCTGCTTAGCCTTTGCCCGTTCAGCCCTTCTTCTTTCGAGCTGTCCGTCTGAGGACGCCCATGATCTTTCACTTTCATCTCCTGAAGGAGATAAGGCGTGGGCATAAAGGCTATTCCAGTATTGTGCTGCAGAAGGAGTTAGGACTTCTTCATTGTCAGATTCTGACTGGTCTTCCTCAGAGCTTTGGTCGTCAAAGAGTGTCTCGAGGACATTTTTGAGATTGTTATTTCTTCGCTCTATCTCTAGTGAGGAATGGACCAATTGGTTAAAGACTGTCCTTGAGTCCTTCAGTGCTGTTAGAAGGATTTCCACTCTGGATAGAGTATCTTGGATGGTGTCAAGATGTTCCTTCCTTTCCTCCTTGTCTCTCTGGATAGAGCTTCGCAATGATTGTGCGATTCTGAGGAGGTCTGTGTATTTCGCAAGAGGCATAGTTACCGTTTGATTGTCATGTATGACAGTTGTTTCGTCGCCGCTTAAGTTCCTGAATAGGACTTCCACGACTGGTAGAACTCCGTGCTCCACGGTTCCTCTTCATCATATGTTTCTACGTGCTGTAGCACGCGTTGTGTAAACTGGCCGGCTGCTTCTACCGTTGCATCGATAGAGCTGACGTGTCTTGCTGCCATGTTTCGGCACGTAACGTTAATTGCCTGGCCTTGATTGGCTTCGTTAAGTGCAGCGTCTGCATAGGTGCAGAGTCCACTGTTGTGGGCTTCTCTAGCTGCCTTTCGTTGAATGCGCCGATTTTGACCTCCTCTTCTGGTAGGACCTTTTGGTCTTGGAGGATCAGAAGGTACTGTTCCTTTCGCCTTTGGCGGAGGACTCTTAGGTGGAGGTGATATGTTTGCCTTGTTAGGCCCTGGTGGCATTGCCTTGGGCGCTGATGACGATGCGGCACTTGAGAGTGCAGATGTACCTCTGGCCTTTGCCGAGGATCCCTTGGGGATCGATGTATAGGTAATCTGCATGGCTTCTTCGGCCATTTGTGCATGCAAGGCATCTTTGAATAATTGTGTCATATGAGGAGTGTTACTTGCATCATCGTAGGTCTGGAAGCGCTCAATGTCTCTTTCGGTGCCACGTGGTCGTGTATCACCTCTTTGGAAAGGATCGTTCCTGCGAATCTCCGCAACTTGTACTGCATGGAGGCAGTTTTTGCACAGCACCTTCTTGCAAACATCTCTTGCTTGCTTGAGCTGGTAACAGCTGTCTGAGAGATGGTAGACTTCGCTTCGGGAAGTATGCCAGATAGGTCGCAGATCAGTTGTTTCTCCGGAATTGACCCTGTTGGGTCCTAAAGGTTCACGCGTCTGCGGTTCATCCTCGGGTTCGAGGAATGGAACTCTTTGGTTCGCTGCTGCTTTTGATTTTGGTTGTTGGCGCTCCATACATCTGATAGGAGGCCTGGTAATCTGCTTCCACATCCAGTGTAAGCCCATTAGCAGCAAGAACACATTCCATGCGATGCTGAAGACGGAGAAGTCCTGCTCACTGGTTAGTGAGTTTGGAGTGAAGTTTCATCAGTCTTGATAGACTCTGCGTTTGCTCCACCTCGGTTGCGGTGTCCGAACCAGCCCGACAATCCCGCTGCTGTAGCAGCTGTTCTGAGTGCCTTGCCGCTCGGAGCAGACGGTGGACGCGATGCCTTCCTTCTTCTTCTCCGGCTGGAGGATTCGTCCTCTTGTTCCTCTTCATCTCTCTGAGCAGACATCAAGTTTGATGTTTCTCTTTCGTGTTCTTCGATGTCACTTTTTGTTGGTGACGGTTCTTCTTCTAGTCCATCCAGCTCTTCCAAAGACATGTTGAGCTTGTCAACAATATTGGTTCTTTGAGGCCTGGACCTTGATCTTGGTAGATCTTGTTGTGAAGAGGACGATGATTCCTGGTTCCTTCTTGGAGGAGGACCTTCAGGCTCGCTGGGACGTTCAGGCTGTGGCCACTCCCAGAATCTTCCATATCTGTGATGGCTACCTGATGGTTGCGATTTGTCGTACCAGCTGTTGCCGGATGAGTAAACGAATGAATCGTTGTAACCCCAGTATTCAGCATTACGCTGCTTGTAAGCCTTTCGCTTGTCAGCGATCTTTTGGACCTGGGCATCTGACCGGTTGTGTTTCCCTTTTGTAAGGATTGGTTGTATCGTGAAGCCCAAAGGGCTGTGCCAATCTTTGTCAGAGGGACTCAACCATAGGTCAAGGTTAGAAAAAGTTGAATAGTACTGCTTGACTGAGACAAACTGATATCAATATCCCTGTTGTTGTTCGTGTCCTGCCACATATCTGAGATTCGCTCCCAGTATGTTCTTTCGGCGGCAGGTGTGACCTCTCTTGGACTAGGTGACGCCGTGTGCGGCGTTTTACTCCAGTCAAGGATATAACTGTTGATACAGTCAAGGTCAGCAACTTTCTTCGCCGGGTCCGCCGGTAGACGATCTGCACGTGCCAGTCTGTGCTGGTCGGAGTTGTTCAAGCAAAGATGTCGCACTTGTGAGTGCCTTCCTGCTATTTTGTTGAATGCTGCAAGTTTCTTCTCCAGGTATAGAGAAAACAAACTGTTTCGCGGGTGAACGTCTCCACCTTTTAAGGTGAGCCTCGACGCAATATTATTGAGATCTCCCGCTATCACATCCGGTTTAAAAGGGAGAATCTCGTTGAGGAACGCGTTCACCAGTTCGCGTCTCTGTTCTTCCTTATGAGTCATGAATGAGTTGAAATGGACGATCGCGATGGTGATGACCTTGTAAGGCCCTTTTGTACACCACATCTCGTCAAGATCGTTCGATGCTTCTTGTGAGAAGATCTCTGCGTATGACTCAAAGTCTTCCTCTGGTGGCTCATCACCCTCGACATGGCCGTTCCATTCACAGAGAATCGGCGAGGGGTCGAGGTTCGACAGTGTCAGGCACGCCTCTGGTGAGAGGTAAGAGCCATCAGTGGGTCCATCCTTGTCAGGATTTTTGCCCTTGAGTGGGTCATATCCGATAATCTGCATGAACTCGTCTCTCGTCATCCTTTGGCCAGAATATGGGTGGACCCATTCTTTTGCCTCTGGTATGGTACTGTGGTACCCAAAGGTGAGGCGGCATACCGCACCGTGGCATGCCCACAGTCGCTTCTTGGGACCACCATTCTTAGGTTTCATTGTTCGATGACGATAAAAGTGGTGGACGAGAGCGATGTCTGTTGTTGGGTCACCCTTGACTCCAATATACATCGAGGGTGCCTCAGGCTCCTTGGGAGGAGAGTGGATTAGCATCCCCCTGTATTCATGTTGTCGCATGGTTGCGATCGAATACTCTGACGCAAGTGCTCCTGCCTCGAGTACGAGGGTAATATGAGCTGAATTGTTGAAGCACATGTCAATAAGAGGGTGATAATCGAATCCCTTCTCAGGTTTGAGCTTCTTTTTGGGATTCCCTGCGGGCACCGGCGCTCGATCCATATTTCCCCAGTTGAATACCACTAGGTTTAGCGATACGCTGTCTGGGTTTGAGCCTTCAATGTATTCTCTCTTCTCGTTAACACCGGCCATCCTATTGCGAACTATCTCGTAATGTGCGTCGAGCACCAGTTTGTCTTCGTAGCCAGTAAGAGAGAGAAAAGAAGCCGGGTGGCTTGTTCTAGAGTCCTTGATATTGATGTGACTCTTGTTAATGCTCTTATATTCCTCCAGGGTTGGAGCCTCTGTGGAGCTGTCATACGTATTCGGAGGATTGTTCCTAATATCATCAAGGCTGCATGGATCAACGCCTGGATGGTCCTTTTCGAACAGACTTCTTGCGTGTTCGCAATACATGTTGATTTTCTGGACTGCCAAATCTACGTCCTCATGTGTGAGGATGGCCTCGTATAAAAACTGACGCTCTTCTGAGGTCATTCCTGCTCTCACTTTGGAGGTCTCAAGGCAATCGATTGGCAAGACGCACTCGCACATCCGTTGTTTACCCTGTGGGGTAAGTCGACAATCTGCACATACAATCGTTCCACAGGAATAGCAAAAATAGCCTGTAGGCTGTTTGCAGAGATCGCAGAGAGGATTGTCTGGTCGAGGCAACATTCGTATCCTTTGGTTAAGGCTCATGGCTGTCCTGCGTACTCCTACAAATCTCTCCTTGTTAGGAGGTGCAGAGGAGGAAGATGCCGACTCTCTGGGTCTGTCCCACTCCTCTTCGTCAGGAGCCTCAGAATCTTTGATCATGAGTGGACTTCGGATTTTTCGATTCCATCGACTAACCCAGATTCTCTCTTGCATTTCCTGTTGCATAGCCGGGTTAGACGGTGACTTCGAGATTCGGTGCTTGGTATTTTCTCGAATTCGAGCGCTGATGCGCTCATGTTCTCTTACGAGGTCTTCCTCATCAGCAGGCTCCTCGTATTCGAGGTTGAGCTTGCTTCTGTTGACTCGATAATAGGTTTCTGTTTCAGGATCGAAGAGAACTAGGAATTTTTCCTTCTCCTTTTTAGGAGATTTTGGTTTTCTTGGCTCTTCGTCTGAGCTCTGAACATATTCTGTTTCAGGCCTTGGTTGGTCAAGTTTGACCTTCTCAAGTTTCTCTGTGATCTCTTCCGTGGGAGATTCTTTCTTCTCCTCTGACGCTGCAGGTGCTGAGTTCGTCTTGTGAGACGGATTAACATCAACTCGGAGTTCTGAGGATGACGAAGATTTTGAACTCTTTTCGCTCTTCTCGCTCTTTTCGCTTGATGCCGACTCAACGTCTGATTCTTCGTCACAATCCTGGTTAGGATCTGGTTCCTCAGGTTCCGTCTCTGTTCCAGAAGATTCTTCCTTGGGAGGAACTACGTTGGCAGAAGTATCCTGAACAGGTTCTGGAGGTTTGTGACCTGTCGTTATCTTAAGAACTTCAGTGGCGCTTCTGGTGCCGTCGGAGTTCCAGAGCTGTCCCATAAGACTGTCCGGATCCTTGTCGGCCTCGGCCTGCCGGGCGAGCTTGGATCTCGGATGGATCTCCTTTGCAGTAGTCTCCGTTTTCGGAGGTACTTCACCTGCAGAAGCGGTTTGCTCCAGGTTTGGAGCTGTGTCAGCCTCTGTATTTGGCAGAGAGAAAGACTTCTTGTGAGAAGATCTAGCCTTGGGAGGCTCTGGAGGCAGATTTCGCCTTGACATCTTGCGAAGTGTCGATTCGATCTCTTGGCCGTAATTTGAGCACCATTTCTTCGACTCGTAAGTCGCTGACGGCATCTGTTCGGAGCAGTGGTCTGCCCACCATGGTCCGATGCTCTTGAGCTCATCGTATTGCGATGATACCCAGAGTGTTTCAGAGGGTGCAAATACGGCGCTAAGAGTACGGGCATGCACTACCTCTGGTGTAGCAAACATCCCTGCTTGCGACTGCCACATGTTTGTGACTTCGTTCACTACGTTATTTGCGTCGAATACTAGAAGCAGTGCCTTGTTGGCACGCAGCAAAGTCGGATTAGGATTCGCCAGGTTTAGCGTTGAAAACTGAACAGTGTCCCTGTTGGAACGACTGTTTTCATTCACGAGAGCTTGAAGACCTGGTGAGGTAACCACCTGCGATAGGAGGTTTGATGGTACCAGACCATGCCTCAGGATTGAGGATAATGCCTGTAAGTCCGTGGCATGCATGATGTAACAAGGGTTGTTCTGTCGAACAAAATCTTCCATGCCTACGGGCCTTGGCGCGTTAGTGGAGAGACGCTGTGCATGGGACTGCACAGGATTGCTCCCCGTTGCCATGAAGTCTGAGATGGTCATGTGTGACCTTGGCCTCTCTTCTTCAGGATCTGGTTCTTCAGCTCTTGGTAGAGTTCGTCGTGAACCGTGTCCTCCCACTGCCGAGAGGAAAAGTTTGGTCATGGTCAGCACATTTGCATCCGGTGGGATGGTAACGGCGGCATCTGTTGTTTCGGCCTTGCCATCTTGGTTATAAACCATAGTGACCACGAACCTGGACTTAGTGTTGAGGAGGACACCAAGCGCGATCTCTTGTGGTGAATACTGTGCGAGCTCTGCATCGGCCAACTTGGACATGTCCAGAAGATAATTGTGTTGGCCGGCAAAAAGATCTTGGCGCTGATTCTGAAGGTGTCTTGTTGAGTGTGCCAACCACCTTCCGACTCTGTTGGTCTTGGAAAGAATGTGGAAGCACATCTCTGGTGAGAGACCTGTTACCTCTGCCAGTCTTGGCACTGAGGAGGAATAGTCATATTCTCCAGATGCATCAAGACTCACACATTGTTTTACCTCCTGTGGGAGGCCAGTCTGAAGGTGATGTGCAAGCATCGTACAAAACTGGCGTGGATCACGAGCGTGATTACCCACGTTGTTATCCCAGTATAAAAGGGGACTGTTGTCCCATGGTCCTTGAAGGACTCCTTCGTAGAGCCTGACTCCATGTCTGGAGATTGGAGTGAGCCTTGCTCGACTCGCATGGCCACATCGTAAGATCAGGTCAGCAAGATCTCTTGGACGCGGATTGAACACCTGTTGGTGACCCATGTAAATGTATGGAGGCTCGTTATTTTTCTCACGTTTGTGAAATCGATGTCCACCGTGTTCGGTGTGTCGACGTGATGCTTCCCGACGAGACTCGGGGTAAGAGCTATCCATGTGTGGATGTCGCTCATGGTACGCCTGTACTGCCCTGGGTAGGGCGTGTCCATCACGGCTACGGAAGTTTGATCGTGTGCTCATTACGGCACGATGACCAAACAGGATCAGGAATGCTTGGTTAGCTCAAAAGGCTGATTGCTGTGAGGCTCGAGGCTGAAAGCGGCTGCGGATGATACAGAACATATAGTTCTCATGAGCATGTCCGATCTTGATGAAAACGCAGCCTGCAGACACAAATTTTCTTTTAGACGAAAAACAGTCTAAATAGAAAATCCAGCACATGGTTGTGCTACCAGCAAACAAGACTACCACCATGTTCCTTGGCAGTAAAATAATCGGTAAATCTCTGTTGAGACATCAATTCCAAGGAAGGCTACCGCTGTAGCGGCATTCTTAAGGTTGTCTATGATCCACCGAACAGTGAAAGCTTTATGTTGAAGAAGTTCACGGAAGGGTGGATGAATGTCTGTTTCTGGTAAATTTCCTGTTTCCAGAGCCTTGATAAGCTCATCAGGTTGCGCCGAATGCTTTGTTAATGCATCAGCTAGGCAGTACTTCGAGCTTACATGAGCTAGGTCATCTAAAGATCCAGAGTTGGATTCTTTACGAAGCATCTGTATAAGATGGTGAGTTTCCTTTTGCTCTGGAAGGTGTGTCGTGCCTGCTGTTGTCACAAGATTGTTCGCATCTGTTCTGATATGTATAGGTACGGTCTCTGATGAGAGATCTGCCCAAAGTCCCTTGAGGAACAGGCAGGTACCAAAGCAACGCATCAGTGCGTTAAGCTCTGCCACTGTTGTGGACATTGTGGTTGTCGTAATCTTGTGAGACTCATAATCCACCAGGCTACCTCTCGAGGATGTTTCCTTAATAGAGGATTCAGAGAAATCGTTCTTCTTGGAAGAAGCAGCTGCTGCTGATTGTTTCATTCCCTTTAGCTTTGGATTTCGATCTTCAGCAAGGAAAATAACATGTGCTCTCTGAGATGATTTGTCATCATTGTTCCTGTAGGAAGCATCAGGGTAACCGAGGATTCTGAGATTTCCCTTCAGCGGCCAAAAACGCAATTCTACTTCGGTAGACTTCAAAATCCTAACAAGTTTGTTCAGTTCTCGAATATCACCGATAGTAGGCTTGGCAGCCTTGCTCGCACACCTACTGAAGCGATAACAGATGTGAGCTTGAGTCCGGCTTTGTAGCCAGTTGATCTGTCCTAAAACACTTCTATAAGCAGTGTGCTGCTGTGGTGTGCATTGTTGCTCATTGTTGAGCTTCTTGTCAAAAACAATTTCTTCTAGAGCTTCAACAGCTAGGTTCTGATTTACTGAGATATGTGCTGGCACTGATGCTGTAGCATCCTTCCAGACTAATCTCTGTCCTACAAACATGATATCATTCGTGTCTTCAGAACCTACTGCAAATTCCTTTTTGATCGATTCAATCACGGCCTTACGAAAGGTGTCATCACCGGCCATGCACAGGTCATCTACATGCAAACAGACTACTCCATGTACCTGTCTACCCTTGGCATTGTTGCCTGCTATGGGATCTAGGAGATAGTCAATCGCTGATTCCATGGTCTTTGGCTGAGACTTCTTGAGCTCAGCATCTGCTGTTGCAGACTTCTTACCATACAAACATATGTACAGCGATCCGCACGGGTTGGCACCAGGCCATAAGACAGGAGTGCCTTATCAACGATGTTCCACCATCTTCGAGGTGCATCGTTAAGTCCATAAGCGGGTTTCTTCATCCTCGCTGCAATGTAGGAAGGATAACCTGCTTCAGGAGGAATCTGACAGATTATGTCTCTCGACTCATCATAGGCTTCACCCTGCAGGAAAGCAGTCTTTAGGTCGATGTGTGTCAGATTCCACAGCTTGTTAGCTGCTAGTTGAATCGCTAAGCGGAAACCTGGGCGACTCGCAGCAGGACTATCAGTTTGCTGAATGTCCTTCTGTCGATCCTGGAAACCTCTCAGGACCCATCGGGCCTTGCACTTAAGGAAGTTTCCGTCCTTGTCTCTTTTTAGAGTCAGGACCCATCGACCAGTGACATAATTTCGGATGTTTCCGAGTTTCCGTGTATCGACGAGCTCAAAGACATCATTGTCTAGCCAGCTCTGATATTCTGCTGCTTTCGCTTCATCAAACTGTTTCTTCATCTCACGCTTTTCCTTGGCGGTTGCCTCCTTCCGTTGTGCCTTCTGGGTCAGATTTGCTGAGTTCCTGGGGGAACTTAGGGATAAGGCCTTGTCCTCTTCCGTGAGAAGATCATACTCTTCACGGATGTCAGATCGGAACCTTTTGGTGGGTTTATACCGTGTTCGGTCTGACCTCACTCTTGATGTTACCTCTCTGATGTCTACGGGTCCGCCATGCATGTACCGAGGCATGGAGAAAGAACCTGTGTTACTGCACAGTTTCTGTTCTTCTGTGAGAAGGACCCAGTCCTTCTCATCTACGACCAAGTCACCTTCCTCATCAGAGTAATACCTTGTGTTTTCTGACTCGGCATCGCTCTCCGGTTCTGGTGAACCAGAAGTGTGAGGAGGAGCGGACGGTTGTCCGGGGTCGTCTGGGACCAGTTCTTCTTCAGTGTCTTCTTCATCTTGTTGTAACGGAAGAATGGGTCCCTGTGGATGTGCCTTCGGTTTAGGTTTTGGTGTCGGCACCTGTGAAGGTGATTTCTGTTTGTGCGGCGAAACTTTCCTTTCCGATGAAGACCTTGGCGACACATCACCCCCCAGACGCCGAGGAGACGGAACGCGAGGAGGCGGATGCACGCGAGGCTTAGCCCGAGCAGGAGCCACGGGCTCATCGGAGGAAACGGCCGGTAGTCGCGGTGGAGGTATGGGAGGAGGAGGACGCGACGGCGGCGTGCCGGGAGGCATCGGCTGATCTGGTTCCGGCATAGAAACATCGTCAGATGTGATCCGTGAGCGATTAGTGCTCATTGGTTCTGACGGGTCTGACGGCGAAACCTCTTCGTCCGACATGATTACATCCGGCGGTGTTCGCACGGACGGTGAAGTCTTGCCGCCTGTCATCTGGAATAGCACCCCCGAGAAGGTTGATTGGTGTACCTTGTTCCAGGAAACCTGGTGCGGCAAGCAACACGTCATAGTCGAATTGGGCTTCTTCTTGTTCCAGAAGACAAGAACGCCATCAGTTACACTGGTGAGTGCTTTAACTGTTCCAAATGTACCTCTGTATAGAGTACACTGTTCGAAACCAGACCCTGGTAAGAGTCTTGATCTAAGGCGAGTAATGTCTGACACCAAGGCATCAAGGGACGGTGATGGTTTGGAATGATGCAATGGTAATTCAGTTTTACTCGATAAGGAATTTACTCTAGCAACAAGTGATCTGATTTTCGGATCTTGCAGGAGTTTTGAATCCTTGAGAGGATTTGTTGTCAAAAGTGAATACTCCTGATCAAGAAGTTCCGAAAGTCCCTGGAGGCATTCATCTCCAGAGTATTCTAGTATGTCTGTGACTAAAGACAGATGAGATGCATACGCATCTCGTTTCAGGAATCTTGCCAAACACGAGGCAAAGGTCTCACAGAATTCATAAGGATACACTTGTGCGAGTTTCGTTTTAAGACCGTAGCCTTGAATACCCTTTTCGTCTCCTGGTGGAGATGTTGGAGACTTCGTTTTGGCAGAATGCCTCTGGAGAGGAATTAAAACTTGCGGTGGCAAGTTGTGCATAAAAATCGAAGATTTCGATTCATAGTATCCTGTTGGATCTTTCATGCCATAGGCCTGTAGGTTACAGACCTCATAGCTGATCTTATGATTAGAAAACAGGCGTTTTGCTTCTGGTGAAGACCAGAGCCTGCTGTAGTATGGGTTCTCAAGAACAAAGTAACGTCCGAGCTTCATTTGGTGGTCTGCGACCGATTCACAGAATTTTAAAACAGAAAGTCTCTTGGCAGAGCCTTTCTTCCACTGTGAGTACCAGCTAGACCACTGAGAATGGTCCGGTGACATAACAATAATAGTAGGTTCTTGTTCCTTGATGATCCTAAGAAGATTGGAGCGACCTTGCGGTTGCTCAAGATCTAGACCGCTACGCAAATCGACTGGCTGACCTACTCGCAGACCTGACAGGGCAGCTTTGTGACTCATGCGGGGAGATCCGCCGTAGAGTTCTAGGAAGTCAATCTTCCCAGTGCTGGTGACCTGCCAGTGACACTCTTGATGTGGAATCGTTAGGTCTGTCGACTGCAGGGAAGCATCGAAGGTGACCATGCAACTTGCGTGGTCAGAACCTTCTGACGTCAGAGTTTCCTCATCAGGCGCGAGAGGAATCTCCACATCAGATGTTATGTCATAATTTTTCCTCAGTTTTGAGATATTAACGCGGACGATGCGTGTTCCAAGATCCACACCTACCATGGATCCTCCGAGTTCGGAGATCACCTTTCCTTTTAGCCAAGATCCATGTTTGGACCCAGTGGATCCAATCTTAGACTTATCTTCTGACCAGTAGAAAACCTTATCTCCCCAAGAGAAAGGTCCTTGGGTCATTGACAGTCTGGCTGCAAGATCTCTACGCAGATCATCAGATTGGCGTGCCTCTTGGTAAGCCCTGTTGGCAAGCTCCTTAATGGCTCTCGCAGTGACTTCCGTATCAGTTGGATTACCTGTCAACTGATTGGGATCAGCGTTCTCTGGTGTTATAACATCTCGAGGACGCCTTCCAAAGGCCATTTCTAAAGGAGTAACTCCTCCGTAGGTAATCGAAGAGTTTCTTGCCAAACATGCTTGGCGAACGAGGTTGCCATACTTCATGGTGATTCCGTTATACTGCGGGTCACCATCCTTCAGAATCTGAAGTATGAGCTTAATCTGATGCTTCAGCAATCTTACAGCAGCTTCGGCCCTGTTGGGCCATGGTGTTCCAGGTCCTGTTGCCACAGGCTTGATATTCTGCCGATTGTAATAAGCCTCCATTTTTGGAGTCATGAATGCTTGATCTCCAACTACAACCTTTGGGTTGATCTGAAATTTCTCAAAGTAGTCATTCATAATCGACATTGTAGTATGTTCTTCTTTATCCTGGACTACTTCGGCAGTCAACAAGTTTGTTGCTCCATCATAGAGAATAAGAAATACTAAGCGACTATCCTTGCCGGGAATTGGAAGCTCACCGTGATCTACGAAGGTGAGATCACCGAAAGTCTCTGATCTTAAACCAGAAATCTTCGCTCTCGAAGGAGCTCTCACATGTTCCTGGCAGGCTGAACACTTTTTGACCAGTTGGTCATATAGCTCGTAGATCTCCTTTGGGATCTGTAAGGCCTTTGTGCGTCGCTTGAACTGATCCGTACTCATATGACGGTGCTTAAGGTGAAGCTTATAGAGTTCTACAGGGTCCTTAAGCTTCTCATGAATCCTGCGAAGAGCAATGGGAAGAGATGGCGATGGTTCTGCGACAATCTCTTCACCTGTAGGTGAGTCTGTACCAGGAGCCGGGTATTCTCTTGACTCAAGTGGTCTTACCTCCGTCCCGTCATCAGCTCCTGGGACCTTAGACTTCTCTTCAACAGGAGATTTAACCGCATATTTGCGGGATTTCTTCAGAAGGTTTTTGAGACCCTTTGGAGTCTTTATCTTCGCAGGTGGGACCTCAAGTCTTTCTTCTTCTGGAGGTTCATGTGGTGCAGAGGATTCTGCAGGTTTGTCCCTAGAGCCTGATGATGGTTCCGATGGTCCGGAAGGCTCAGGAGCATCACCAGATGGTTCTGGTGGATCAAGTTTCTTGGCAGATGATTCTGCCGGATCAGATGGAAGAGGCTTCTTTTTACCTGAAATCCTCTTCGGTGGTGGATCAGCTGCTCCCTCAGGTGCTTTGTCGCAACCCTTGAGGTACGTGTGAGCCCTTTTCTGTCCGGCACAGGCTGGACAGCGACCTTCCGGTATCCTAGTATAAGGCTTATTGGCTCCTAGAGCAGTCTCCGTCGCACTGAACGACGTACCTGACTTAGGGAGGTACTTCCTGGTGGAAGTAAAGCCTAGAAGGTCCAATACCAAATGGTTATTGGTACTTATCGGAAGAGGGGTTTTATACAAACCGAAAGCTTCACACGTTGCTAGGTCAGCTGTTGGACTACACTCGAGGGTCATTCTTAAATTCCTCATCTGTTCGATGGAAAACAAAATGGGGACTCTTCCCTGATCCAAAACTTCTATGGTTGTATCTCTTCTTGGAGTTGTGTTAAACCATAGAGTTACACGCTCCTTGATAAGAGCTGTTTCACTATCTGCGAAAGAGAACTTCGTGTTCGAAGGTGAAAAAGTGAAATCAATCATGCCTGGGGCATGTTGCTTCACGGCCTTGATAAGCCTGTTCACCGCATAGCGGGAACCCATAGCCCTAGTACAACCTGAGTCAAGTATGACAAAGGTAGGGCTCTTATCAAGATTGATCCGCTCTGTGAGAGCAGATAGGACGGTGTGCTGCAACGGAAACACTGCTGTTGCAGTCTCCACACCTTGCCCCTCGGATGGTTCAGAGACCTGGGGCACGTAACTCACTGATGAGTTGTACACGGGTTCTTGGTGCGCGCTCGGATCTGTGCCTCTACCTGATGATCCTGCTTGATTTCTTCTCTTCTTTCTCCGTGTCTTTCTTCGTGAGGCTTGTGATGCATAGTATGTATAAGACGTTTGATCGTCATAAGCGGCATAATTCCAACTGGAGTCAGTATAATAACTGTCCTCATACCATGAATCCCAGCTCGGTGCGGTGGAACTTTCATAGGCCTGTGGAGATCCAGTTTGGTCTCCTTGTAAGGAGGCAGACTTAGCTGTATCCTTACCTTTGCCTTTTGATTTTGTACCCTTGAAGGAGCTTCCTTTATCTCCTTTGTCCTTTCCTTTTCCTTTGCCTTTTCCACCTTTTCCTTTTTCCTTTCCTTTACCTTTACCGAAATAGCTGGAATCAGTTGGATCATGTTCTGCCTGGTTGGCTCTCCCTTTTCCGCGGTATGACCTAAAACGGCCACGTCCTTTTCGCTTGCCACCCTTTGCTCTTCCCGGTGATCCGGGACGCATTCTTGGTCTTCTTCCCTTTTGGAATCTCCTTGCAACGAAGGCTTCATGGTCGTCAACTGTCCAGAAGACAGCTTCTTCATCCTCGGCGGCAAGAAAGCCTTCCTCAAGGGTGTCTTCGTCTTGGAGCCAAAATCCATCGACTCCGTCGTATTCACCCTGATCGAGGATGAGGAAGTTTCGACCTCCGCGTTTGCGGCGTTGATCTCTCCTTCCATGGCGGTCCTTCTTGTGAGAAGATTGCCGAATATTGGGATCCTGCAGACCAGTTCTGGTCGTTGAGAACTGATCGAACATGGTCTGCCGTACCACAGGGTACGTATAGGTCTCAATTCGGTGACCTTGGTTGGTCAATGCTGTTACCAACCTCTCACGTTGCATCTCATTTAGGTCGGACTGCACTAGGAAGAGGAGAGCTAGGAGATTATCATTTAGAGGAAACGCTCTTCGATGATTATCAAGGCTTTCCTTGTTCCATGTTTCGAAGAAACGTGCGGCGTATGTGTCTCTCTCGGTTGCATCCTGTAGGCGCAAGAAGGTTTGATCTGCCTGCACAGCCTGCATGAAATCTGGATGGGCATCTTCCAGAGCTATCTCTGGTAAGAGATCCATCCAGGAGTTTTTCACGCGCTGTAGCACGATCTCAAACTTAGCAATCCAAGTCACAAAGTCTTGGTTGCCCTTCCATGCCTTGAATAGGCCGAGGAAACTACTCCATCTGGGGCTGCAAGCCTTTCTCGATTAAGTGATTCTTTTTGTACTGCGGCCAATCCGGAGAGCCTCGTCTTGAGAGACGGACCTCTTTTGGTGTCATCCAGCGTTGTTATGTCGCACCAGTCGTCAATCAACTGTTCATACTCAAACCACGAAGTGGTGCCATCATAGGCAGGCGCGATCTTGGGCGTTATGCCTAATGATGCCAGCATGCGGTCAGATGTTGCATATGACTGTGCGAC
>CAJNDT010002829.1:0-27777 GCA_905221615.1 Symbiodinium sp. CCMP2592
GACTTTGTAGCACAGATCCGGCCTGGCAAACCGTGCAACCCATGCCAATGATCCCACTACGCTCCGTAGGCTCGTCGTTTCGACCTCACTCGCACGATCGGTTGCCTTGCGCCCTACTGGGATACTGATCTTTCTCACTTGGCGGGTGTTGTCTTCCGCGTCAATCCTGACATTGAAATCCTCAGCTTGCCTAAACCTCCTACCGCAGAACCGGAAATCCGTGTGCTCGATTTTCCCTACATCGAACTTGGAGAGGATCGACTGCATCGTGTCGTGTCCTTCCTGGGTCGCACACCACAGTAAATCATCAACGTGGGTAGCGCGGATTATCGCCGGCAGACCGTCCGACCCGACCAGATAGTACAACCCCGGCGCAATCTTGCTCACTGACAACCCTTCCGCCTTTAACTTTGCCTCCGAACACAACCTGGTGTAAAAGCCCCGCCCTGCATCTATTGTTCCGTAAATCGGAAGTCTGCACAGGAGCATGGCATCCTCGGGCACACCGGGCAATCCTCCTG
Organism: Symbiodinium sp. CCMP2592; assembly: GCA_905221615.1. Taxonomy (NCBI): domain Eukaryota; class Dinophyceae; order Suessiales; family Symbiodiniaceae; genus Symbiodinium; species Symbiodinium sp. CCMP2592. The sequence goes on from CAJNDT010002829.1 coordinate 522, forward strand.
ACGGTTGCCTCATCAAGAGAATCCTTTCCATCGACGAAGCCTGAAAGTAGTACAGCTTCAACCTTCTTGACGCTGCATAGCTAGCGATGAGACAATGGACCTCAGCATCAGCCGTCGGGGAATCGCAACGAAGCTCATCACGGCTCACCTTCTCCAGATGGCCGCATGCCACCAGCCTACTGCGATACTTTGGCTTGTAGCCTTCACCGCCCTTCATGAATTCGTTCTTGTCTACATCAATCCACTGGCTCGGAATCGGCTGATATCCTTCGCTCAGCAGCTTCTGAAGCATCTCCCCTCGGATAGGGATTGCTGCATTGTAGTGCTGCTACTTATTCCATTCCTCCTTTCGCGCCTGTTTGAGGCCTTCCTTGACGTGGTCATCGCACTTGCTGAAACTCAGCTTCCGCGGCTTCTTTCCCGCGCCTTCTTCTCCCGGTCCGAAACGCTCTGCCACGAACGCCTTGAACTCTGGGTTTTCCTTCGGAATCTCAGGAAATGAAGACAGATCCGCCGGGCTGACGCTCCGGATGCGAAACAAACTGAACCCTGTCCATGCTAAGTCGGTGATCCCGCTCGCTTCTGGAATTCTACCCCACTCATCATTCACCACATCATGCGTTCCGTCTTCAAAGAATCGATATGTTTCCCTTGTGTAACCGATCCTACTGAGATCACCGGGGAAATTCTCGGGGTTAGGCTCGTACATGTGTCGACGAGGCGTCACATGTATCCGGAAATGCATGTTCTGTCCAACCTTCCAATGGTCCTTGCGCTCACACGCCTTCATCATGTCATCAGGCTGCACCTGCTGTTCCTCTGCTGTCCTCTCGACTTCAGGATCACTCTCTACCGCTACATTCACGGCACAATCGGGCTCAGGATAGAACAGGATAGAACCCTAAGCTCTGCATGAATGGTGTTGTTGATTCATCCAAAGTTGGAACTGTGAAGCATACAATTGCAAACCTTTCGCCCTTAGTTCCGAACACGCCATGCTTGACTTTCCCGTTGAAATGAGTCAATCGCCCACGGGTTCTCGTTTTCACACCCTCAATGGATCCTTCTTCCGCGTGCCATGTTGATGCACACGCTGTGTCCTTAGCGCTGTTGTGGATGGCATCCTTGTCTCTAATCCACAAAGCACCACCTGAGTAATTCCCGTCACAATACAAGTAATTTGATGTTCCCTGGGAATTCTGATTGTCAGAGTGCACAGCAGTCGGACTTTCGTTCCCGAAAAGGATTGTGACCGAATTCCACTTCTCTACTGCTGTTCCACTCTCTCGGCACCTAGCAAGCATGTAGCTGTTCAGGTACTTTGCCACGGAAGGGTACCTTGTTGTGGCATTGGTAACTCCGAATGCACCTCCATGACGGTAGGCGCCGAAACTCATATGATCCGCTAGCCTCGGGTTTGGCCTGGCACGATCCGCCTTTTTCTCAAGCTTCCACATGGCTTTCATGCTTCGGAGAAGTGCTCTGCCCGAACTCGGCGTGAAACCGTTATCCTTCAGTAGCTTGTCTGCTAGTGCCTCAACCATGAGCTGCATAGACTCTCGCTCTTCTCTCAACACGGCGTTCATCGCTTCATCCGCCGGTTCCTCACATGCTAAGTCGCCCGTCTTACTTATTGGATCTTCTGCCATTTCACCAACGGGCGACGATTCATCACTGCTGCTGGATGACGAATCACTGCTGCTGCTTGATGTGATGTTCTTGTCATACTTTTCCTGCTTGCGCTTTGTCCGTGCTTTTGTCTGCTTCTCATTCTCATCACTGACATCAATCTCACCATCTTCTCTCACTTCAACGAATCCCCTTCTGCCCTTGGGACCCTCAGTCAAAGACTGAGGCAGCACTGGAATCCCGTTCAACAGGCAGTGGGACAAGACTTCCTCTTCCCCGGCAGGCCGCAGCGCGTGGATTGAGCACAACACAGGAACCCCTGCATTCACTACCCACACTGCTTCCGCATTCTCTTGGCCTATCACTCTGGACACACTGGACCACTTCGTGCCTCCCACCTGAGTGTCACGGCGGTAAACCACATAGTCTCCCGGCCGATACTCCTCCTTGAATGTGGAGGCATTCCTCGTCAGTGCCTTCTGTATTCTTCTAGAACAATCAGCCTAGCCTGCTGCCTCGCCTGGAAAGCCTCCGATCCATCATGCTTTGCTGACAATGCACCTAGGTCCGCCCATCCGGGGTCACTGCGGACAGATCGGGGTCTAATGGATTACGTCCAAAAACCCACTGGGCAGGAGAAAACCCTGATGAGTTCATCATCGTGTTCTTCACCCCAATAACTTCCTGAAGCACTCCCCGAAGCGCTTGACTACCTTCAGTCACCACTTCATGGCACACACGTCTGATCACTGCCTTCGCGAGCCCCCCATGACGCTCTACCTTTCCTATCATCCACGGTGCTTCGGTTGTCGCGAACCGAACATCTACCCCCTTTTCCGAAAGGAACTTTACGAACTGTCCTCTGTTGTGGGTTCCCCGGTCTGCTGTCACGATCCGAGGCAATCCCGACCATGCAATCCACCGCTGGAATGCTTCAAGGCACATCTCTGAAGGTGGCGGTCCGTGGTTCTCCGATGTTACAGGTCGCAAAACTCGAGTTGTTGGAATCCAGTTGCAATGTCTACCATGTTCAGGCACTGGTATCTCTGGCGTTTCGAATCCATGCATTCTAGCACGTCAACTCCAACAACTTCCCCGAACTGGTATGTCGAAGGCAAACCTACAGGATGTGGCCTAGGCTTCTGTCCTGTCTTCTCGCATGCATCGCACTTTGCCAATTTGGCTGCCTCTATGAACTCCTTAGCAGCACCTCCAGCCTTAAGGATAGCCACTAGAGTTCTAGGCGCAGGGTGGTTGAATTATCGATGCAACCGGCGTATGGCCACTCTCACCTTCTGGGGTAGTCGACGCCACTCGGCTCTTCTTTGGGCTTCGTTCTTGGGAACACCAGGCAGTGGCAGGCTTTCAAGCCATTGGTTCTCTAGGCTACCAACGTCTCCCGCAGGGTAGCTCGGTTCGGGGTTTCCGCGATCATCGTCACCATGACTGGGTTCCATCACAGCATCTTCATCATCGGCATCACCATCAGGATCTGCTACCATGAATGCTTCAGCTCTGTCGTCGAGGTAGCACTCTTCCCGCAAAAGCAATCATGTGATCTCGGAATGATTCTGATGCCGTTTCCACAAATGCGTTGGGAGTAAAACCTTTACCCTCAAACCACGACTGAACTCTCGCTTGCAAGTCGCTGGCCTTCGGTCCAACGCATACAATGCACGAATCTCCCGAAAGCTCAATGACTTCTGCTCCAATCGCGTCCGCTTCCAATCTTCCCAATGGCGCAATGACACCAACCGTAATCCCCGAAGCGTCTGATTCACTGAACAAATCCCGGCACACATGTGGCTTAGGATTTACCACCTTGTAGATCACTATCCCGGGCCGATGCTCGGCCACCTCGTGGACCAGTCGGTTCCACTTGAGCTCCTTCGCTTGATGTTCTCCAACTGATGGGTGGTTGATTGGATCTGCGTCGTGAATCCAAAGCGAAGTGATGCTTGGCTTATAGCGTTTGGGAAGATCGGGTGTTCGGGGTCACCGGGCGCGCTTTTGGACCCTTCTGCAATCACCTTGGCTGCAAACCGATCCGACTCCTTCACCAACTGAACCTGCTTCTCAAAGAAAGCTTGTTGCCCTCTACTCATCAACCCGGGGTGCTCAACCATGTATGCCCTCGGCCCGCGAGACTCTCGGGTGACACTAGAAGCCGGCACCGACAACTGCACCACAAGGTCTGCCTCCCGAGGAATTTTGGTAGAGCCAACCAATCTCACCAGCACGAAAGTAGTGCCACTCCGACTCGCCGCGATAGCGGATGTACACATGCTCATGCCAATTATAATGCCTGGCATCCTTCAAGGTAAAGAGAGGGCACTCCGGAGCCTGAGTATCCAATAGCACGACCTTCATGTTCAGCTCAGAATTCTGCGATACCGATCCCGGCCCGATCCATGTTATCGCTTTGAAGCGTCGCACACTACGGCGTTCTGATTGAAGATTCAGGGCTGTCAACGGGGTAGCGATCTCTTCCAACCACTCGTCTGTTACAGACCCAAAATTCACCCTATCACGCCAACTGGAATCGTCGCCTCTGCGATAAACCGGGAGTTGTCTCCATGCCTCCTCTGATCGGCCTCGTGCATCGGCGCTCCCTCTCGCATCGGAGCTTGACCCACGACCACGTCCATCGGTGGCATCCCTCGATCCACGGCCGCGTGCGTCGTGAGGGGATCGACTTCGTGATCTTCTGGGTGGCGTCTTTGGCTCTGGCACCCTCGAACGCGATCGGCTGTCACGCCGGTTTCTGCGCCGACCACGGCCATCATCCCTCGGACCATCGCGACCACGTGCATCCATCTCGCTCCTAAGCCTCTCGGCCTCTCGCGTCAAGCTCTGCACCTGATCTTCCAACCTGGCATTCGATGAAGATGCCTCTGCCTGTCTTCTGGATGGCGGTGGAGTTGGAGGATGGGGAACAGCTGAGCCAGACGGTCTCGCTGTGACACGGGCTGACGGAACAACTTTCGGAGCAACAGCAGATGACTTCGCAATGGCAGGGACAGATGGAGCGATAGCCTTCGCAGCAAGAACACCAGAAACCTTCGGAGTGGGAACCGCATAATCACGAGGTACAGCCCTCGGCGGGGAGTCGCAGGAGGTACAGCCCTCGGTGGCGGATTCGCCGGCTCTCTCGGCATGGCCTTCGTCTTCACCTTAGCCTTAGGTGGGGTCACAGGGGCCTTAGGGGTAGCCGAACCAGCAGTCACGTCGCCATGGATCCAAAACCACTCCGAAGCTTCGCCGGAAATGGAACTGATACGCTCTGCAACGGAGCTGTAGATACCCTGAGCCTCCGCCCTGTCCTCATCACCAATGTGGCGGCACATGTTACACCATCCACGGCATGGTCCATTCATCGCAGCCCACGAACCGTTGTACTGCCCGGTATGTGTCACGCTGCAACTCAAGTTATAACCGATGTGCTCTGCCACTGCAACGGACCTATGACGACTCTGATTGCAAAGGGACAAGATAAAAACGCTTCGGTCAGGGCATTCGCGAACGAAAGCAATAACATCACGCATAACACGCGCAATGCGATCGTCGCTCACGCATCCATTAAGATTGGCCGCGTGAGAGCCCACATGCCCGCGCTGATCCTGCTTACCCTTACCACCCTTCTCAGGATTATGAATCTTCAGGGTGTCAATCACCACAACCAGAGCATCATCCTCGACAGGTCCATCAAAAACGTCCCGCGCAATCGCCCTCGCCGCCTCATCAGAGGGGTCTCTCAAGTAAGATCGCGCAGCAGCATTCCAATTGGCACCTACACTGGCCACCTCCACGCGGAGGCTTCCGGCAAACAGTCCGGGGCAACCATACGATCCACAATGTGCGGCATCGTTTCCGAAACCCGGGACTGCCTTATCTTCTTGGGGAGACTGGGGTTCGTTCTCAACTCTTCACTCAAATTGATGACCATCAGGTTGCTGCCTTTGCACCTGAACAGTGGCAGCCTCACAACCAGACCTTCGCCTCTATCCATGGTTGCCTCAAACCGCTTCATGTCTTTGCTTATACCCAGCATCGACTGGGCGTACAGGGACATGAGAAGGGGAGCTGTTGATTCACCCCCGAGGATGTGGGCGTCCAGCAATCCCGAAACAAAGTGATCATCCCCGTTGGGGTCCGTTATCTTGATGCTGAACGGAAATCTCCGATCGCCTAAGGTCTTAGACGATCCCACCAATCCTCCGAAGCTCTTTCCCTCCGAAGTCTGCCACGGGCAGTCAAGCCCGAACTCCCTTAACTTCTTAAGGGCATTTTCCATCCACTTGGTGGAACAGACGCAACTGTTTGCCCCTTCATCCAATACTCCGAAGACATCGGGGTGTTCGTAGTAGATGTCAATCTCGGGCAAAACCAAGGGAATGAACTCGGGTTCTTCAGTCTTCATGGCTAGCATTGCAGTTGAGCTAACCCCGTCCGATCTAGGTCTCGACCTCTTGTCCCATCGTCCTCCGCGCACCGACTCTGCTGCCATTGAGGACTCCCCTGGCGCTAATCGACTTAGGGTCAAACCCTTCTCAACTATGGCTGCCTCGATTCGATCTTGCAGTATTGCATGCAAGTCTCGAGCACTTATCGCACCCTCTGAAATCATGTGGTCTTCAACGTGAGTGCGAAACTCGTCGATCATGGGAACAACTTCTTCTGGGACAAGCAGGACACCTTCATTCACAGAACGGTGAATGCGCGGATTGCGCCGGCACTACAATCGATGATAGGGCGGGTGCAGGTGGTGGTGGCATTCGGTCGAGAGAGATCTCTCGCCTTTGCACTTCCATGGTTTCATGATCAGTGATGTAGTAGTTCTGGCAATAGTCTAGAAACCGCGCGAGGTACAGCGATAGAGATTTTTGGGTTCGGCCCCAAGTCACATAACCCGGAAACCGATGCACAATCTCCTCGTAGCTAAGACCCTTATGTTGCCCACACTCAAAGATGGTGTCACCTCCTGGAGGGATCTGGCCTTTCTCTCTCTTCACTGGGCTTGTCTTCTGGGGACTTGCGTATCCCTTGCCAGTCTTGACGGCCATGTAACCCGTTCTCTCACAATCACCCGAGTGTCCAATCATGATGCACGGGCTAGACGAGTCAGACAAATCTGCTAGGAAGGCTTGGGGCTTGGGTGCTGCCGGCGGTGGCTTGTTCTGACTAGCCTGTCCTGAATTTCGACCCTTGGGACACACCGGGTCTCCGGACCAATGCCCTACCTGTCCGCACTTCAAACACTTCGACCTCGCTTTGATCTCCTGAAGTCGTTTCTTGCGATCCTCAACTGAAAGCTGCGACCTAACCACCGGAAACCTAGAGGGCTTCCCTTGGGGCTTACCCTTCAACTTACCCTTACCGCTCGCCTTCCCAAGAGCTCGTACGCGGCACACTGCAGTTGCACGGCCTCGGCAAATGCCGCAAATGCGTCGGGACTTGCCGTTCCGTCCGGGTTGTAGATCTCGCACTCTTCCATGCAGTTCAGTGCGATGACTACTTCTTCGTCTGACACTTCTGGGTCTTCTTGCACTCCAATGTATCCACTCGGGTCAGGCTGATGTTCATGCGATACATCGTGCTCCGCCCACGCTGTGTATCCCTCATAGGGACTCTCACTCTCACCGTGTCCTGGGCTTGCATCGCTCCAAGACTGATCGTACTGCGGGCTGTGATCTCCATAGTAGGCTTGAGGGCTCCCTTCATCGATGGCTTGGTATGCGGACTTACCTAAACCTCTGCTAAATCCCTTAGGGCCTTGACCTTTTGGGTTCTTGCCACCCTTTCCAGAATTCAGCATGCGGAACCCACGCAAATGAATCTTCCCATGGTGTTCAACCATCACTCTTGCGTAATCCTCGAATCCATTTGCCTTCCCTGCACAAGCCTTGATCATCAACTGTTGGTCGAATGTCAACCCGCTCAACTCCAAGAGAAGCTCTGCTCGAAGACTGTGTGACAGCTGAATCCGGGAATCAAGCTGTCGCATGAGAAGCCACCATCGGCGCCTTCGTCCGATGTAGGAGACAACACTTTCGTCGGGTTGTCGGGATAGGGGTCCGTTGACTGCTTGGCCACTACGGAAAAGGGCTTGGGCCTCTTGGGTACCTAGCGGGAACACCATCAGCTTGATCGCTTCCACAAGTTTCTGAAGACCTCCCTTAGCACCCAAATCCGTGACACCCAAATCCTTTGCCTTCTGAAAAGCATCTCCCCTTAGACCCTCTAAAACCCGAAGTGCAGTCTCCATGCGCTGTTCGGCTTCGGTCTCTTCGTCTTCGTCGTCGTCTTCCTGATCGTCGTCTCGTCTCAGCTCTTCGTCGTCGTCGGGCTGCTCTGCACTGCTCTCTGATCGTGGGCCTCGCTCCAGATCAGAATCAGGCGATCTACGCTTTGGGGATCTTTCCTTCTTTCCGGTCTCCGGCTTACTGGATGAAGTGAACGAGGTGTCGGCTTCTTCTCTCTTCTTTCTCTCTCGTTTCAACTTCCTGCACTTCTGTTCACACGCAGCTATCCTTAGCTCAGTACGAAACTGCCATTCATGGAAATTAGCCGGGCTCCCGTCGTAGATGAAGACACCATTCTTGGTGACTATTGGCGCAGCCGAGTAAGTGCTGGCTTGAAACTTCAAACCCGCGACCGACATGCCCGATCGCACACACTCACTCTCACTTCTCTGCAAACACACTGTCAATGCACTCTTCCGTCCTTCCTCCCACCTGACACACACTGATGCTTGGGGTTCAGCCTTGCGGTCCGAACGAAAACACTCGCGGCCAAAGGTTCCACCGGAACTATAACCTCGCCTGAAAGGGAGGAGTTCAGCTCCGCTACCAGTTTGAATCTGAAACGCAATGCACAGCTATTTTTGCACTCTAGCTCAAGGGCCCTTTTGAGTCATAACGGCGACGGCGGATTCATTTACAGCTATACAAAAACCGCCTGCCAAGATCAAGACATGACTGTAAGCACGCACTCAGGCTATACATGTAGATTACGGGGTAAATCTCTCATATGATAAAGCTGGTCAACGCATGAAACGATTTTTTTGCAAAACTACGACACGCTAATGCCGGTATTCAGGCACTCACGCCTCACCATCCATCTGGTCCTTTTCCTCCATCAGCCGCTCGAGTTCCTGCTCCATATCATCTGGGGCGTGGCCAAGCTCAGGGATGACATCCTCGTCGTCTGCGTCGGCATCAGGAGCAAATTGGGGAAATCAGGGTTGACGGGCGCAGCGACAGCCATCTGTGATTTTGGCACGTTTTGGCAATGGCATGACCGAATCGGACGCGCGTGCGGTGGTTTTCTTGGGAGACGGTGAGTCCAGGATGATGGTGTATGTATCTACCCCACCTTTGAGGGAACGAAAGGCTGCATCAACCTTTTCCTTCTTGACCTTGAAGCGAAGCTCTGTTTCAGGAAGCAGACGTGCATGAACATCACGTATAGACCTTACAGACGCAGCTATGTTAAGCCCGAATGATTACTCGTGCAACGGTTATATATATATATATATATATATATATGTGGCATGGACCTTTAGGGTCTATTTGGCAATCCTGCTGGGCTTTGTATTTAAACTGCAACAACACCACGGCGACAAGGACGACGACGACTCGGTTTAGCACGACGACGACTGGGTTCAACACGGCGACGACAAGGTCTGGCACGACGGTTACATCGGGAGGCCGAAGCGTGTACAGTGTAAAGGTCTCGACAGGAGTTTAAGGGTCTAGGGTCTTAGCTCCTAACTATGGTTTACCGGGGTCAGTATACTATGGAAGATCTAAGGTTTGGAGTTTATGAGGATTTAGATGGTTTTACGCTCTCACAAGTTCTCCGTGCTGGTTTTAGGGTCTATCACAGTCTATCACAATGTCCTCCCGTCCCTCTCGCGCCGGGAACCATCAAGAATCTGTCTTGTGTATTTCTCGTCCTGTGTCTTTCTCTCATTCCCGTTCCTCTTCCTGCCTATCCACTCTGCCGTTTGTCAAGAAGACACAGAAATTGAAGTCATGACAGAGGAATAGGCATGAAGATGGACGAAGTGAACTCTTCATTCTCTCGTCTCTCCCTTCTCTCCTTCCTTTGATTGATCCTTTTTCTGTTTCTTTTCTTGTCGCCTTCTGCTGTCAATGACAGGGGTAACACGAGGGAGGGGCAAAGGGACGACGTCAGTTCCTCTCGACGTGGTTCGTTTTTTCATTTCCTCTCGCGTTGTCTCTCTTCCGCCTCTCTCTCTCTCTCTCTCTCTCTCTCTTTTTCTCGCTCTGTCTTCCTCTCTGCCGTGTCTCGCTCTCTCATCTCTTCTGTCCCCTCTTTCCTTGCTCCCTTGCTGGAAGGAATAGAAAACAGAAGCGAAGACATAAGATGGAGGAAGATGGTTGGGAGAAGGAAGGTGGATTCCTCCCTCACTCGGCTCTTTGACTTTCTTTGCCCTTGCCTTCTTTTCTCTGCTCCTATCCTTCTTCACAATTAGAAGGAGAAGCGACAAGAACGGAGAGCTCAGGGAGAGCACGTGACACTGTTCCTCATAATCTCCTCCTTCATCGTGTTCATTGCGTTGTCCATCTCCCCCTCTCTCTCTCTCTCTTTCTCTCTCTCTCTCTCTCTCTCTCTCGCTCTCTCTCTCTCTCTCTCCCTCCATCCTTTCCTCTCTACTTCTGCACATTTACTTTTCCACTTCTCTCGCCTACTACATTATGCTTGATTTGATACTTATCTTCAACTTTCTCTCACTCTCTTTGTCCCATCGCTTGCCCTGTTCCTTCTCCTCCTCCCTTCCCTGCCTCCCGTCCTTCTCCCCTTATCACTCAGAAGGAAGAAGGAAGACTCACAAGGAGAAAGACAAGGGAGTAAGAAAACAGACAAAAGAAACGGAGAGAGAGCCATAAGGGACGAAATACAGAAACAAAGAGAGAAAACATGGGGGAAAGATAATCAAAAAGAGAGACAGAAAGAGCAGGCGATGCATAAAGCAGCCGACAGTGCCTTGACCTCCACGTCTATTCATTCTTTGTTCTTGTCCTATCACACTGTCTCATTGGTGATAAACCAGGAAGAGCTTGTGGAGGGAGACGAGGAAGAAGTGTTCTCCTCTTCACTCACCTTGTGCCCTTCCTCTCCCACCGCTCGCCCGCTCTCCTTTCTTTGATTTTCTTGTCTGGCGGAAAAGTGGGAACCAGGAAGGAAAGTGGACAAGGGAAAGGACGAGATTGAGAAATGACAGAAAGAAGAGAGATACAGAGAGAGCGAGGGAGAGCTTCAAGCCCAGCAGAGGAAGAAGAGAGAGGAAGATAAGAGAAGGGGCAAGGGGTGGCCAGAAGAAGCGTAAGCCAAAGCTACGTATTGAAAGGGCGGAAGCCCCATTCTCCTCTTCTTCCTCTTTGCTCTCTTGTTTTTCTCTTAGCGCAGGGCATGCATGGAGCTAGGAAAGGGAAGGGGTCAAAGCGGATGAGAGAAAGTAACGGAGAGAGCTGTTCTTCGTCCCTCTCACCTCCTCCTCTCATTCTCGGCTTACTCATGTCAGAAGGGTCTGGAAAGGAGTGAAGGCTAGGGCATGGACTGAAGCGAGGCAATAGGTGAAAGTCATAGACAGAGAGTGGGGGAAGTCGAGTGCGAAAGAAAGAGAAACGAGGAAGACTAGGAAGAAGGACACAGAAGAGGAAGCGAGAGAGTACCAGTGTTGCCGTATCTCAAAGGACTCCGGGCCTCGCGAGGGCTTCGAGGAGCTTGTAGGCGCCTTCAGACACTTCCACAACTTTCTGGAGGCCACCAACTTCCTCCCTAAGGGGGCCTCTTGAGGACATGAACACCAAACCGAGTATAAAGAAAGCAGGGGGATGTAGAGAAGCAGAGTGTGGTAAGAAGGAGCAAGGAGAATCAGTTCGCGTCTCCTCATCGTTTCCTCTTTGAATGACCAGAGGAAAGAAAAGGATAAGAAGGAGGAAAGGCTCTGCGAAGACATCAGGAAAGAAGAGCAGACAACAGAAAGGAAGCGGTGAGATGCGGGAAGACGGTTCGGAGAAGAAAGGAGAATTCCTCCTTCGCTCGCCTCTCTTACTTCCTTGCCCTTTGCCTTTTCATCTTCATAAGGAAGGAGAAATGAAAGGAACGGAGAGTTCAGGGCATGCAAAGGGCACTCTTTCTCATCACCTCATCCATCCTCCTTTTCATTGTTCTCTCCAGATCCCTCTTTCTCTCTCCCTCCCTTCCCGTCTACTTCTGCACATTCCCTTTTCCGCTTCTCTCCGCCTATTATGTTCGCTTTGATAAAATCGCTTGCCCTATTCCTTCTCCTCCTGGCTTTCCTGCCTCCCGTCCTTCTCCCTCTATCACTCAGAAGGAAGAAGGACGATTCACAAGAAAGAAGCGTAAGCCAAAGCTACGTAATGAAAGGGCGGAAGCCCCTGTCTCCTCTGTTCTTCCTCTTTTCTCTCTTATTTTCTCTTAGCAAAGGGCACGCATGGAGCTAGGAAAGGGAAGGGGTCAAAGCGGATGAGAGAAAGTAGCGGAGAGAGCTGTTCTTCGTCCCTCTCACCTCCTCCTCTCATTCTCCTGATGCTTGCTCATGTCAGAAGGGGTTGGAAAGGAGTGAAGGCTAGGGCATGGACTGAAGCGAGGCAATAGGTGAAAGTGGATAAGAGAAAGTCATAGACAGAGAGTGGGGGAAGTCGAGTGCGAAAGAAAGGGAAACGAGGAAGACTAGGAAGAAGGACACAGAAGAGGAAGCGAGAGAGTACCAGTGTTGCCGTATCTCAAAGGACTCCGGGCCTCGCGAGGGCTTCGAGGAGGCTTGTAGGCGCCTTCAGACACTTCCACAACTTTCTGGAGGCCACCAACTTCCTCCCTAAGGGGGCCTCCCGAGGACATGAACACCAAACCGAGTATAAAGAAAGCAGGGGGATGTAGAGAAGCAGAGTGTGGTAAGAAGGAGCAAGGAGAATCAGTTCGCGTCTCCTCATCGTTTCCTTTTTGAATGACCAGAGGAAAGAAAAGGATAAGGGGGAAAGGCTCTGCGAAGACATCAGGAAAGAAGAGCAGACAACAGAAAGGAAGCGGTAAGATGCGGGAAGACGGTTCGGAGAAGAAAGGAGAATTCCTCCTTCGCTCGCCTCTCTTACTTCCTTGCCCTTCGCCTTCTTCCTCTTCTCTTACCCTATTCATCTTCATAAGGAAGGAGAAATGAAAGGAACGGAGAGTTCAGGGCATGCAAAGGGCACTCTTCTCATCACCTCACCATCCTCCTTTTCATTGTTCTCTCCAGATCCCTCTTTCTCCCTCCCTCCCTTCCCGTCTACTTCTGCGCATTCCCTTTCCGCTTCTCTCCGCCTATTATGTTCGCTTGGAAAGAATCGCTTTGGAAAGAATCGCTTGCCCCCTATTCCTTCTCCTCCTGCCTTTCCTGCCTCCCGTCCTTCTCCCTCTATCACTCAGAAGGAAGAAGGACAATTCACAAGGAAGAAGACAAGGGAGTAAGAGAAAGACAACAGAAGCGGAGAGACAATCCGAGAAGGGCAGAAGAAGAACGAGAGCCATAAGGAAACAAACACAGAAACAAAGAGAGAAAGTAAGAGAGAAAGACCAGCAAAAACAGAGGCAGAGAGTGAGAGAAAGGAGGGGAGGGGAAGCGATGCAGAAAGCAGTCGAAAGTGCCTTGCTTGTCCTATCTCACCGTCTCATTGGTAAAAAGCCAGGAAGAGGTTGTGGAGGAAGACAAGGAAGAAGTGTTCTCGTCTTCACTCACCTTGTGCCCTTCCTCTCCCACCGCTCGTCCGCTCGACAGAAAGAAGAGAGTTGCGGAGAGGGCGAGAGAGAGCTTCAAGCCCAGCAGAGGAAGAAGAGAGAGGAAGATACGAGAAGTGTGGAGGAAGTGGCCAAAAGAAATGCTACGTAATGAAAGAGGGGAAACCAGTTTCTCCTCTGCTCTTCCTCTTTTCTCTCTTATTCTTCTCTTCTCGCAGGGCATGCATGGAGCCAGGAAAGGGAAGGGGTCAAAGCAGATGAGAAAGTAATGGAGAGAGCTGTTCTTCGTCCCTCTGACCTCCTCCTCTCATTTTACTCATATCAGAAGGGTCTGGAAAGGAGTGAAAGGTAGGGCATGGACTGAAGCGGGGGAATAGGTGAAAGTGGATAAGAAACAATGTTAGACAGCTTGCCGAAGGCGGCCAGCTCGCAGCTTGCCTGCGGCCTGGCCTGCTGAGCCTGGTGGGCTCTCGAGGGTGGGCAGGGGCCTGCTGAGATCCACGGCCAGCACGCCCGGCTTGCTTTGAGGCAGGGCCAGCTGGGGAGCCTGGCCGGGCTGAGTGGGTTGGGTGAGTGAGTGGGGAGAGGGTGGAGAGGAACAGGGAGAAGAGGGTGGGTGGAGAGAGGAGGTAGAGGGAGCGCAAGGAAAAGGTGGGGAGAGGGGAGGGCGGGTGGACAAAGGGAGGGGAAGAGGAGGGAGTGGGGAGATGGGTGGAGAGGTAGAGGGAGTGGAGGGTGGGTGCGTTCTTTGGATTGTATAGTCTAAGGGTTTTCTACAAAGGGTTCCATATCAGGGATCTGTACAAAGGATCTATAGATTTCTATAAGGAGTATATAAAGACTGTGTATGAGGGCTCCATATAATCGATCTTTCAAAGATTTTTTATAAAGGACTCCATTTGTGGGAAACATAAGCGGTTCCTACAAGTTCTTTATCTCGAGGATCTGTAAGGTTTATATATCTATGAAGCTTTCTATATGGGCTCTATAGACCCCATAAGACAAATTAAAAAGTGATGAAGGTGATAAGAAGATGATAAGAAGATGAGTGGATGGGAGAAAAAGTGATGGGAGGTGAGGAGACATGAGATGGGAAGGGAAGGAATGAGTTAGGAGTGGGGGAGGTAGGAGGCAAGTGAGAGGGACAGGGTGGATCATTTACAAACGCCTTTAGGGGGACGCTCCTTGCGATGTGTGATTTTTGGATCTGAGTTCTTACAAAGCCTGAGAGGGGCACACCCCGTGCGATCTGTGATTTTGGATCTGAGTTCTTACAAAATATTAGGGCGACACCCTTGCGATTTGTGATTTTTGAACTTACTTGTCATGAAAACCTTTAGGGGACACCCCTTAAGATCTGTGGTTTTGGGATTTGAATCTTCACAAAACCTTAAGGGGGACACCCCTTGCGATTTGTGCTTTTTGCACTTACTTGTCATGAAAACCTTTAGGGGGACACCCCTTAAGATCTGTGGTTTTGGGATCTGAGTTTTCACAAAACCTTAGGGGGATATTTAAGAAGGAGAGAAGGGAGGGTGGGGGAGGGTGGAGATTCCAGGAGAGAGAAAGGGGAAGAGGAGAGGTAGAGGGAGTGGAGGTGGGGGAGAGTGAGGAAGGTGAGGGGAGGGGGTAGTGGGAGGATAGGGAGAGGGAGGGAGGGGTATGGGAGGAGGACGAGGGATGAGGAGGAGGAAGATAGTGAAGATGATGAGGTGGATGATAAAGAGAGAGGTGGGGTGGAGTGAGGTGTGTGGTGGGATGGGACGGGGTGGGTGGGCACGGCTGCCTGCTTCCGCACGCCCAGCCTTCCCTGCCCGAGCCGCGACCGAGCAGAAAGCATGTAAATATCGCGCTATAACAAGGGCTAGGGATTTCACACATCTGCTGGCAAAATCTGGCGGAAGTGACCTGTGGTCCAGCAAAACACCTGTAAATACCGCATGAAAACAAGGGCTAGGGATTTCACACATCTGCTGGCAAAATCTGGCGGAAGTGACCTGTGGTCCAGCAAAACACCTGTAAATACCGCGCTAAAGCAAGGGCTAGGGATTTCACACATCTGCTGGCAAAATCTGGCGGAAGTGACCTGTGGTCCAGCAAAACACCTGTAAATACCGCGTGAAAACAAGGGGCTAGGGATTTCACACATCTGCTGGCAAAATCTGGCGGAAGTGACCTGTGGTCCAGCAAAACACCTGTAAGTACCGCATGAAAACAAGGGCTAGGGATTTCACACATCTGCTTGCAAAATCTGGCGGAAGTGACCTGTGGTCCTGTAATACCGAGTTAAAACAAGGGCCAGGGATTTCACACATCTGCTGGCAAAGTCTGGTGGAAGTGACCTGTGGTCCAGCAAAACACCTGTAAATACGGCGTGAAAACAAGGGGTAGGGATTTCACACATCTGCTGGCAAAATCTGGCGGGAGTGACCTGTGGTTTAGCAAAACACCTGTAAATACCGCGCTAAAGCAGGGGCTAGGGATTTCACACATCTGCTGGCAAAATCTGGCGGAAGTGACCTGTGGTCCAGCAAAACACCTGTAAATACCGCGCTAAAACAGGGGCTAGGGATTTCACACATCTGCTGGCAAAATCTGGCGGAAGTGACCTGTGGTCCAGCAAAACACCTGTAAATACCGCATGAAAACAAGGGCTAGGGATTTCACACATCTG
Organism: Symbiodinium sp. CCMP2592; assembly: GCA_905221615.1. Lineage (NCBI taxonomy): Eukaryota > Dinophyceae > Suessiales > Symbiodiniaceae > Symbiodinium > Symbiodinium sp. CCMP2592. Next base: position 16,591 of record CAJNDT010002829.1, read on the forward strand.
CTGGCAAAATCTGGCGGAAGTGACCTGTGGTCCAGCAAAACACCTGTAACTCAGATCCGAAAACCATAGATCGCAAGGGGTGTCACCCTAAGGGTTTTTGTAATAAATATGTTTCAAAAACACGAATCGCAAGGGGTGTCCCCCTAACCAAGGTTTTGTAAGAACTCCATTACTAGCATCACAGATCGCAATGAGTGTCCCCCTAAAGGTTTTTTCAACCAATAGGTTCCAAATCAAATCGCAAGGGGTGTCGCCGGGGGCTGGGGCCCTCCCTCGGGCTTGGGCTGGGGCTGGAGGCCGGGTGCGGGTGCGGGCTGGGGCTGGGGCCCACAGGCTGAGGCTGGGGTGGGCGAAAAGGGCGTGGGGCCGGAGGCTGGAATCTAGGGGCAGGGGGCAGGAGCTGGGGCGGCGGCTGGGCAGGCCCTGCGAGGTGGGGGCGGAGGCTGGGGCTGGGGGCTGGGGCTAGGACTGGGTGGGGGTGGGGTCTCGGGGCTTGAGGCTGGGGCAGGGGGTTGGGGGCAGGGCCTGGCGGGGGTCGGAGGCTGGGGGGCTGGGGCTGGGGCTGGAGCTGAACATTTAAATTGAATTCTTTATTTTTAATTCCGGACGAGGGGCCGGAGGCTGGAATCTAGGGGCAGGGGGCAGGAGCTGGGGCGGCGGCTGGGCAGGCCCTGCGAGGTGGGGGCGGGGGCTGGGGCTGGGGGCTGGGGCTAGGACTGGGTGGGGGTGGGGTCTCGGCGCTTGAGGCTGGGGCTGGGGGTTGGGGGCAGGCCCTGGCGGGGGTCGGAGGCTGGGGGGCTGGGGCTGGGGCTGGAGCTGAAGATTTAAATTTTTAAAATTCTTTAAATTCTTTAAATTCTTTAAATTTTTAATTCCGGACGATTTCAAAATTTAAAGAATTTAAAGGATTTACACCCTTTAAGTTTTTTAAATTCTTTAAATTTTTAATTCCGGACGATTTCAAAATTTAAAGAATTTAAAGGATTTACACCCTTTAGATTTTTTAAATTCTTTAAATTTTTAATTCCGGACGATTTCAGAATTTAAAGGATTTACAACCTTTAAATTTTTTAAATTCTTTAAATTTTTAATTCCGGACGATTTCAAAATTTAAAGAATTTAAAGAATTTAAAAAATTTAATTCCGTGGGCTGGGGTCGGAGGCTGGGGGGCTGGGGCTGGAGCTGGAGCTGGACATTTAAATTTTTAAAATTCTTTAAATTCTTTAAATTCTTTACATTTTTAATTCCGGACGATTTCAAAATTTAAAGAGTTTAAAGGATTTACCCCCTTTAAATTTTTTAAATTCTTTAAATTTTTAATTCCGGACGATTTCAGAATTTAAAGGATTTACACCCTTTAAATTTTTAAATTCTTTAAATTTTTAATTCCGGACGATTTCAGAATTTAAAGGATTTACCCCCTTTAAATTTTTTAAATTCTTTAAATTTTTAATTCCGGACGATTTCAAAATTTAAAGAAATTAAAAAATTTAATCCCGTGGGCTGGGGTCGGAGGCTGGGGGGCTGGGGCTGGAGCTGGAGCTGGACATTTAAATTTTTAAAATTCTTTAAATTCTTTAAATTCTTTAAATTTCTAATTCCGGACGATTTCAAAATTTAAAGAATTTAAAGGATTTACCCCCTTTAATTTTTTTAAATTCTTTAAATTTTTAATTCCGGACGATTTCAGAATTTAAAGGATTTACCCCCTTTAAATTTTTTAAATTCTTTAAATTTTTAATTCCGGACGATTTCAGAATTTAAAGGATTTACCCCCTTTAAATTTTTTAAATTCTTTAAATTTTTAATTCCGGACGATTTCAGAATTTAAAGGATTTACCCCCTTTAAATTTTTTAAATTCTTTAAATTTTTAATTCCGGACGATTTCAGAATTTAAAGAATTTAAAGGATTTAAAAAATTTAATCCCGTGGGCTGGGGTCGAAGGCTGGGGGGCTGGGGCTGGAGCTGGAGCTGGACATTTAAATTTTTAAAATTCTTTAAATTCTTTAAATTTCTAATTCCGGACGATTTCAAAATTTAAAGAATTTAAAGGATTTACCCCCTTTAAATTTTTTAAATTCTTTAAATTTTTAATTCCGGACGATTTCAGAATTTAAAGGATTTACCCCCTTTAAATTTTTTAAATTCTTTAAATTTTAGTTCCGGACGATTTCAAAATTTAAAGGATTTACCCCCTTTAATTTTTTTAAATTCTTTAAATTTTTAATTGCGTATATACACAGTATATATTAAGACACAGAGCAAGCCCTACGCCAAATAGGACCTAAAGGTCCTACGTACATATATATATATATATATGTGTACTGTTTTGACGCACACAAATCCATGCTTGGATTCGGGCGCAGCATCGCCAAAGAGGTCCCGTGGAATGCGAATAGTGTAGGAGCTCGGAACTGATTCCCCGTGAAGAAGCCGTCGAAGAGCTTCTTGGGACCAACGGCAATCTTCATGGTTTTCTAAGAAGGCGGGAGTTGATGCTTGTCGGGGTTCATCTTGTACTATTTGAAAATCGACGTTTGTATGCAAGACAACAAGTCCTTGGGGGCATTCTCCTCCCAAGGGATGCACTCAACGGGGTCTTTGCTAGTGATCGCTACGCGAAAGTAAAGGCCGTGATCTGTGGTGACAATGAGGTGAGTGCGTGCCATGATTGCATCCATGTCCTCTGGGTCTTCGACTGCAGAGAAAGATGGTTGGATGAGCTATAGAAACTTGTCGTAGGGGATCTTCCAAAAGTTGCCTGTGTGCATCGTGGCGAACACTTCGTCGTCGGTGCTACGGTCATATGGATTGTTGCAAGTATATCGCCCGGAACCTTGATCAAATTGCGCCGACGAGTAGCGTGCCCATACCGTGGCATCCTCTTCCTATCGGTAAGGAGAACTCCAGATTTGTACTTGGTGAGCGACTCCGATTTGAAGAAATCTAAATGTTTCGCCGTCACAATGGAGGGAGTGAAGTCAGTACGCTCAGCCGCCTCCATCACGTATTTTGACTGCATGAAGAGCACCGTTTTTGAACCCAAGGACTTGCCGGTTCGAGTGCGACCAATCCAAGTAATTGCGTGCTATCTCATTGTGAGAAGCATCTTCTTAAGCACCTTGTCAAAGAACCACGGAACGAAGGACTTGAAGGTAAACGGCCAGTACTCCAATGTCTTGGCGTTCTGGCGTCCCCTCATGTAGTTGTCAAGAGCCTCTTGAATTTTCCCTTCAGGCCAGCCTCTCAAGCTTCCCACCCGCCGTGTAGATTTGTTCATCAGTCCACTCCATGAACTGGTTCCTGTTGAAAGAACGAAGACCAAACTCTCTGATGAACTTGTACCCGTCCTCCCGCGCCTACTGGTCAACAGTGATCTTATTCTCATACTTAGCCTTAATTGCCGGAACCCTTCGGGCACTAAGTTCAGGGTGAAATGGGGTTGATGGGGTTGGAGAAGTTGGATGAGGCGGTTTCCGATCAAAGAAGTGAAAACATTCGACGTGTTTGTATTCCTGTGAGGAGCGTGGCATGTCTTAAACAACAGCGCCCCAGCTCCCCAGCAGGGCTAGAATTCTGCACGGTTCCCACAGAAACAAGCGCAAGGAATGCCAGTAACGGAAGGGGGCATCAGCAAAGCCCTGAGCATCGCATAGCACTCGACCAAACAACCGAGCCATCACTGTCACCAGCAAGTGTGCAACCAAAATGCGCCTGTTCAAATGCAACGGCAGCTGGCATGCACAAGCAAGCCATCCACACCAACGCCACGGAAACAGCTTGCAACTTGCAGGTCCCAACATTCAAAGGAGAACCGCATGACAATGGACATGCATGTCGCAGCCCCGGAGAACCGGAGGAAGCCCCTCAACTTTCTGCTTTTCGGCTGGCATGTCGATGCGCTGTAGCACTCGGAAAGGGCTTTCGCAGGCCACAGCCCCAACCCACCCACCTGCCAGGCCTGCCAAAAACAAAGCGGAACCGGCCCTGACCCGAGAACCTTGTACAGGCTTCGTTGCGAGTCCCACGTGAGTCACGTGAGCCCTGCAAATAGGCCAACACACACCTTTGCTACCGCACAGCCTACGGCCTACGAGCACGGCACGGCCAAGAACGACTCGGAGCTACCTAAAGATCAGACCTTCCAAAATCCTTTAATTAATTCTTACGATAGGCTCCCCATAATAATTTAAGGTACATATTCCTGAATTATGGGATTTTGGAAGGTCCGGGGACCTAAGCCAAAAAAACATGTCTGTTGTCTGCGGTCTGCAAAAGGCTGCGAGGCTTCTGTGCGAGGTGCAGTCAAAGTAAGTACATTGCCACAGGCGGTCCCTGACACGGGCCTTCAAACTGGCTTGCAGAACGTCAGCAACTGCCTTGTGCAAGTGGACATGCGCATTTCTTTTTGGCACAGCCACAGGCAACAAGCATCTCATGGATGGGGACGGAGACCTGGGCCGGGTGCAGAATCATTTCACTCATCGTCAACAGTGTTACGTATCAGAGCGCACAGTGTGCACAATGATTCAATGATGTTTACGTAGTATGCAAGATTTTGCTGCACCATGCGGCTGCGGCATGACCACAGTCATGTAATCAGGCAGCAAACGCTGAAGCCCCAATCCCTAAAATCCTGCACCTTAAAATACAACACCCGAACAAAATCTAAACACCATAACAGACCCTAACCCCTAAGACCTAAGACCCTGACAATCCTAAAATCCGGAGGCTCCCAGACCCATGTGAAGATGCAGCCTGAGGCAATAGCGGATGGCAATGCTGGTCTGCCCTCAGGGCCGTCAGCCTGCCATCACTCCCCCCAGCCCGCTCTAGGCTGCAACAGTTGCACATAAAGAATGTAGAGAATGTCCTATGAATACTTCTCTTCCTCTTTAGCACTGCCGGCTTGACAGCGTGGTTGGAGCATGTCCAAGGAACTCTCTCCGAGCCTGGAGCTGGTCTCTATAATAGATATATATATATACACTTATTATATCTAATGGTTGTATGAAATAGATTGTCTCTTTCATTGGACCCATAGCATCATATAGAACGACCTCAAAGCCCCAAGCCTCTACGAGAAAGCTCGCAGCAAAGGACAACTGGAGAATTGCAAACTGTGAAATCTGCTGCAGCATGCTGGCGCCTTTATTAGGCGGACAACCTGCAGGACCTCCGTACTTGACAGGCTTCTGAACTCCAGAACACTCAAACGTCCATGTTGGGACTTCAGCTGTAGAACGACCTCGAAACCCGAAGCCTGGAAGAGAAAAACTCGCAACAAGGACAACTCTAGAATGCAAGTATTGCAATCTGCTGCAGCATGTTGGCGCATTTAAGCGGACAACCTGCACCGGCTATTCCACGTCGATCAAGCAGGCATCTGATGCCGGAGGGATGAAAATTTTTGTGAAAACAGACGATCATTGCTGGAGGAGCTGGCTTAGTTTCCAAAGCTTCGGTTTTTACTTCTTCTTATCCTTGTCCTTCGGCTTCCCTTTCGGATTCGCATCGAGCTTCAACCTGGGAGTTGCTTTGTTTGGTTGGCTGGCCTCGGCCTGCACGCATGCTGCATCCTCCTTCTTGGCGGCCTCCTTCTTCGTCTTTGCATCCTCCTCCTTGTCTTTCCCCTGCTTGGATTCCTTTGCTTCCTTTTCCTTCCTCAACCTGGCTTCTTCCGCCTCCTTTTCCTCTGCTGCCTTCGCTGCGTCCATGCGTTCCTCCTCTTCCTTTTGCTTCCTCTTCCTGGCTTCCTCTGCACACTTTTCCTCTGCTGCCTTCGCTGCCTGCATGCGTTCCTCCTCTTCTTTTTCCTTCCTCAACCTGGCTTCTTCCACCTCCTTTTCCTGTGCTGCCTTCGCTGCCTGCATGCGTTCCTCCTCTTCCTGTTCCTTCCTCTTCCTCGCTTCTTCCACCTCCTTTTCCTGTGCTGCCTTCGCTGCCTGCATGCGTTCCTCCTCTTCCTTTTCCTTCCTCATCCTGGCTTCTTCCGCTTCCTTTTCCTCTGCTGCCTTCTTTGCCTGCATGCGCTCCTTCTCTTCTTTTTCCTTCCTCAACCTGGCTTCTTCCGCCTCCTTTTCCTCTGTTGCCTTCTTTGCCTGCATGCCTTCCTTCTCTTCTTTTTCCTTCCTCAACCTGGCTTCTTCCTCCTCCTTTTCCTGTGCTGCCTTCTTTGCCTGCATGCCTTCCTTCTCTTCTTTTTCCTTCCTCAACCTGGCTTCTTCCGCCTCCATTTCCTCTGCTGCCTTCTTTGCCTGCATGCCTTCCTTCTCTTCTTTTTCCTTCCTCAACCTGGCTTCTTCCTCCTCCTTTTCCTGTGCTGCCTTCTTTGCCTGCATGCCTTCCTTCTCTTCTTTTTCCTTCCTCAACCTGGCTTCTTCCTCCTCCTTTTCCTGTGCTGCCTTCTTTGCCTGCATGGCTTCCTCCTCTTCCTTTTCCTTCCTCAACCTGGCTTCTTCCACCTCCTTTTCCTGTGCTTCCTTCTTTGCCTGCAGGCGTTCCTCCTCTTCCTTTTCCTTCCTCAACCTGGCTTCTTCTGCTTCCTTTTCCTCTGCTGCCTTCTTTGCCTGCATGGCTTCCTCCTCTTCTTTTTCCTTTTCCTTCCTCAACCTGGCTTCTTCCACCTCCTTTTCCTCTGCTGCCTTCTTTGGCTGCATGCCTTCCTGGTCTTCTTTCTCCTTCCTCAACCTGGCTTCTTCTGCCTCTTTTTCCTGCTCCTGTTCCTTTCCTTCCTTCGCTTCGAGTTCCTCCGCTTTGTCCTTCTTGTCAAGCTCTTCCTCCAGACTGTGAGTGAGTGGGCTCCGAGCTCGGGCTGGGACGTGGAGCATAGAAGTGGTGATTGAAAATGTTAGATTCTAGTTTTACCTAGGTGTGCAGGATATTTCAAGGCCTTTCAAAATGCACATGTTTAACGTCTGGGTTTGGGATTCAATCTTTTCGGGGTAATGGCCATGGGGAATGAAAGATGGATTTGACTGCACTGGCACAGCAAGGCAACAAGGAACCTTCAAGGTCTTCAGGGCCGTCGAAACCGGCTGCAAGATCTCACCCATCTGCACTCTGGGCTGGTTCTCGGATTCGCGCAATAAGAAAGCCACACTCTGGGTGCGTTCTTGAGACTGCACATGCAACAGCGGGATGCGGATGCCAAACGTATCACCCTGGCCGCCGACCTGGCGCAAAAACAGCACATGACTTATTAGTGCGCAGTGGGCTTACACGATTTGTTCTGTTGGGTTTGGGTTGGGACTGCATGGAAGAATCTGCAAACCCTGCCTGAACAGAAACCAGAGCTCCGGGTGGTATGTAGAGCAGGTCCCCCTCAGAGACGGTGCCCATGAAGAACAGCTTCGCTTTTCCCATTTCCTTGACATCGTCCGGCGTTGCCTTGCTCACACTGTCTGTCACATCCTTGAAGAAGTCCTTCGGCGGCTCACCTTCATCGTCCTTTGGCACCCAAATCGAAGCCAAGTAGCTTCCGGCATGATGGTACCTCAAGCTTCCTAGCAAGCCCGGCTCAAATTTCGCAATGCTGCAGTGATTCTGCGCAATAGCGAACAAGGCAGGCCGCAACAACTTCTTTGCAGCCTCTCCCATAACCAAAGGTGTCGAAGGAAACGTCTTGCTGTAAGCAGACTGCAAGTCCTCAAGCCCAAGCAACAAAGATTCGTCCAAAACCTCTTCCGCTTGCAAGTGCAAAGAATTTCGCGCTCTCGGGAACTTGTTTAGTCGCACGTCCCTCCGTCACGCGCAAAGCAGACTGCTTGAAAGCTTGCGCAAACTCTTGCAACAACTCGTTCAAATCCGCAAACTGGTTCATGCTGCCTAAGCCGGCACGCTGGACCCATGGCAAATGCAAGAGCTCATGAGCACTAGTGGCCCAGTCAAAGCCTGCATCAGCCGCGTACCTGGGGAGCTCTGGCAACACGGACATCAGCTCAGGATTCAAGACCGCGTGCACACTTTTCGCTTTGACTTTGGGGCGTTTGGCTTTGGAATCCTTTTCTTGCTTTGCTTTCTTTTCCTCTTCTTTCTTCTGCTTCTCTGCTTCCCGCTTCTGATTCGCTTCGAATCTCTTGCGCGCATTGGTTAGATCTGACTGGGCTGCTTTCGTAGCTTGGATGAGCACCATTTGCACTCTCTTTTGCTCTTTGAGCTTTTCGGTCACTGCCTTCAGGTCATCTCGATTGGCCTTGGATACTAGATTGTGACTACTCGACTTTAGAAGGGGCTCCCACCCACCCTGTAATTGTGGTATAATAGGAATATAATAGGGCCCGATATAATTTTTGTATCCTTGTAGTCGCTATTACAGGGTGGGTGGGAGCCCCTTCTAAACTAGACTATACTAAGCAGTAACAGTTTCAATCTTGAAGCGCTGCAAAAAACAACAAGCAACAGGGTCAGCCTTGCGCGCTGAAAAGTTAAAACTGAAACATGGGCTCATGCTGCGAAATGTTCATGATCATCCACTCGGACTGCGACTGCGACAGTGGCTGACTGGACTGGACTGGAGAGGCTTGCACTCACAGCTCACAGCATTAATTAAACCCTCAGAAGTGCAGTGAAGCAATGCCTGGGCCGCGTGGGCCTGGGCCTGACTCTGGACTCTAGACTGAGCTGCCTGGGCCCTGGGCAATGGCAAAGGCAAGTGGCACAGGCTCTGTACTTGCCGCCATCCAAACGCAAAGCCGCGAGCGATTTGAGGTCCTCCCATGTTGCACACGGAGCTGCTCGCGTAAGGGCAGACATATCACTTGTGGTGGTCACAGCTCCAGCCCCAGCTGCTTGGGACTTGCCTTGGAGCGCCTTTTGCTCATTGATCTTGTTCTGGATGGACCCATCCACCACAGCAGCTGCCCAAGACATTCGCTTGTCCAAGATGGCCATCTCCTTCTGGTACCTGCTCTTGTCCGTGCTGTTGCGGAATTCCTGTAAGGTGGCCTTGGCATCCTCAATGACTTTGTGCATGACCGTCTCAAGGCTCGAGATGGTCTCACTCCAGGCTCGTTCCGCAGCCGTGATCTTCGTCTCGTCCATCCATGTCTCCGGTCGCGGCTGTGGCTTCGGAGTCTCTTGGCTCTGGCCCTCCTCAGAAGCCTGGCAAGGAGAGCAGTCGTAGCTACCAGGACGACAATAAAACATCATACCATTAAGCTAAGCGGCCTTTCCGGATGAGGATTCCTCCTCCTCGCTTTCCCCTGGCTTTGCCGCACTGCCTACCGCAAGAAACGGATGCTGAAACTGTCTACAATCCTAAAACACTGCATGCTGAAACATGGGCCGGCTCCTGGGAAATGAGCTGGCAATCAATGCTTATGGACTCATCACTCATGAATCATGACTCATGAGTTCTGCCTCGGCTGGTTCGTCGCCGCTTTCGGTCTGCAGTGTCTAGGCACTCCTCAGGATCCAGCTGAACAATGTCAGCCGCCTCATCCGCGTCCAATCCAAAGGCTGCAATTCGGTCATAGGATCTCTTCAAGCTCTCCTCTGACTGTCCCGCCACCAAGTTCATGGAGTCCCCGCCAGCAGACCCGGCAAACACAAGCTTCAACCGGTCGCCCATGACCTGCGCATTCTGGGCCGCTTTTTTGCCAATTTTCTCACGTTTCTCCACTTCCCTCTCTTTCGAGAAGTCGTTGTACTCCTCGACCCGGTCAGTGACATTCACCTGGCTTGTTTGATGGACGCTGCGACTGCAAACAGCATAGATCAGTAGTTTCGAATGCAGACTCTGCAGACCCCGTCACCTTCAGCCGCAGGAATCCGCGAGGTCCTGGATGGATTGTTCAAAGATACTTCAACAGCAAAAAGGCAAAACACAAACAAATCCCTTTGCCCGTTGCCCCAGCATGTCCTTTGTGGTCGCGGGTGTGCGTCACATCAGCCTTCCACCTATCCCAATTGGCGCCGGCCTCTTCCTTGCTGAGATATCCTCCCCTGGCCGTTTTTGTGGCCCATTCAATGTACTCAATTTCCCACATCATTTCCGCAATCCGGGCATATCTGGTGCCCTCGGACTTCTTCAGCCTCACAATGAAGTCCATGACGTTAAACTGGATTTTCTCACCAACGCTCAGAAGCCGGTTCTTCTCCTGCGTAAGCCAGGAGACAAGCAGTAAAAGAAGGCTGATCAAACTGGATAGTAGGCTGCTTGATAATACTGGGTATACCAATATGCTTCAGTGCTTCAGTACTCAGCCATGCAGGAGGCAAAAATCTGCTTCAGTAATGGTTTCGTACGGTATACGGTTAGCAATACATCACCACTGTCATCACCACTAGGCACTCACTTGTTTGTTTTTCTGCTCACTACAAGAAACCAAACTGTAGCACACTGCAATACACCCTACCAAGAAACTGCTAAGCACGCTGAAACATGGAAACGTCAGCAGGCTAATTCAGCTTCTGCTGCCAATCCCCACCCGGCTTGGTCTGAGTCTGAGAAGTGACATAATGCATGCTGCGGAGGCTGCGTCTTGAAAAAGACAAACAATGTAGACTCATCTCGCCACATTACACACTCTAGTTTGCTTTACAGTCAAGACATAACACACCAAACTTTTGACAAAAGAGCGACAGTGGACTTGTTGCTCAACTCAGCTCCTTGATGAACTCTCTCATCGTCTCATCAACGACACGGGGCTCCTTCACACACTGGCTGGCGGCTCGCTGACTGTGTGGATTAGGGTTTGTTTGCTTATTTCCCAAGCACTGAGATAACACACAAAGGGGATGCCCGCTGCCCGAACCATTGAATCACCACTGCAAGCCAGTCCTTGGCAGTCAGCTTCTTGATCTTGTCACAGCAGTCTTGCTTCTCGCACAACCTGTTGAACTGCCTTGTGCCGTTGTTGCAAGCCTTGCATTTGCATTGATCTTGGTTGAAAGCGTCCTGCGCAAGCCACTTTCTACACAAACCGCACTTCTTCCAGCCGTCATAGCTTTGCGATGGGTCCTCCTGGTCAGCCTGGCTCTGGCCCTTTGCTTTTGCCTTAGCCTTCATTTTGGGATGGGCGTGGGCCTTGGCGTGTCGCTTTCCTGTTGCTGTTGCTCTTCGTGGCTTCTGCTTGCTATCATCAGAGGCAGCTTTCTTTTTTTTTTTTGGATCCTGATGGGCTTCGCGCTTTCCTTTTTTTCCCCTTTCGTGACTTTCGACTCTCACTCACACTCTCTTGG